>CM058040.1:74602408-75037357 GCA_030169165.1 Centaurea solstitialis
GATTATAGTGAGGAAATAATTGGTCCTCAATTTTTTTAAATAAGTTATGTCATGAAAAGTTAGTAAAGTATGAATATGATAATATTTTTAATTTATTAAGCATATCATGTTTCATGGTCATCTACAGTAATTAATTCCTTTGTTATATAGAATTTTTGTACTTAAAATTATTTACGTGTAATTGAATTATCTATTTAAAAGTGACATTGTTCTAAAAAATCTCAGCAAAATAAGGTTGAGTTTTAGAAGAAATATTATCAAATTTGTTTTCCACTTAAACCTTATCATTGTAGAATAAAGAATTTTATGTTACCAAAAAGGAAGGAGTTATTGAATAGGTAACAATTAACAAATCTTGTTACTTATTTATGATGGCACAATGATAAACAAATTTGTAAATACCATATGTGTAGTTGTATTAACAAAACATCTTACTTAACCAAATGTCCGAAATAACTTGAGCGTTCTTGGAACATGTGGTGGCAGTTTTGTAGAAGAAGGCTTTTCAAATTCCGGTTATTAGATATATACAACACGGTTGCTCTATAACTAACCAAATGTCAAATTATGTAATAGAGCAACCGTGTTGTAGAAACTTTTTTGGCCTCTTTACTTTGCCCCGGTTAATAAGGGAAATGATGTGAAAAGGCAGGGTGAAGAACAAGTAAAACTAGTCATTTAACTCCATAGTATTGATTGAAATGGAGACTCCATTTCAATCAATACAACAATGAAACACTGATACTACACGTAATACAAAAGAACTTGTATATAATAAAAAACAAATCAGCCACATTAAATCATTAAAGAAACAAGTAAATCTCAATCTATCTACTCATGTATTTATGCATATATTTACATATATGTATTAGTGAATGATCATGTTAGAGGTTGAGTTAATATGAGAAGTGGATCTGAATCATCAATGTCTTTTAATCTCATGTCCTCCTATGAATTACGCTTTAGAATGAATTGATTTGTGCATCATTTTGGTGCATCTCATCTTAATTTGCATCCAATGGTTAATAACCATTTCTCGTACTTCTCACATTAACTTCAACTTTTCACTCGTACACAATCTTTTTTTTTTGGATAAGGTTCATCTAGACTTAGCCTAGACTACATCCTTGACAATTTGAAACTAAAAATTCGGCCGTCTGAGACTAAGTCTGGCTACAAGATGCTCACAAAATGATTTGAACCTTGGGTGAATGGGCCACATCCCCGACAGGCCTTACCGTTACGCCACAAGCCTTGCGATTCATTGGAACACAACCTTGTCTGTAAATAGTAGTATATACATACAAATATGAAACAAAAACGAAGGGATTTATTGAAAGATAATAGAATTTTACATGGATATATACCTAATACCAATTAGGGTAGGGGATGAAAAAAAATTGCTTTTGGTCCAAATTGTATTTCTAGATGTGAAAGTCAATGACTTTAAAGGCAAGATTATGATGGTATGATCATCTATCACCCAAAAAGATTTTACAAAAATCATTGGTGCATGATGATTATTGGTACCTTCACTTTTAAAAATTATAGCATGATAAATAACAATTATACTTTTGTCAAATGCATGCAAGATTGTCATTCAAAGTTCCATCAAAAGTAAAAGTTATGGTTTCTCATCAGCAACCAAATCTTTAACCATCCAAAACCCTACGTTCCATCAATATTCATCAAATTCAAGTACTCTTCAAAATATGGTTCTTTGTAAAAACCATCTTAATAACCCTACTTCGCTATTAGTTTTTTTTTTTTTTGGAAGACTTCATCTAGGCTTTGTCAAGCTGTCGGAGGCTAATCCTGACCACATGATGCTAACGCCTGGACTCAAATCCGAGTTAGATGAGAAATTCCACCACATCCACCTATGCCTTTTGCCAATAGGTCACCACCCCTTGTGGTTTTGTTCAAGTTCACTATGGGTCTCAAATGAACTATTTTTTTTAATTGTATGATTTTGTTACATTTGTTCTAACTTGTTGAGTGCTTGTCATTAATTGTTCTTGAAGGTTTTGTTAAAGCTTAAAGCTATTATCCTACTTCAAGAGGTTTCAAGTCAAGTTTTTTTTTTGAAGAGGTATCCCAGACCACATTGGGCTCAGACTAATCCTCGGCAATTTTGGGCCGAAGCCCGACTGCTAAAGCATGCAGCCCGGGGTCAAAGCCCCCATACCTCCAAAATGCGTCCCCCAGGGCTCGAACTCGGGTTCACCATTATGTAGTGCCCAAGCCTTACCACTAGGCTAACACTCCTTTGGTTTGTTACAAAGGACTGTTGTAGCAGTCTCTATACTATTTGTTTGTTACATTGTATACTTGTTCTCTCTTTGATAATCATGTACTTTCTTTTGTGTTTTGGTTTATTGAGGCAAAAACATACACTTAAATACAATAATGGGCATACTTAATTGGGTGGAAAGCAGCAATAATTTCATAACTTATGATCATTATGACAAAATTAAGGGTAATGGAAATGCCCATGTTTTAATGCAAAAATTTCATGGTTTTTTGAAGCCTCCGTTGTTGGCAGTCTCTTAGATTTTGTTACCCTTTAGAATCTATTGATTAGGAACCAGAAATAAAGCAATTGAATGGGTGCAACCTGTCACGGATTTGCAAGAACTAATTAAGGGGCTGTTTACCAAATGTTTATCCGGGTAAGTGCTTACCAAGTTAAATATCTTACCGGATGAATATGTCTAGAACTAAGGGGTAGTATATTAAACACTTACCCAGGTACCGCTTACTGATATTACTTACCTTATGATCCTTGCCAATTGAGTATGGAATCAATCGAGAATCTTACCTGCTAAGAGCAATAACAAGGATCGAGAGTCTTACTTGGTAGGTGATGAAAATGACTCTTACCGGGTTGAAAATGCTTGCCAACAATCAATTTCATACCCTAAAGCGCTTACCCGATAAATGTTTGGTAAACGGACCCTAAGATACTCTGTAAGAGCTTAGGCAAGGACCGAGAGTGTTACATGTAAACGAGGGTGAAGACTGTTATCATGGTTAGCACTTACCCGTAAAATTGTTGCACATGATACCGTTTTGGTGGGCTAAAATCTTACCTGGTAAGTAAGTGATAGTTTGGAATTTTTCCGGTACGTACTTACTCGGGTAATCTTTTGGTAAAGTACCCCTAAAGAGTTGTAGAGATAAAGTTAATCAATGTGTTTCAGGGGTTCGTGAAGAGCATTCACAGGGTTCAAAGGGGTCTATTGGGAGTGAGTCGGCCAATCCCGCGGGGGGGGGGGGGGGTGTTGGGTTTTTGTGGGTATCCTTGGATCAAACTGATCCGAGGATTATCTCAGATCTATCGAAACCTCGCTGGTTCGATATATCTTGTAGGTTTAAAACAAACTGTTAAAACCCACGTGATCAGAAACTCGCTGTTTCTGATCTGATCATGCGGAAGCGATAAAAAGCTAAAAACCCATTAAAGCCTAATGATCTTAATCGTTTATAGCTCTAAACCTAAAGGATTAGGTTAGATTAATTTACCTGGATGCTCGAGAATTAGTCCACCCGTAATCAACCAACGAACGTTCCTCTAGCAGAACCGTGAAACCCGAACAACAAAAACGACCCGAAAGGGGGGGAGTTTTGTGCGCCGGTTTTGGGAGAGAGGAGGAGGGGACAGAAAACTGATTTTTCAACTGAAAAGGCTTAATTGTTTTTCCTTAACCCATAGGCTTTATTTATATGGAGGAAAAATACAGTTTGTATGGAATCCAGTTTCCTTATAATAATTATCTCAAATCCTTTCCTTATTTAATTAGCTGGAAAAGAATTTGCATACGATAATTATAATTTATATATTTATCTAATATATAAAATCTTTATTAATTAACTATTATATATTTATTTATCTAATAAATATATAATATCTTAATTAATTAATAACCCTCCAACTTTGGTAATTCTGACTGAAATTACCCAACTGATTTATAATACACTATTATAAATCTTAACTCTCCATTTCGGGATTTCATCTAACTTGTTCGATTTATAGGTTCTCACAGGTGTGACCCTCAAGTGTCTTGTAACATTGGATTGTATAATCACTTGGTTTGTCAACTCTGCACATAATTCCTAACAGACTCCCACTTGTGCAAGTTGGCAATACCACCTTTGATTATACGGACCTAAGGAGGCCCCTAGACAGGCACTTAGGCTGACCAGGTTACAAGAACTCTTATACCCAGATTTGGTGATATAAACATTCCGTGAGGAATTGGTATCTATGAAACTACTGTTCATTGATTGGGTATATCTTGGCTTTTCCCTTTGCATCGCGATATTTCATCTATGAGTATGAGCTTGGAAAGTGTCAACTCTAAATACTCAAGATTCTGTTCTCTTGATTATCTGACTTTCACTGATAGGTAAACGACAAAGAACTAATCAGTTCGTTTGGGCATGGCCATGCACTTCATCAGTATACTTAGTCAGTCAAGATGGGCCCAGAAATATCTCTCTTCTGAGAAGAGGTGCAAATCCCGTCTTGCATATCTGCCTTTAACACCACGGCTTCCGCTGAATCTAGTTACACTCTTTATAGCCACCCTGTTACGGCGTAGCGGTTGAGTGCACTAAGAATCCAGTAGTCCTCATGATATCAAATCAGATACCTCAGGTGATAGGGACAACCACTGTGAGATTTACTTATGACTTTATTCCAAGAAGTAATCTCAACCGCGGATCACGTCCGATATTTGCTACTCTATCAAATATCTGTGCAACTTTTAGTCTACAACACTTGTAGCTGTTATTCAGCAACTGATCATAACTACCTAAAAGTTCACAATGACTTTAACGCCTTATCATGCTCCCACAATGATAAGTTGTCACGGACAAATTTTGAATGAAAAATCGGGGACTGATTTCATTCCTGGATTAATTAAAAACATGCAAAAATGTGAAAGTGATAAAGAAATCAATCTAGTATAGTCCATATTACACGCTGTAATAATAACAAGATTGAATATCTTTTCTTTAATAACTTTCATAATGTCTATTTAACGTTTGTTAAATATTGGTCAAAAATGAAGTATCACCTACCTTCAATTTTAAACCCTTTGATTAAAGTTTACCATTTTAATCAAAATGTTGACCAAAAGCACAAGTCTGTTTACTTGTATCTGCTAATTATTGTTTTGCAAACACTTCTTAAAACAATAATTAGACTTTTATCATATTCCATGAACTTGGAGACCTGGACTAACTTCCAGTTCCTGAATATGTAAAACTGCAACTTTCCTTAGTTGCTGTGTAGATGAATGATTTCTACCTGAAATCCGATTCCATTTGTAATCCTGGCAAATCTACTGGAATGCTACATTTTTATCCAACACTTCAATTATTGATTTTTAAGTCTGTTACGACCTTTGTTTCATGGGTCTTGAAACTTTTATCCTTTTAACTAAAAGGGCAAATTATATCTTATGAATTCTTATCCTACCTGGATTTATGAATTCCGAGATATATCAATAATTATGTCTTTTATTCTTTTATCTTAGACTAGATAGAGAATAATCGGGCTCCCACTTGCTTGCATAAAAACTAACTATTACTCAAAATTTACTATTGACTTATTCAAGACTTTGATTAGTCAATCCTAATTTTAAGTAATGAACTTTGAGAATTTCCCTTTTATGAAACTCAACTGGATTTGGTTAAATCCTAATTCCAAACCTTGGAATCCTTCTAGTTTCATAAATACTGTTATTAACGCTATCTGAGTTAATATCCTAAATTCTCTTTTTAAAACATTTGAATAAAACTTGATCAAACTTAATTAGTTAATTCTTGAGAATTTCTTTTATAAAACTTAACTGGATTTGGTCAAATCCTAATTCCAGAACTTGGAATCTTTCTAGTTTTATAAATGTTGTTATTAACGCTATCTGAGTTAATATCTTAAATTCTCCATTTTCGGATCACAAAACTATTATTCATAAATGTTTTATTCTCAAAACACATTCCTATAGAATTTCGTGTGTTTTGATAGTTTTTATACAAATTACTTCAATTTCATTAAAGTAATTATAATAGGCATCAACTAGGATCAGATATAAGAATATCAAGCACAAACAGATATTTCTATGTTAAGACAATAACTTTTGAAAAATAAAACCATGAAATTATAAAATATAATTATCCAAACATTGTTTAAAACATAAACCCCCAAAATAACTGTTTTAAAACTATAAAATTCAAAAGATGTCTTGACTTAAATTATCTCGTGCTTTGATCCTTGGCAACTCCTGGGCACTTCACTTCATTTCTGATTTCCTGCAATGTCATTTGCTCTAGGTATCAGTATACTTGTAAGCTAACAAGTAAGAAGTGTCAAAACAAAGCAATCATAAATTTTCTGAGGTTTACATACCTGCTTCATGACGCTTAGGGCAGTTTTGCCTCCAATGACCGATCTCATTGCATATAAAGCAGCGATTCTCGGTCCTAGCTTTGTTTGGCTTAACCTTCTTGCCCTTGCCCTTGCCCTTGCCCTTGCCTTTCTTGGGTGCACTCTGGATGGCCTGAACTGGTCCTTTTCCCTTGCTGGTGCTAGCATGCCCATTTTTCTTTTTAACCCCTCCGTCTTTTACCATCAAGACATCCTTTGTCTTGTTCTTGTTCCCCATATTTAATTCAGCTGTCTTAAGCATGGAGTGCAATTCTGCTATTGTCTTCTCCATGTTGTTCATGTTGTAGTTGACTACGAAGGGCCTGTAGTCTTCTGACAGTGAATTGAGTATGGTGTCAGTTGCTAGCTGCAACGGAACAGGATGACCAAGCCTCTCCAGATGATCTAAGTGCCGTTTCATTTTCATGACATGGTCACTTACTGATGTCCCTCTTACCATCTTGCACTCATTGAATGCTTTGGTGGCATCGTAGCGTTCTGTACGAGCCTGAGTCTGAAACATGTCCCTCAGCTGGCGGATCATGTCGTAAGCATTCGTATTTATGAGCCCTGCTTGCAGATCTGGGCTCATAGTTGCTAACATCAGACAGGCAACATCAAGGAGATCATCTGAGTGCTTCTTGTGGGCATTTCTGGCAGCAGCCGGAGCGTTTGCCAGAGGTGCCTCCCCAAGTGGCTCTTCAAGCACATACCACTTTCTTTCATGTCTGAGCACAATCATCAGATTGCGCTCCCAGTCAAGAAAGTTAGAGCCGGTCAACTTATCCTTCTCTAGGATAGAGCGGAGGGAAAGATTGTTAGTGCTGGTAACAGTGCTTGCCATCTACACAAAATAAAACTTTTGGTCTTAGCAACTGTAAATAGACTAATTTCCAATAAAATATCAATAAACCCTTAAATGATCAATTTATTGGACTAGGATCCTTATTTCATACGTCCTGATGTGCGTAATGTTCTTGCTCCACCAGACCCGTATTTATTTCGGTAGGTAAGGACTTTTACCAATCATATCTAACTGACATGACTCCTAGATCTTTTCGGGACTATGGCAACTACCTGTGCATGTTTTAGTCCCTCTTAGTGCTTTTTGGCCCGGTACCACCCGGTGAACATTATAGAACCAAAACAGATCTCACCATTTTGGGGACCTGATTACTATACTCTGGCCGGTACCACCCGGAGATAATTCGCAGAGTTATGTAACCCCTTCAGCTTCAGTTTGAACACAGACGTCGAATGTGTGATCACTTACAACGCCTATGTACTTTACGCCGAAGGTGCCCCTAGATGGGTTGCACTACTGATCTATGATTTTCGGGGTTTTGAAAAACCTTATTTCCAGGATTTTGAAAAACTGATTGTTTATAAAGGCTACTTATGTTTTAAACTAACTGTTTGAAACATACATGTAATTTTAAAACTAACTGTTCTAAAATCACTTGCTAACTAAAACTAGCTGTTTTAATAGCACACCTAGTTGATTAAAACTAACTGTTTTTATCAACTTTGCCCTTTTGTAAAATAATCATTCACTGATTGTTATAGAGAGCAATTGATATTCTAAACTTACTGTTTTAAATATTCATATTATTTTAAACCAACTGTTTAAAATATCGGCTAATTGAAATCAACTGATTTAAAGTGTACTGGTTGATTGAAACTACCTGTTTCAATAACCTTTTCCTACTGACAAAAGCTAACTGTTCTGTCAATTTTGCTCCTTTTATAACAATACATTAGGTTTTATTAAAGTGCTCCACTTTAAAGGTTTTCGATTGAAAAGTTAATAAAACCTATTTTCTTCTTGTTTTTAAAATTCCTTTTAAAACATATCTAATAAACTAACAGTTATTAGCAACAACTACGTAGTTAATCATGCACACAGATAATTATAACAACTACGCAATTGTAAAAACAGATAATTATAGGATTTGCCAATTTTGTTCCTAGGGACCAATAATGACCTAGTTTTTCTATAACTTTAAAACTTCGCGTAGCTCCCACTGGCTTCGCCATGCTTGTCAGTATCCCGGTAAGATGAAGAATAGCTCCCACTGGCCTTGTCATCCCAAAAGAAAAATCTATCCTAGGGTCATTATTACATAAGGGGTTGTAAACGGCACGCAGGCCTCCCCGTAAATACGTCAAGGGTCTAGGTTGGCAAAACACTATAATAGATGTATACAAACTCAAACTGAGATGCATATATAAAACTCAAGTAATTATGTGTATACATGTAACAAGAGCAATATTATAAGTACGAGAAAATAAACCTAGATCCGTTAAAATTACCTTGTTTCAAATATCACAAAAACTTGGTTTTATAACTGATTCAAAAACAAACTGTTTTATGAACCCAAAAAGCTTTTAGACGAAAAATGGTTTTTACTTAAAACTAAGGTTTATAATAAATCTTATTTTACAAAACTAAAACCATTTTATCTAAAATTAATCCAAAATATATCAAATAGGTTTTATTGATCCAACTGGCCTTTGGGTTTAAATAGTAAAACACGATATTAGGCTTATTTGATTAAAAAGGTTAAAGTTCGTCTAAAACCCAATTTTATAAATTAAAATTGAAAAACCAGAATTAAAATTTTATTTGACAAAAGAATCCAAAAAAAAACTTATTTTGGATAAGATATCCCTAAAACCAAACGAGTTCTTTTGGGCCACAAACTTGGTCCAAAAACTGGGCTTATAGGCCCATTACCAAACTGGTAATTTTGGGCCATCGAAAAACCATCGAGAATCGAGGAATCCTAAACCCGTCTTTTGAAAAACAACATTGAATCGATACCATCCTTGACCGTGTCTCTCGATCGTTTCCAATTTGGTTGTGATTGACTAATGCCGCCACCGCACACCGCCGTCGGTCACCACCAATCTGGTGGTGGTCCGATTGGCGATTGGAAACAATGCCGTTACCACCGCTTCGCGCGGTTTGGCCGGCGATTTGAACAACCATTGCCGCCGCCTTGGCTTGGCCTTAGGGCAGCCGGCGGTTGGCTTGGTGGTTTATGACAACGGCCAAAGCCGCTGTCACCAAGGTCGTTGGTTTCGGCGAGAATATCTACACCACCACTACCACATACCGCCTGCCACCACATGCCGCCGTTCGACCACCGTTACTATCACTACTGGCCGGCGACAACAGTAGCGTAAACGACGCCACCACCGCCACTTAGCCGGAGGCGACGGCAGCGATAGCAACACCATCACCACCTGTCGCCTGCTGGACGCCGGCGTTAGCCGGCGACTGATCATCGCGAACAGCCGCCGCCGTCGCTAGGCGTGGTGCGATTTTGCCCACCGAAACCGATGCCGCTACTTCACACGGTGGTACGATGTTGGTCGCTTCGGCAACAGCCGCTACCGCAACCACCGTTGAGGTGCGCCCTGCGATCTGGAAACAAACCGACGCCTCCATCACCGACTGTGGTGAGGCCGGTTGTTTGGTTCGGCTCGTGTGGTGTGATCTCATCGCCGGCGATCGGCCTGGCGGTCCGGTCGGCGATCTGCCGCCGTTCCACCGCCGGTCGTCGGTTAGTTGTTCTAAGGTCGGCTGCCACCACCGTCTTGGTGAGGCAGCTTTGATCGGTAATAACCATAGCCACCACCGATCTGGTGGTTCGGCTATGGTGGTCTTTGTTTGTTGGTTTTACGATAATTCAAGTGATAAACATAAAATTTCGAAATTTGATTCAAAACTTGATGCGAAAGAAAACGAATTCAATTTTAACGGATCATAATCTGATAAAAGACTAAACGATTAGAACAATGGCTCTGATACCACTGTTGGGTTTTTGTGGGTATCCTTGGATCAAACTGATCCGAGGATTATCTCAGATCTATCGAAACCTCGCTGGTTCGATATATCTTGTAGGTTTAAAACAAACTGTTAAAACCCACGTGATCAGAAACTCGCTGTTTCTGATCTGATCATGCGGAAGCGATAAAAAGCTAAAAACCCATTAAAGCCTAATGATCTTAATCGTTTATAGCTCTAAACCTAAAGGATTAGGTTAGATTAATTTACCTGGATGCTCGAGAATTAGTCCACCCGTAATCAACCAACGAACGTTCCTCTAGCAGAACCGTGAAACCCGAACAACAAAAACGACCCGAAAGGGGGGGAGTTTTGTGCGCCGGTTTTGGGAGAGAGGAGGAGGGGACAGAAAACTGATTTTTCAACTGAAAAGGCTTAATTGTTTTTCCTTAACCCATAGGCTTTATTTATATGGAGGAAAAATACAGTTTGTATGGAATCCAGTTTCCTTATAATAATTATCTCAAATCCTTTCCTTATTTAATTAGCTGGAAAAGAATTTGCATACGATAATTATAATTTATATATTTATCTAATATATAAAATCTTTATTAATTAACTATTATATATTTATTTATCTAATAAATATATAATATCTTAATTAATTAATAACCCTCCAACTTTGGTAATTCTGACTGAAATTACCCAACTGATTTATAATACACTATTATAAATCTTAACTCTCCATTTCGGGATTTCATCTAACTTGTTCGATTTATAGGTTCTCACAGGTGTGACCCTCAAGTGTCTTGTAACATTGGATTGTATAATCACTTGGTTTGTCAACTCTGCACATAATTCCTAACAGGGGGGGGGGGGAAGGGGGTCGTTGATATGGAGTCATATTGTTTGAGTGGGTATTATTTCAAACGGGGAGGATCGTGTTTTTTCTGATTCCTTCCGGAAAAGAGTAGGTGATGGAAGGATACTTGGTTTTGGGGTGAGAGTTGGATTTCGGAAACTCCACTTTCGGGTGTTAGGTGTGAGTGTCGCATATAGGGGTGTTTGGCACAAAAATAGGTGGAGGTGGAATTGGGGTTGGAGAAGAGAACCAAGAGGGAGGGAATGCGGCGAATTGGCAGATCTTTTAAGTAGGTTACGGGGTTGGGAGCCGAAAAGAGATAGGAGGGAGGGGTTGGGACATTGAGGTTGATAGAGGTTCCGTTAAAAAATGTCGCAAATGGCTTCTAGTAGGAAGAGGGGTCATCAATCCGGAGGTGAGGGAGACTTTATGGAGTCATGTACTTCCAAAGAAAATCGACATCTTCATTTGGAGGGCTAAGCTTGGGAGATTACCTATGCGAGTGACATTAACTGATATGGGAATCGACATCGATGGTGTGTTGTGTCCGCGATGGCGCGATGTGGGGAGGAGGTGGAGAGCATTGACCACACATTAATCAAATGTAATGAGGTGAAAAAGATGTGGAGTCGTATCGGTAGCTGGTGGAATAAAAATATGGATGGTATCGAGACACTTTCTTGTCTCACCCAAGAAGATGCGGAACTCACTAAAACTTCGAAAGGAACATCAGTTGTACTTCTTCGGTTTTGTTTGGTATAAAATTTATTTCCGTTTGCCATTAAAAAAATCATTGTGTTTCAGGAGAACTCAATGATTCAGTAAATACCATAAGAAACTATTGAAATATTTCTAAAAACATGTAGGAAATCACTTTAGTAAATTTAACGGCAATAGCAATAGGAAATCAGTTCAGTAAATACCTAATACTTTCTTCATATATTTATCATCTTTTAATAAACCTTATGCATTATCAAGTAATCACTTGAAAATGAAATGCATCAACTTTTTAGAACCTGCAAAAAATCAATTCAGTAGACGTGAAAGCAATAGCAACATACCATAATCAAAAGGATCAATGAATACAAAAATGCTAGAAGTGTTTTGTTGTCCTTTAGAACATATGAACCCTTTCTGATTGAAAATTTTGGAGTTTAAGAAAGCTAGGACGATAAGCAAGTCCATACAAGTTAGAGTCAAACATTTTTGTGTCTTTAGTCGTTTCACTTCGAGGATCAAATACACACAGTTTGTCTTCAAAGGCAATCAAAATACTTCCATCTTTAAACCGCCAATCAGATGTACGGGTTTATACCACAGCCATTTTAGATCAACGCTAATTTCTCGAGTGATGACCACCTCTTTGTGCCAAGAGTTCTTGATCCCGTATTTCTTCATCACCTAAGTGGTCAGTTTAGAATGGTAGGTATCAAGTTTACATAGGCATCTATTTAGGATTGCCAAACTTTGGCCATAGCACCATCGTTTCCCTTGTACAGATTCAGGAGGAGATGGAAACAATTGAAATGTTTCCTTGTCTAAATCAAAGCAGCAATGTTGTCATGGGGATCCTTTCTATAAGAAACAATCCAATGACAATGGTTGTTCAGGAATGGCCCGTGGAATTGGTGGGATGTATTAAGCCAGTAAGTAACGGGAAGTCGGGAACAGGGCTAAAACTTCTCCACTTGCCTGTGCCAAGGGTGTATACCTCAGCTTCTAATACACTCCACCGAGCTTGGAAAGCTCGTACCACTTTGTATTCCCCCTTTAGTGAACTTACTCCAAAACCATAAACGACTCCTGGAAAACCATCTCTCGGGGAACGCTGCCGTGGGAGAAGCATGTATTCTCTAGTGACTGGATTGCATATGTAAGTATCATCAAGACTATGTTTAAGAGAATACTGCCATAGACAGATCAAACCATTGAACGAGCCAACGTGACGCATGTGAGCGGTTTCAAAAATAAGAACAAGATTAAGATCAAAGCTCAAGAGACGGTCGTGGTATAAATGGTGGTGATCAACTTCGTCTTCTATTTTCACCCACTTCAAAGTTCCGGGTGTCAAGTAGCCATTCCTATAAACACGAGGTTTATGATGGATGACGAAACCTGTAGGTGATCTCGATGAAGGTTAACAAAGGAAGATTCTAGAACTAAATTCCACCACTTCTTGCAGACAAGCTTGCAGTGGATGATGGTCTTCTTTTCTCTTCTGCCGTGGTTTTTGTTTTTGCCCTGCTATAGTAAGAGCGGGAGGCTGCATTATATTTGAGTTATCCCTTGCTTCATTGCCAATTTGCCACTATCTGTTCTTACTTGGGCCTTGTTCTAGCAAATAAACTAAAAGCCCAATTTAAATATAGGATAGATTTTTTTCTCTTTTTTATTATTAACATTATTATATTAGGGCATGTTTCAAAATTCAAACGTAATATATTCCATATGTATAAACAACAAGGTTTTTTTATACCCGCGTTGCGGGAAGAGTGATTATAAAAATAGAACGATATAAATCAACAAAAAGCAATTGAATTGTAACATAAATTAATAGTACAACTATGGTTTAAGTGATGATTCATTATTAACCTAGAAAAGAAAATCTCATTAGAAAATATAAAATTGAAATTAGGTTAATTAAGCTTTTGTTGTGATCAATATCTTTGGTTAATTATACCGATTAAAATTAGGATGATTATTTTTGAACTTTAGAAGCCTACACCAAAAAATCCATCTTTTCTATTACGAAACATATATGTATTATATCCTTTGACTTCTTTCTTAGAGCATATAACATAACATAAAACATATTTTACGTAGTATATATGATATATAAAATCATAATTAAATTCATAATATTGGGCTCATTTCGAAAGTATCGAAGAGATGATTATAACAATGTAACTTGTTAAAATTAGATCGTAATTTTTTAACATATTTTTGTCAATATACAATTTTTTAAGTGTTAATATAATAAAGATGTAAAATGAAATATAAGAAACTAAAAAATATAAAATAAATACTTTCATAACTCTAAGGGTGTAAAAGGTAACTTATATAATAAAAAAATAAAAAATATATATAGTTACAACTTCTCACCACTGTAGCTTAGGAACAGTGGTGAGAAAGTTGGTAAATGTATATATACGAGGTTTTTTATCCCACGTTGCAGGGAGATGGGAGGTTATAAAAGGTATAACGATATAAATCAATAAAAACAGATAAATTGATAGGACAACTATGGTTCAGGTGGCGATTAACCTAGGAAATAAAATCTCATAAGAAAATATAAAATTGAAATCAGATTAAATAGCTTTTGGTGTGGTCAATATGAGTTAACTATACCGATTAAAATTAGAATTAAGTCTTCGAAATTAAATAATGATTAAGTCTTTAAAATAAATAACGATCAAGTCTTCGGAATTAAGATGCGTGCTTTTAACAATTAAGTCTTTAAAACATTTGGCATGAATTGTAAATATTTAAAATATTTTTATGTAGTATATATTATAAAAGAAATTATAATTAAATCCAAAAACATTTAATATTTGACTCATTTGAAAAATATCGAAGAGACGATTATAATGATGTAACTTGTTAAAAATAAAAGATAGTTTTAACGTATTTTAATAAAAATACGATTATATATGTTAATATAATGAAAATGTAAAATAAAATATTGAAAAGTAAGAGGTAAAAGTTAAATAAGTACAAAACTATAAGGATAGAAAATATAAATTTAATAATAAATAAATATAAAAAAAGTGAATATATATGGAATAGAATTATAGAAGCTTACGAAATATATTTTTGTTTGTAAATATATTTATATGTGGTTTTATTGTTTATTATATTTTTTTTATTATTCCTTAGGAATAACGAAAAAAAGTTGCTAAATGTTAAGAGTTCTAATTCTAATACAATGTAAACACCTATTGTTTTATTTTCTTTTGTTTTTCTTTTTTTTTGACTGAGGATAAGTAGACCTTATTTTTTATTTCAAATAGTGATAATATTTGACTAAACATATTGGTTTGGTGGTTTATTTCAATATAAGATTTCAAGTTTGAGTTTTGTAACTATAATTTTTTATAAAATGCCTTTAATAGGACATCAAGCCAAACCTTTACATTTAAAAAGCAGGTAATTAACTAACTTTAGCAATATAAAATTATATTTTTATTGCAATCTATAAAAGAAGCTTTTTGCTAACATCATCGATACGAAATTGAGTCATTTCATTGACTAATTAAAGAAAATACATTAATTGATGATGTCATCATGTATTTCTATTTTTTTATTCTCATTAATTTATTAATTTTAAGGCTGGCAATTCCTGACCCAACCCGAAACACGACCCGAACCTATAACGTCTAATTTTCAAAATGAGATTTTATAAAGAGTTTAAATAAAAGTGAATAATTTACTGAATTAAAAAAAAAGTATCAAATAACCAACCAACTAACAAATAAAAATTTAATCCCAAATATTTAAGTGAAATAAACCCAAAAACAGTTAAGGTCAAGTGTTGCCGGAACCGTCGTCAAACGGATTTCAAGCTGGAGCTATGCCCTTGTCCACTTTCGGATCAGGACCTGAGGAAAAAAGGTAAACAACGATAGGGTAAGCGAAACGCTTAGTGAGCTAGCACTATATATAAATTACGACACAACATGCATACATACCGAAATAGGTACCAATCACAATCTAACACATCATCCAATCATATAAGCCAATAAATCAACAACCAAGACACACCCGACTCTCATGAGATCGACAATTAAAGCTCCCGTCAGTTTGGACACGGGTCGGCCCCCACAACTCATCAAGGGCATGTGGTTTCCCTCTCTCCCGTCAATTAGGACACGGGTCGGCCCCCACAACTCACCAAGGGCATGTGGTTTCCCTCTTTCCCGTCAATTAGAACACGGGTCGCCCCCCACAACTCACCAAGGGCATGTGGTTCCCTTACATACACTATTACGCGTACATAAACAAATCATGCATAAAATACATATAGTATAACTCACCTGATAATCGACGGCTAACCGAAAACTGAAACCTGAAGCGATAAGCCGATGGTCTATAAATCAACCTACAGAATGGTTACAGTTAGTTACTCTCTTATACAAATAACTCAGTGCCGACTCGTCTCTCGTATTAACCGCGCAAGGTACTTAAGGTCTACACCCTCTTATTTACTTTTTGTGACGCCAAAGAAACCATGAACATACATTTCTACTCGTCATTAATACCATCCCCTCTCAATCCTATTTTGTCATAAAAAAAATGCCAAGCATTTATATATTTATAGCGACAATTTAAAACCATAGATGTCACCATAAACATATAAACACTTATTGCCTTCTTTCTTATTTTTTTTCATTCCATGCGACACATACATAAATGCATATATAATCTATATCACTTGTTAAAAAAATAATTCCATGAGCTATATACCAAAACTTACGGTATTAATAATTAACACACAAACTAACATATACATCAAGAATACTTGGGATATTTACGAAAGCTTACGACGGAGGCATATAAGAAACCATTAGAAGCGATGACAAACCTTAAAACTCAAATCGATCGATCCGTAAAAATAGGTAACTTACCTTGCCAACGGAGAAGATGATTACTAAATTATTCTTAAACCAACTCCAAGTTCCTCGATTAAAATCTCCTTCTGTCTCGGAAAACTCTTTTCACCGGCTTTCGATTTCGACGACGATGGTAGAGGGTTGATACGAAGTTGAACACTGTCGTCGCATAGCAAACGGAAAAGACAGCCGGCGTCGGCTTATTGTAGAAAGAAACGCAGCGGTTGTGACCCGAAGATCGCCGACGCCAACTCACGTTGCTTGCCCGTGCTCTCGGTTGAATCACAACGCCATGAATGTAGCCGCTGAATTCGGGGTTTCCAGCAATCGAAACTTGATGATCGCCGGTAGGGAGGTCGTAAATATCGTGAATGAGGTCGCACAACAATTAGGGTTTCTCTCTTTTTTTTTTTTTTTTTTTTTTTTTACAAATTAAGGAGATGAAGGTTATAATCATATATATTTGGGTTTTTGGTAACTTGGTATACGTCGGCTACTAAGTTAGAAATATAGGCATGCCAAAGTTTCATAACTAATCCCTCTCTTTCTTAAAGATGAAAAGAATGGTCCACAACTTCTTCACAAATACAATTTAATAACAACAAAAGGAAAATTCTTTTATAAGTGGGGTGTTACAGAACCTGACACAAAAAAAGTGACACGAACCCGACTCGAATCCGAAGCGGGTCAAAGTCAGGTCGACACGAAGTCGACACAGAAAAAATTGGGTCGGTTTTGGGTTGACCTGCCAACCCGACTTTGACCCATATTTTGACCCGAATTTTTTAAAAACTAAAATGAAAATATGAAATAGTAGGCTAGCAACTCATTTCACATGGTTTGATTTAGCCTTAAACGACTTAAATGATTAAGGCCTGAGCCTCAAACAAAATAAACTCTCAACACTCTTCTAGTTCTCTTTAAGACTTTACAATTAACAGACTTTTACAGTTCTCAGTTAGTACTTTTGTTAAATTTACTAGTACACTATTACACTATGATAATATATGATATTTTAACTTTTTAACTTTAATCGTATTTAATGATTTCGACATTTCAGTTGATTTGTTTGATAATCGTTATAATTTTGACCCATGGAATTTGAAATTTTTATAAAGAAATCCATGATCGAAACCATATTCTAGAACCGTACCCCAAAACCGTAATCGAAAACCGTATCCGAAAACCGAGAAAATATTCGTCAAACACGTTGGCCGAAATGGGTCGACCCGAACCCGACTCGAAAAGAAACGACACGACCTGAACCTGACACAAAAATAAATGGGTCAAAATTGGGTCGACACGAAACTGACCCGAACTCGAACGACACGGACCCGAATGATACGAACCCGACCCAAATTGCCAGCTTTAATTTCCCCTTTATAATTTACATTTTAATTTGTATCCTTAGAATTATTTATTTAAATTACTTTTTATCCCTTAGTTTTTCATTTTTCACTTTACATCCTTATCATATTAACGTAAATAATATGTATATATTAAAATGTATTAAAATTTTTGTTTTTTTTTTGCAATAAATTACACCATTTTAATCGTTTCGACGCTACCTTCAAAACGAGTCTAATATTGCATATCTTTATAATTTATTTATATTATTAAATATTAGAAATAGATATAAATTAATTTGTTTAGATTTTATTATATTTGAACTTTACACTTTATATCCTTAACTAACTATCTATCTATCTTTCTCTCTCTCTCTCTCTCTCTCTCTCTCTCTCTAATATATATATATATATATATATATATACTATCTATTCAAATTTCATTTTCAATTTTATAAGTTACACTTAATATCCATATAGTTAGTTATTAAATTTATTTTCAATCATTTATTTTGTCATTTTTTTATTTTACACTCTTATCATATAACTTAAATAATCGTATATTATTAACTAGAATGCATTAAAATTACGTTTCTTTTTTACGAGTTATACCATCATAATCTTCTCGTAAGTACTTTCAAAATGAGACCAATATTGAATATGTTATAATTTAATTATAGTATATATTCTATTATATAAAGATAATATAATCGTTATAATCGTCTCAACAATACCTTTAAAATGAGCCTATTATTGAATAGATCTTTATTAGTTAAATTCTAACCAACTCAGTCGCTTATATGATTTTTACGAATTATCCATAAGATTACTTTGTAAAATCCAGAAAATAAAATTACGAATTTCTATTTTCGGAATTTTAGGGACAAATTGTTTGGGTAAAATCTAAGACATACGACGCACGACTGAAATATATAAGATCATGTATAGGATAATAATCATGTATTTAAATAAGGTCCTGAGAAAGAGTCATCGCACGAAAAGGAACGTCCGTCGTACGATTTTCGTACGATTATCGTACGACATCCAAGATAATGAACGTTATCGCTTAATAAAACGTAAGACTAACGATTTCTAACGGTCACCTCTGTTTTAGCTATTGTTTTATTACAGGATCATGACAATCAATGAAAGAATCAATACATAACCGTAATTGACAACAAAGATTCATGGAGACTTTAATGACAAGACCGTTATACCCGTTGTTATCAAAGTCAATCAATGCTCGGCAGTTACACAAGGATTAGAGTATGAAAAGACCTCGAAGCTTCCAACAATGGGGACACTCGGAGACGAACTGATCTCGAACAAATCTTCTACAACATTATTCTCTCAGTAGACATTTCTTGTGGGTTTCTGTAATTTACATACGATTGTTGTATTTTCCATTCCTGTATTTACGATCTGCAGTAACGTGAAGGACGTCGCCCCTAATTGGTGACAGCTAGTGGAGCGTCGACTTGATCTTAAGTCGGCCACAGGTTTTTTCTTTTGTTAGAGATTTTTCCTACGTCATCAAACCCTTGTCTTGTGTTTACTTTCGTTTTCTTTGTTTTACGTGTGTTTTGTCAAAAGGTTTCTTTCTCTCGACGGATAAGCCTCATAAGCAAACCTTAAGTCGTCTTATGTGCGATTTTTGGCATTAACAGTTGACGCTTACATTATTTTGGCTAAACTTAATAGAGAATCACGTGGTTTTGATTTTATGTTCTAAATTCACCACTGCTAAATGAAATACACTTAAAAATATGTATTTTTCTTTACAAAATTACATTTTTTAAAATCTCGTCAATGTATTCAAAATAAGGCGCTGAATATTGTTAAAATTAATTTCATTTTTCATGTCAACACAAATTAAAGGTAACATGTTCTAAAATTAATGTCATGCATACCTGATAAATGTATAATTTAATCTCCATTAAATACACATTTACTTCATGCTTTTCAATTCGTTGACTTTTTCGAATTATAAATAAAATTTTATCTTAAATAATAAGATGAAATATTTTTAATGTCATCTTTAATAAAAATAAGCTATCTGATAAGGGTATTAAAAAAACTGAAAAATCGAAGAACCGAACCAAAGATATCTATTTTAGGTGGTGTTTGTTTACCTCTTAACAGTTCCATTAAGAGGCAACCTCTGAATTGTTAAGAGGTGAATCTTGTTTGGCAAAAAAATGGACTCTCTCTTAATGGTTCCAAAACCCTCTGAATGATAAAGTATTCTGGATTATCTCTTAACCATTCAGAGTCTTGATTTCATACTCAATAGTTACCAAACCAACATATTTCATTTTGCACCATATCATAAGAGCCTCTTAATCATTCTGACCACTTAATCATCCAGCACCAAACCATTCAGCAACTACCAAACAACCCCTTAGTTATTTAACATATTCATAAGCTAGTTTTTGTTAAACATAATTTATTTTATTTATAAGCTAGCTTCTCAACTACTAGCTAGCTTATCAGTCAACAACTAGCTTATCAACTATCAGTTAATTTGCCAAACACAACATATATTTGAACGTGAAATGAAACTTTCACATTAATGTCTATTTGGTTAAAGTTAATTTATTTATACTGATGTAATAATGTTAATACAATAACATGTTAACAAAGTCTTCGTAGTTATTTTGTGTATATTTGACCTCGAGTCTATAGGCTTTATACTTATTTGTTTAAAGTTAGTTTTTAGATTTAAGAGTTAACTTGGGACCAATTAAGTCTATGGTTTATTTTAGAGTAAATAATGGTTTATTTGTCAAAGTTTTAGTTCAGTTTCGGTGCCTCATGCACGAAAGCCTCTCCCAGTTTGCTCAAGAAATCGGGATCTCCTTCATCAATGTTATATTTATTCGAGTTTACCATAAAGTTTTGGATATGTTATGATTTAACCATTAAAGTTATTTTTATTCGATTCTACCATAAAGTTTTGAATTTGTTATGATTTAACCATCAAATTTTTTTTATTTGATTTTACCATAAAGTTTTGAATTTGTTATAATTTAAAGCTCAAAGTTTTGAATTTGTTATGATTTAAACCTCAAAAATTGATTAATCTCTTATATTTTGTGTGGTTTTTGCTTTTATCGTCTTTACTTTATTATGCATTTTAGTTTATTAGCAACTTAACAAAACTTAAGGGGTTAAACTATTTTTCAACAAAAATTTAAGGGTAAAATCAATTGTAAAAAACTTTAATGTTTACACCAAAAATGGTGTAACTTTGATGATTAAATCATAACAAATTCAATCTTTTTTTTGGTTAAGGTTCATCTAGGCTTTGCCTAGACTACATCCTTGGTAATATAGAACACAAACTGAACAAACTTTATGGTAAAACCGTTAATAAACTTTTGATGGTTAAACCGAAACTGAATTAAAACGTTGATGACTAAACTATTATTAACCCTTTATTTTATTGATATTTGGAAATAACTATTTGTATTTTGAGGTTAATTTATTTATGTTTGATGTTTATATGTTGTATCTTGATCATATATTGCAGAATTACCAAACAAAAAATAGGAAATGCATCGACACTACTATTTCTAAAGCTTCAAGAGAAAGTTAAAGAACTAGTTAGAGTATATGTGGGTCTGTCTATATCATCAAAAGTGATAGAGAGATAACCGATTGATTAGATTGGTGGTCCCTGCATTTTTAATAGAGAAATTAAAAGAAATATATGAAATGACTAAGTTGCCCCTCTAATAAACATACTTAGACCATCTCCAATGGGGTCACTAAATCCTACACTAAACATCAAATTTGGTGTAAATATTACTATTCACATCTCCAATGGGATCACTATTTTTCACACTAAATATAGTGTGATGAATAGTATAACACCAAATTTGGTGTAACACTATTTTTCACACTATTTTCCACACTACTTTTTTGGTGTAAAAAATAGTGTTTCCCATTGGAGAAGATTTGGTAGTAACACTAAATCTTACACTACTTTTTACACTATTTTTAACATTTGGTGTAAAAAATAGTGTTACCCATTGGAGATGCTCTTAACAGAACCAATTCACGGTGTTAAGGCACAGGGATCAAAGACGTGTGAAAAGGTAAACCACATGAACCAAATACATAATACTATTAAGGACCAACAGTGCAATTTGATGTAAACCATGGGGACCAAATATGTAATTTACTCTAATTTAAATATTTGGTTGCCTTTTCAAAAAAAAAATTTAATATTTAATCTACTCAAAATTACAAAATAGACTCTGGATAGTAGGGGTGGGTTCAAATGTGAACCACTTTTTGGTTGTGAACGTGAGGACAACCGATAGTGCGACACGTGGCGGATGACTAGGCGCCACGTTAGATCCACGGTGGATGACTAGGCGCGATTCATGGGAGGGCATTGAATTAAAGAGGGGGACCACACTCAAAGTCACCACGTGTCGCGCTCTCGGTTGTCCTCACGTTCACAACCAAAAAGTGGTTCACATTTGAACTTTCCTCCTGTATAGTAACTTTATATTAACATAATTATTTTATGTCGAAAAGTCTTGGATCAATTATTCCATGGACGTGTGATGTGACTTCAACTTATGTTTATGTGAATGCGACCATTTACTTGATGTTTACCCGATAAATGCATATCGGGTTAATTTATCTTACGGGACGAACATGAAAATGAGTAGAATCTTACCCGGTAAGAGCGATTGTATGAAACGGAAGCGATAACATGAATCGAGAGTCATACCCGGTAAATAAGATCGACAACACTTACGCGGTAAGAGCTTATCGGGTAAATTGTTGCGTATGATACCATTTTGAGAGGCTAAAATATCGTCCGATATAGTAGTGATAGTGTTTAATTTTACTAGGTAAGTGTTCAAATAAACGGCTCTAATACCGTCAGTTAATTTAGACGTGATGATGTAATAGGTTGAACATTTAATTGAGTTGGGCTTTTCACTATCTTACTAACACCTTGCCAATACCATACCAATTCATCCACACTCATACCAATTCCATACTAATCTAATGAATTAATTAAAAAAAATAAAAGACAAAGAAAATAAGAGAGAGAGAGAGAGAGATAGAGAGAGAAAGGAGAGAGATGGCGGGGTAGGGTGGGGTGGGGTGGGGTGTGGTGGGGTGGGGTGGGTAAGCAACCGACAAGGGGGTGTCGTCAAAACAACAACACATGTAAGAAAAGAGGAAACTCATCTTTGATCAGCAAGCCAATGAAACTTTCCCAATTTCTTCAATCTATGTGTTTATATCAAGATTCTAAATGGCGTGAGGTGTGGCGTGGCGACGAGGACAAGCCTCAAGACTTACGAGTTATGGCGAGGTTATGGCGTTTTGCAAGTCGTGACGTAAGGAGGCAAATCTATATATATATAGTATATATATTCAGATGTCCATGTGTCGGTGTATGAAACAATAATGATTAAAATTCGTAAGACCTATAAACAAAAGAAGATCCACACATTGTTATTTGATAACAAATAGATAGAGCTTATAAAAACGGTTTCATAATCCATATAAAAAATTAGATCACGCCTTATAACCCGCCATGACTCGCCATAACATGCCATAACTTGCCATAACCGCTTTATAACCCGCCGTAACGCGCCTTATAACCTGCCACACCTTAGAGTCACGCTACGAGCCTTAACGTGGCGACAAGGCTGTGCCTCGACGTTATGGCGTGCCATAACGCTGCCATAACGCGTCTTTTAGAACATTGGTTTGTTAGGATTTATAGACAGAAACAAATAACGTAGCGGATAAAACAATAATAAAAATCCCGACAGAGATCCAACCGCAACTTATCAAACACTATATTGAAGGGGGGGTTTTTACGCGTTTACGTTTAACGATACTAAAACTGCTTCGGAAGCTAGTGAGGGATACACCACTACTGCACCACCTTTGAGACTGGCTGCTAGACCGCCTTGGACTGATCGGAAAAACAAAATCCGGCTAGTGTGTGTGTGTGTGCGTGGCCGGCGGCCAAAAGAAAGAGAAAGAGAGTTTTTGGGATTTCTTGCTGGAAAAGTAATTATGAAAATCAGATTAACATTCAATTACTCAAACCCTTTATTTATATAGGTAAATATGGTAATGTTAAAAGAATCCCAAACCATAAATAACTCTTTGATAATTATCTTTTAATTAATTATACTATTAATTATAAATAATTATATTTAACTAATAAATAATAAATAAACAATTTATTATTTATTCCTTCTCTCTCTTTTAATAATTAAACTTAATTAATTATTTCCACACTATAAATCCAAATGGTCTCGAGTTGGGTGTGTAGCAGTGTGACCCACTAGTGTCTTATAACATTGGACATGATAATCATAATTACTGTCTTGCACATAATCCCTTCATGGTTTATATATGAAATCAGACGTTTCTAGGCCAGAAGAACGGGGTCATCTACCTATTGATTACTGTTATTATTATGCTTTTTGCTTCAACAAACATTCGACGCAAATTAGGGATGAAAATGAAACCTACCCCATTGAAGTCGACGAAGAAGAAGGCAAGCAAGAAGTGTGAACCAAAGGGTTGAAGGAGATTTTAATGTCTTTGCTTTTGATTGAGGACCAAGAACAATGGGATGACGTTTTTTTGTTATGGTGTACGACAATGATTATAGTTTTTTTTAAATTTAAAATTTTGTTTTACCTTTTATAAAAAGGGTATAATAGTCATTTAACTATTTTTATTATTAAATCTAATTTAAAATGATTAAAGATTGTTATTTGGGTAGATATGATATTTTGATAGGTTAAAAATGACATATATGATATGGGTAGATTAGGTCGGATAAATATGATATTTTCAGTTTTAATAAGGGCATTTATGAAATTAACCCTTTATTAGACGTACACCCGATAAGCTCTTTTACTAAATGAACATAGAAAAGATCGAGAATCTTGATTGGTTAGGGCAATGATAGGGGTGGCAATTCGCGGGTTGAAGGGTTGGCGGGTCACGGGTTGGCAGGTTGGAGGGTCAGAAAACCTCAACCCAACCCAACCCAACCCATTTAACTAATCGTGTCGAGTTCTTCAACCCAACCCACGAAAGGTCGTGTCGTGGGTCGTGTCAAGGGTTGGCGGGTTGGTGTGTCATTGGCGGGTTGATGGGTCATAAATGGGTTGGTGGGTCATAAATGGGTTGGTGGGTCATAAAAGGGTTGACGGGTCAAAGCTCATACTTTATATAATTCAAATAAAAACAAGTAAACTGTTGGGTTTTTGGTGGACCTCGGACCAAACTGGTTCGAGTCACGGCTCGAAAAACAAACTGTTAATTCGAACATCAAACCAAACTGGTTTGATCAGCGGAAGCATAATTGTGTAAAAACCCGAAAGCACATGATCTTTTATTGTTTATCTAAACAGTCATATAATCCGGGGTTTAGAAAGCTTACCTGAATTGCTTGAGTTTGATCCACCCGTGATGAACCTTACGAACGGATCTTCTAGCCGATCAATAACTCCAAATTCCCGAACACCCGAACAGAACCCGAACTTCCTCCGGATTTGTGATTGGCGTCGATCAA
Source organism: Centaurea solstitialis (assembly GCA_030169165.1). Classification (NCBI taxonomy): domain Eukaryota; kingdom Viridiplantae; phylum Streptophyta; class Magnoliopsida; order Asterales; family Asteraceae; genus Centaurea; species Centaurea solstitialis. Next base: position 74,628,031 of record CM058040.1, read on the forward strand.
GGGAGAGAGAGAGAGAGATTTTTCGGTTTCTATGGTTGGGAGTGAATAGTGAGTTATCAATTCAATGAATGAAAAAGGTTTAACCATAGCTGGATATATATATATAACTGAATAAACACAATCTGTATTATATTCAGTTTCCTTTTTCTATAATTATCCATAAATAAATCTTTCTTCTTCACCAAGAAAGATTATTTCCATATATATAACTAATATATTAGTTAGGATAATTACCATATATATATTTAACTAATATATATATTTACCATATATACCAAATATTAATTAAAACCAGTTATATATTTATTTAACTAATAAATATATAATCCCTGTTTAATTAATAATAGAAACCTTTAACTTTGGAGTTTCTTACAGAAAACACCCAATAGATTTATAATTGACTATTATAAATCTTTTTCTCTCTATACTGGAGTTATCTTACTTGTTCGTTTTACAGGCCTCACAAGTGTGACCCTCAAGTGTCTTATAACATTGGATGTGTAGTCTGGTTTGTCAACTTCTGCACATAATTACTAACAGACTCCCACTTGTGCAAGTTGGCAATACCGGCTTGACCACACGGACCTAAGGAGGCCCCTAGACAGGCACTTAGGCTAACCAGGTTATAAGCACTCTTATACCCAGGTAGGTGATATAATCCCTTTTAAAGGATACAACATTTATGAACACATTGTTCACAAATCGGGTATAACTAGGCTTTTCCTTTTGCAACACGATATTTCAATTTTGAGTATGAGCATGGATACAGTCAACTCAGAATACTCAAGATTATGTTCATGACTATCCGACTTCCAACTGATTGGTAAACGACAAAGAACAAATCAGTTCGTTTGGGCATGGCCATGCACTTCATCAGTTCTTGTAGTCAGTCAAGGGGCCCGGAAATATCTCTCTTCATAGAAGAGGTGCAAATCCCATCTTGCATATCTGCATTTGTCACCACGACTTCCGCTGAATCTAGTTACGCCCCGTATGACCACCCTGTTACGGTGTGATGTTAGAACGTACTAAGTATCCAGTAGTCCCCGTGATTCCAAACCAGATACCTCAGGTATTGAGGACAACCTACTGTGAGATTTACTTATGACAAAATCCATGAAGTAATCTCAACCAGCGGATCACATCCGATATTCGCTGCTCTATCGAATATCCGTGCAGTTTTTGGTCTACATCGCTTGTAGCTGTTATTCAACACTCTGTTTTATAACTACCCAAAAACTCACGATGACTTTAAAACCCTATCAGGTTCCCACCTTGATAAGTTGTCACGGATAATTTCAAATAAAACTTATACTAGTTTTATTCCCGGATCAAAAACATGCTAAGTATAAAAGAAACAGAGAAACTAATTTTGTATAGTCCATATTCCACTCTGTAATAATAACAAAATTAATAGCACTTCTAAGTTACTTTTACGGTGTCTATTCAATGTGTACTTTATACTTGGTTTAAATGAAGTATCACCTTCCTTCAATTTAAACCCTTCGATTAGTGTTTACCATCCTAATCAAAGAAATAACCAAAACAACGCAAGTTATTAAATAATAATTTTTAACTTGGTTCTGCTAGTTTTGTTTTGCAAACACATTTAAACAAAATCTAGACTTTTCTTTACCATATTGCCTAAATCTTGGAGATACTGAAATAACTCCAAGTTTCTTGAATATGTAAAGTAAATTCCGCAACTTTCCTTAGTTGCTGTGTAGATAAAGATTTCTCCCTGAAATCTGATAAAATTTCCATCTACCAAGCTGGTAAATTTCAGGAAATTTATTCTAGTGTTCTACAACACTTGATGGTCTAAAAAGATACTTGAATATCTTTATTATTACAACACATATAATTATTGATTTTCTTAAAGTCAAAACTTTGACTTTATTGTTTCAAAACTTTGAAACTCTTGATCTAAAACTTTTTGACTTAAAAGAATAGATCATATTTCTCATGAATTCTTATCCTCTCTGGATTATGAATTCCTAGAAATACAGATCAATAATATAGCTTTTATTCTTTATCGGAAGCATAGATAGAGAATAAATTGGGTTCCCACTAACCTATATGAAAACTGACTATTACTTAAATTTAATGCTTCATTGACTCAGTCGAGACTTGACTATTTAGTCAATTTTATTTTTAAGTAATGAGTTTAAAACTATAAACTTGAATCTTGCTATTCATAAAACTTAACTGGATCTTATTAGATCCCTAATTCCAAAACTTGGAATTTACTAGTTTTATAAATACTGATATTATCAACGTCATCTGTGATAATATCCTAAAATCCTTTTAAAACATATGAGTAATTTGAACTTGACTACAATATACCTGTTATAATCATATTACTCGTAAATGTTTTATTCCAAAAACACATTCCTATAGAATAGTACTTCGTGTGTTTTTGACAGTTTTCATATATTACTTCGAATTATCAAATTTTGAAGTATATTTGTTAGTGTGGTAGACAATATCTAGGATCAACAAATTGAATCAAGTCTATCTTGACTTAGGTTCAAAGCAAAATTAGATATATAAATCAAGACAATAATTTTAAATTTAAAATACCAAAATCCCATAAATTTAAAAACAACCAATATTTCAAAACTATCCAAAATAAAATGTTTTAAAATAATCTTAAAATGTCTTGATAATATCTAAAAGAAGTCTTGTCTGATCCTCAGGACCCGGGCACTTCATTTCTCCTGATCACCTGCAATCATACATTTGCTCTAGGTGTCAGTTAACTTGTAAACTAACAAGTATTAATGATAAACTGAAGCAGTCATAAAACATCCAAGGTGTTTATACCTGTTTCATGACGCTTCGGGCAATTCTGTCTCCAATGTCCGACCTCATGACACTTGAAGCATCGATTCTCGGTCTTTGCTTTGTTGACTTTAACCTTTTTGCCCTTGCCCTTGCCTTTTCTATTGTCAACGGCCTTTGGAACACTCTGGTTGACCTGAACCTGGTCCTTGCCCTTGCTGGTGTTCCTTTGCCCTCTTTTCTTCTTCACTCCTCCATCCCTGACCATCAGAACATCTTTGGTCTTGGTCCCCGTCCCCATACTTTGTTCAGCAGTTTTCAACATGGAGTGCAATTCAGCTATGCTCCTTTCCATGTTGTTCATATTAAAATTCATCACAAACTGCTTGTAATCATCGGACAATGAATTGAGTATGGTATCCGTTGCCAACTGCAACGGAACTGGGTGACCTAACCTCTCTAGGTGGTCAAGTAGCCTCTTCATTTTCATAACGTGGGCACTGACAGAGGTCCCCTTGGCCATTTTGCACGCGTTTAGAGCCCTCGTGGCATCATAACGCTCTGTGCGAGCTTGCGTTTGAAACATGTCCCTCAACTGGCGGATCATGTCGTAAGCATTAGTGTTCATGAGCCCTGTTTGTAGTTCTGGGCTCATAGTCGCAAGCATCAAGCAGCCAACATCCAGCAAATCATCCGAACGCTTTTGATAAGCATTTCTGATTGCCGTACTGGCATTTGCTGGTGGGGCCTCACCTAGAGGTTCTTCTAGGACATACCACTTTCTCTCGTGCCTGAGCACAATCTGGAGATTGCGCTCCCAGTCGAGAAAATTTGGACCAGTGAGTTTGTCCTTTTCTAGGATCGAGCGAAGAGAAAGGTTATTGGTGTTGGTAACCGTGTTTGCCATCTACACATTTAAAAACTTGGTTTTAGTACCTTTGAATAAACGATTCCGAATAAATATCAATAAACCCTAAAATGATAATTATCGGACTAGGATCCTTATTTCATACGTCCTGATGCGCGGTTTGCTCACGCCCCACCAGGCCCGTACTATTTCGGTAGGTAAGGACTTTTACCAATCATATCTAACTGACATGACTCCTAGATCTTTTCGGGACATCGGATAAAACCGTACATGTTTTAGTCCCTCTTAGTGCTCTTTGGCCCGGTACCACCCGGTGAATTGTAACAATTACCAAAATAGATCTTACCATTTTGAACTGGATGTACTCTGGTCGGTACCACCCGATATCGCAGAGTCTTTTCATCCCCTTCAGTTTGGGGTTTGAACGTAGGTGCTAAAGGTTCGACTCCTTCGAGCCCCAACGTACCTTACGCCAAAGGTGTCCACAAATGGGTTACACTACTGATCTATGATTTTATGGGTTTTAACTAAGTTTTTGAAAAACTTTAGATTTCCAGTATTTTTTAAAAACGCTATTAAAAGCTGATTGTCTTAAAGGCATTTGTTGTTCTAAAACTAACTGTTTTAAGAAACAACCGATGTTTAAAACTAACTGTTCTAAAACTTACTTGCTAATAAAACTAACTGTTTTAAAAGCATGCCTCTTATAAGAAAACAATCTTATAATGGTTTTAAAAATAATTTTACCATCTAAAAATGTTCATAAAATGGTAATTTTAGGTTTTTAAAACCAACCTCGTGATATAACTAGTTTTATAAAATAAGACCTAATTTTAAAAAACATTTGATAAAACCTAAGCATGTAATATCAATAATCACGAGCAAGCATAATAATCACAATCATGCAGTTAAAGAAACAAAAACAAGCAATTATTGATTTGCCAATTAATTTCTAAAGGACCAAAATTGTCCTAAAACTATTTTCCTCCGTTTTCCCCGCGTGGCTCCGACCTCCTTGCATAGCTCCCACTGGCCTCGGCATCTCTTGACGGAACTCCGGGAACAGAAAAAGAAAAATCTATCCTAAAGGTCATTTTGCACATTACTGGGGTCGAAAGTGGCACCCAGGTTTCTCCAAATAGATTAAGTGTCTAAATTGGCAATCTCTATAATTACTATAGCATATATATATATATATATATATATATACTAAGCAGATATATATATTAACATTTAACCACGCAAGTTTTATAGAGCAATAAAGCATTAAACAATCCTAGATTCGTTAAAATTATTTCGTTTATCATAAACCATGGTATTAACTGATTTATAAAATCAAACTGTTTTATAAATCGAAACTAATATTTTAATCTGAAAACGGCTTTTAACTAATTTATAAAATACCCAAGATTTATAAACTATAAATCTATTTTATAAAATAAAACCAATTTTCTAAAATATTCGCTTTTATCCAAAAACATATCAAACCGGTTACTCCGGACCAACTGGTCGGAATACTGGCCTAAAAACTGTGTCGTGGTTCAACCAACTGGTCAAACATGACATCCGGCCCATTTGACCAGAACCAGGTCAAATAACTGGTTTGATTTACACAGGGATAATTAAAATCCCTTAAAACATCTTTATGAAATTAGTCTTGGGAAAAAGCCTAAAACCCGATAAACCTAATTGGGCCTATAACGTGGCCCAAAAGTCCATGGTTAAGCCCATTATCGAAAAACGATAAGTTTTGGGCTTGGTTACCGCAAACTTGGTGATAACTGGTAACACCAAAGTGCCACCATCGTCATTCACCGGAGACGACAGCCGCGCACCACACCGCCACCGCTCCGCGATCGACGACGGCAGAACAGCCGCCGTCCTCGTCTTCGGCCGGTGACTAATCACAGCCACCATGGACCACCGCCACCACCACGGGGCTGGGTGGTCGGCGATGATGACAGCAAACAGCCACCACCGTTTGCCTTGGCTGTCGATCGAACAAACCACCTCCGCCGCCACCTCGGGTTTGTCCAAGGCGGCCGGCGGTCGCCGGATTACAACCGCCACCATAGTGACAGCCGCGGTCGGCGATTGAAAACAACAACAACACCATCACCGTTCACCACTGCTGCGTGCGGTTGGCAATCGAACACCACCACGCCACTGCCGACATTGAACTAGCGGCCGGTGGTTGCCGATAACCACCATCGTCACCACTACCGCTCACCACCGCCACGGATGCGGCTTCTGGAGGTCGCGGTCCACTTGGCGCACCACCAATCTGGTGGTTTCGACTTGAGAGCCACAGCCACCGTATCGTGGTGGCGATCCAGCCATCACCGCTCACCGCCGCCACCGTTGTTACTCTCGGTGGTTGCGGCTTTGATCAAAAAACGACCATCGCCGCCGCTAGGCACGGCCGTGAGGCAGCCTAGCGGCTCGGCGGTTGGTTCTTGCCAATTGACGAACACACCGCCACCCCCGATTACCGTGGCCACCACCGAACTGGTGGTTTCTGGTGGTTTTGGCTTTAAACAGAAACGACCACCACCGCCGCTAGGCACGGCCGTGAGGCAGCCAGCGGCGGTCGGTCTCGGCCATCGATTATTACCGCCACCACCGAACTGGTGGTTCAGCCGCGGTCCAGATCATTGTTATCTGACGATCGGGTCATGGTTCGTGGTTTCTTATGGAAATCTATGCGATAAACTTAAAACAAAAATTTTAACGAATCTTATCAATTATCAGATAAAGCAATTTTATGCAAACAGATAAAATCAGGTTTATCAGATAAAACAATTTTATAAATGAACAGATAAAATTCAGAATTATCAGATAAAACAATTTTATGCAAAAACAGAATAAAATTAGGGTTATCAGATAAAACAATTTTATAAATGAACAGATAAAATTCAGGATTATCAGATAAAACAATTTTATGCAAAAACAGATAAAATTAGGGTTATCAGATAAAACAATTTTATACAAACAGATAAAATCTAAAACAGATAAAGGTTTAATCTTTACACATAAACTGATAAAGATTAAAACTTTATACAAACAGATAAAGGTTTAATCCTTACCCAAAACTGATAAAGATTAAAACTTTATACAAACAGATAAAAATTTAATCCTTACACATAAACTGATAAAGATTAAAACAGAAACGAGATAAACAATAAGAAAAACCAATTGCTCTGATACCACTGTTGGGTTTTTGGTGGACCTCGGACCAAACTGGTTCGAGTCACGGCTCGAAAAACAAACTGTTAATTCGAACATCAAACCAAACTGGTTTGATCAGCGGAAGCATAATTGTGTAAAAACCCGAAAGCACATGATCTTTTATTGTTTATCTAAACAGTCATATAATCCGGGGTTTAGAAAGCTTACCTGAATTGCTTGAGTTTGATCCACCCGTGATGAACCTTACGAACGGATCTTCTAGCCGATCAATAACTCCAAATTCCCGAACACCCGAACAGAACCCGAACTTCCTCCGGATTTGTGATTGGCGTCGATCAAGGGAGAGAGAGAGAGAGATTTTTCGGTTTCTATGGTTGGGAGTGAATAGTGAGTTATCAATTCAATGAATGAAAAAGGTTTAACCATAGCTGGATATATATATATAACTGAATAAACACAATCTGTATTATATTCAGTTTCCTTTTTCTATAATTATCCATAAATAAATCTTTCTTCTTCACCAAGAAAGATTATTTCCATATATATAACTAATATATTAGTTAGGATAATTACCATATATATATTTAACTAATATATATATTTACCATATATACCAAATATTAATTAAAACCAGTTATATATTTATTTAACTAATAAATATATAATCCCTGTTTAATTAATAATAGAAACCTTTAACTTTGGAGTTTCTTACAGAAAACACCCAATAGATTTATAATTGACTATTATAAATCTTTTTCTCTCTATACTGGAGTTATCTTACTTGTTCGTTTTACAGGCCTCACAAGTGTGACCCTCAAGTGTCTTATAACATTGGATGTGTAGTCTGGTTTGTCAACTTCTGCACATAATTACTAACATAAACAACATCCAAAAGCAACCAAAATACCAAATACAACCAAGGGAGAGAGAACTGAAGCGAGAGGGAGAGAGAACGTCGTGAACTGAAGCGAGAGTGGCTGGAATGGAAGAAGACGATTTAGGTTAGGGTTAATTGGCTGGCCGCTTTTCAGTTTTCAATTCATAATTGATTTTTGATTTGTAATTTCTTTAGTTTTTATTTTTTATAATATAATAACAACTAAATATTTAAATATAAAATAGTTATTTAAATATAAATGGGTTCGCGGGTCAACCCGCCAACCCGGTGGGTCAACCCGCGAAATTTGGCGGGTTGGGGGTTGGTGGGTTGACGGGTTGGAGGGTCAGAAAACCTCAACCCAACCCGCGAAATCTTCGTGTCGTGTCGTGTCGTGTCGGGTTGGCGGGTCGTGTCGGAAACTGCCACCCCTAGGCAATGATAAGGATGAGATCTTATCCGATAAGTGGATGTGACATCTTTAACGTTTTTTTTGAACGGCATGTTGGTGCAACGGAGTATCATCGTGCCACCATGGTACCAAGTCACGATAACCCGTGTTCGAAACCTCTCCAAGGAGAATAACCACCCCAACCTAGCCATCTAGTTTCCATTTAAAGGGCTTGAAGGCATCAGCTGGGATTCGAACCCGGCACCTGTTTAGGGAAAATCCCCCACAATTGTAACACCCTAAAAATCAGGGCGAACAAAAACTTTTAAATTTCACAAAAGGTGGTATACAATGTACGCCAAGGCGTGAGCTCTTCCCAAAAACAGGGGTATAATAGTAGTGTCTAATCACATTGTCTGTAATTTAAATACAAAATGCGGCAACCATCTAGTCTGAATCCTATCTAGGAAAGAGACTACAAAAGGGGTTGCCAATCTATCAATGTTGTGCGGTCTAAAGGGACCGGTCTCTTCACACGTCCCCCAAAGCTCACTCTTAACTCCGGCACCTACTTAGGAACGACGTCCCTTGTACCTGAGAGACACATCGACACCAAGCAAGTGTTAGGCTAAAGGAGCCTAGTGAGTTGTATCAATTAATCATCATACATATAAAAGCATATTAAGACACGTAAGATGTACGAAAGTGCATTAACAACAAAATGCATCACATTAAACCGGTTTATCTTTTATTTTGAAGACCGTGGGCGCGACCCACCTTCACCAAGCAAGTTACACCTCAGAGTCGAGACACCCCGTTGCCGTCCTCCTACGAAGACTCGAATAGGCAACCTCAGAGGCCAGGCACATTCGCGGCCACACGAATGGCGAGGGACATAGGTGTACACCTTTTGACTAGTGCCACCCAAGACTGAGTCGTACTCGTGTAAACTTGAAAGTGCACACCTTTTGACTAGTGCCACTTTAAAACAATATCATTTCAAAAACGGCCCAATGTACACCTTTTGACTAGTGTCACATTGTCCAATTATGTTTTGTAAAACATGGGTACTCACCTTTTGACTAGTGACATCCCGGCCCACTCTTTGACTAGTGGCCAATAGCGTCCCGCCTTTTGACTAGCGGTGCCCCATAACATTTAGTTTACAATTCATGCATTATCGAAAGTCTCAATTACTTTCATTCATTTCATATAAATCAACATGCTCGGAATTCAATTCCTTCGCATCATTCCATGGCATTTATAATAACACGTATTTCTTACAAATACATTCACCACATATTCTCATGGGTCTAAATCATGCATTAGTGGCATACGATGATCTATTCCATATACACAATAATCCAAGTTAAGCCATACATACGAGAATCATCATTTATTCATTTCATGGCAATCTCAACCAAGAAGTTTATGCATTTTATTCAAAATCATATTTATCCACAATTATCAAGCAAGACTCGCATTATCAAACAAGATGATGTGCTCTCAGTTTTAACAAAACGGTTTTAGCAACTCACCTCGGGCTTGTAAAGTCGAAAGCCCCAATTTTCACCAAAACCCTAGCTTAAAGCTCGGGTGAACACCTAAACTGATAAGGAGTTAAAACCTTGGATTAGTTCTAGATCTACGACGTATAAAACTAGATCTATACTTTGAAAACCATGTAGAGACTCACCTTGAGGGTTTACACCAAAACCCCCAAATCCAAGATTTAGGTCAAAATGTGTGAACAACCTAAAATCAAACAAATCGAACCTTAGGTTAGTTTCATAACTCCCATTATGTAGATTAACAAACCTCAAGTGTTTTAGATAAGCTTACCTAGCCAAATCTTGGGTAGAAAACTCTAGATCTTGAAGAGTTCAAAACTAGCAACAATGGAGGTGAAGATGAGGTGAAGAAGATGAAGATGATGAAGATCCAACTTCCAAATCTTGCTACTTTCTCTAACGATCCATTTATGGGATCTTGAAGAACTTTGAGAGAGGAGAATATAGCAAAAAGAATCAGCTCAAAAGGTGGAGAAATGAGAAAGTTATGAGTGAAAGAAGTGAGAAGGGTTTTTAACCCGAATTCACTTGCTGCAGCACACCTAGCGATCGCTAGGTGTGCATGCTAGCGGTCGCTAGCTGCAGCATCTCTCGATCGTAGAGTGGTCGCGAGCTAGATCAGAAATGGGGGAAATCCTACCTAGCGATCGCTAGGGATGATAGCTAGCGATCGCTAGCACCTGAGCGTTTTCAGTGGTATTTTGTTTCGGCCATAACTTCTTCGTTATAGCTCCGTTTTCGATTCCGAAAGAACCGTTGGATTCGTAATTGAATTCTCTACCATTCTAAACCATAAAATATAGGTTTTGACCCAAAGTTCTATTTTCCAAATTTTACCAAAGAGTCGTTATTACAACCGAAAATTACGGGTGTTACAATCCTCCCCACCTAGGTAAAATTTCGTCCCCGAAATTACTCCTTGTCCGAACCACAATGATAACCTTGCTCTATTATTTGTCAAGGTAAGGCGATCATGTTCTCACCATACCGGTCGGCTAGACTAACACTAGTCTTAATTATGTACTCTACAAAAACGCCGATATAATCTTCTACCTTTAAGGGTAGTTCATCAAAACATCACAAGTCATTCGTTCATGCCTATCCTTCGAACGTAACACTTTTCTGAGGATAGCATCCACTAAACACGCAAACCTTAGCTCCTTGTATAATTAAACCAAACCAAATCGACCAAGTTCTATGATTTAAGAAATCACACATCATTCGCTTCCTACTAAAGTCGATTCACTCGACTAGGAGTCACTTTACTACTAAGAGTCACTTTACCACCAAGGAATGTCTCCGTACTCTCGCTAACGGTATCTATCCGTCGCCATTAATTTTCAAAGAACCTCGAAAGTTCCATCTACTCGCCTATGAATACCATAAGGAAGTTAAGTTTCTTCCCTTAGCACATTGCTAATTTCCCACCAATCCATAAATTTCCACATACGCACTATCATAGTGTTTCTAATCGACCAATCACCTACACAATTCTAACCTTGCCTTGGGTGACTTAATCCCGAATCTCTAAGTACGAACTCCTCACAAATCAATTGTAAGCTACGTTTTTAAGATCACTTTAAATTCCCAAAGGTTTGTCTCTCTATGGTATTTTATCATATTGGTATCGTACACCTTTTTCACGGCGTGTAATGCCATTGGCTAAATTCACCACATCGTCACTCTTGCTCTAAAGGGAACGTTTTCTCGATACTTAGTCATACCTAACAACTATTATTTTACTCATGCAACCACTATTCGACTATGCTCTTCCACGATCGAGACTTGGAAAGTCACTTAGTAAACACAACCATAATTTTCCAAACATTCTAGCACCTACAAGATCGTACTTTTCACTTCAGATGATCTAACCTCGACTTTCGAGCACAGTTTCCACCAACTCTCAAATTAATTCAACACTCGGGCACATCAACTAATCACAACATCACCACATTTCACTTGCACCCCTTCGTTCAACCTATAATGTTCTTGCTATAACATTTAATTCCATTAAGACCGTTGTACTCTTCCGGTTCCATGATTAAACTACTAGATCATCTCACGTCCTAGTCTTTCACAATTTATGGAACAAGGAACTAGTTATCTAATCCATTCGGCCTAAAGATGGCACCTTAGATATTCACCAAAGCATGTTCCCCGTGGGTCAATACACCTATCAAGGCACTACCCACAAATATTACCTGCTTCTCAATTGCTACTCTTATGACTAAGACATCGGTTAAGGTATTGACAAACGTAAGAAATTACAAGAGGGACCTAACACAAAAGAATGAGCGGCACTCGTACGAACCATAATGTACGCATGCAAGGAGTTGCAAGAAGGTTACCTGATACTACATCCGTTCTCTCCGCATCCTTATCAACAGTAATCTGAAATGCTCGACTCGGTGCCCTTGATTGGTTGTCTTTTCTTGCACTAGGCTCGCTTGAGGCTCCGGTATGTCCCCTCATCAACTTTGGGCAATCTCTCATGAAATGCCCCGGCTCTCTACATTCGAAACAAACTAGCCCCCGGATGGAGCAATCTCGAGCCATATGGCCCCGCTTCCCGCATTTGCTGCAGCTGATAGGGTCCGATGGAGGTTCGCGGCGACACGGCCCATGATGCTTGGTCCGGCACTTATGGCACCACCATAAATCGCGACGAGGCTCCACTCGTCTCTCATCATTTGTCGTCTTAGTTGGACGTGGTTGTTCCGACGGTTCTTCTCTTTTCCTCTTCTGTCCGGCTTGGTAGTGTTCCGCTCGGGCTTGGGCGATATCGTCTTCTACTCTCAACGACTCTTCAATGGCTTCGTGCAAGGTAGTAACCCTTGCGATTCTAACCGCCGATTTCATCTCGGCCGGTAGGCCACGTACGTAAGCCTTTATCTTCGACTTCTCATCGGGAGCCAAGTGCTCCACCATCCCTAATCTCTCCAAAAACTCTTTCGCATAGTCCGCGACGGGAGAATCGCCCTTCTCCATTCCTCGGAACTCATCTTCAATCTTGTCGAGAGCGCGCTCGCTACAATACTTCTCTAACATCTTCTTTTTGAACTCGCTCCACGGAAGTACGGCTAACACTTTCGGTGTGAGAGAGGCACGGGTCAAATTCCACCAAGTTAGGGCCTCACCCTTGAGAAGGTGTGAAGCGAACTTGACTCGTTGGGAGTCGTCACACTCGCTTGCCTCGAAGGCCATTTCTATCTCTCGAAGCCAATACAAGCATGTTATTGGTTCGTTACATCCGCGAAACTCGGGTGGCTTGCATCCCAAAAAGTTCTTGTACGAGCATCCTTTCCCTTTCGCCTTTCCTTTATCTTCGGTCATCCGCGTTTCTTCGGTGACCACCACTACCGCCGCGTCCCCCGACCCAATACCGGCATTCTCTCCCACCGCCTCGTGGCGACGGTGGCTCGCATCACGATCCTCCAACATCTTCATGAAGGATTCTTGTTGTTTGCTCATGGCTTCGTTCACGGCTTTCATCACGCTATCAAGCATCCTCGTCTCCGGAGTCCCTTCGGTTAGTACCGGATTTGGGTCCTCGCGGTTGACCCTTGGGACGCGCTCCGTTCCCCCACCTAGGATAAGGGGTCTCGGTGGGCTCTCGACGGCATCGACCCGGTCATGTTGGTCGGCGGTCGAAGCGGTCAACTCGGGCGGCCCTCTCGCGGCACCCGTCTGACTACGAGTGTTCGCCATACAATTCTGTCACACAAACGCACGAGAATAGGATAAGAATAGACTATTTTACGAATCTCAACATTTATCATCCTCGTAATAACAGTTACTCAAACACTCGCGTACAACGCGTTCATAGATCAGTAGCTAAGTGATTTATGAACTAATCATACAAAAGCATCCTCGTTACCATCACCACAATTTTGAATAAACGTGTATTCGTAATCTTATCACTCTCCCCACCTAAGGTTCTACCCAAGGTATACGTCTTTTGCACTCACTTGTTAAGTTTAAGTCTAGGCATACTACAATGATTACCTAGTTCGCTTAAACTAAAGCTCTGATACCAACTTGTAACACCCTAAAAATCAGGGCGAACAAAAACTTTTAAATTTCACAAAAGGTGGTATACAATGTACGCCAAGGCGTGAGCTCTTCCCAAAAACAGGGGTATAATAGTAGTGTCTAATCACATTGTCTGTAATTTAAATACAAAATGCGGCAACCATCTAGTCTGAATCCTATCTAGGAAAGAGACTACAAAAGGGGTTGCCAATCTATCAATGTTGTGCGGTCTAAAGGGACCGGTCTCTTCACACGTCCCCCAAAGCTCACTCTTAACTCCGGCACCTACTTAGGAACGACGTCCCTTGTACCTGAGAGACACATCGACACCAAGCAAGTGTTAGGCTAAAGGAGCCTAGTGAGTTGTATCAATTAATCATCATACATATAAAAGCATATTAAGACACGTAAGATGTACGAAAGTGCATTAACAACAAAATGCATCACATTAAACCGGTTTATCTTTTATTTTGAAGACCGTGGGCGCGACCCACCTTCACCAAGCAAGTTACACCTCAGAGTCGAGACACCCCGTTGCCGTCCTCCTACGAAGACTCGAATAGGCAACCTCAGAGGCCAGGCACATTCGCGGCCACACGAATGGCGAGGGACATAGGTGTACACCTTTTGACTAGTGCCACCCAAGACTGAGTCGTACTCGTGTAAACTTGAAAGTGCACACCTTTTGACTAGTGCCACTTTAAAACAATATCATTTCAAAAACGGCCCAATGTACACCTTTTGACTAGTGTCACATTGTCCAATTATGTTTTGTAAAACATGGGTACTCACCTTTTGACTAGTGACATCCCGGCCCACTCTTTGACTAGTGGCCAATAGCGTCCCGCCTTTTGACTAGCGGTGCCCCATAACATTTAGTTTACAATTCATGCATTATCGAAAGTCTCAATTACTTTCATTCATTTCATATAAATCAACATGCTCGGAATTCAATTCCTTCGCATCATTCCATGGCATTTATAATAACACGTATTTCTTACAAATACATTCACCACATATTCTCATGGGTCTAAATCATGCATTAGTGGCATACGATGATCTATTCCATATACACAATAATCCAAGTTAAGCCATACATACGAGAATCATCATTTATTCATTTCATGGCAATCTCAACCAAGAAGTTTATGCATTTTATTCAAAATCATATTTATCCACAATTATCAAGCAAGACTCGCATTATCAAACAAGATGATGTGCTCTCAGTTTTAACAAAACGGTTTTAGCAACTCACCTCGGGCTTGTAAAGTCGAAAGCCCCAATTTTCACCAAAACCCTAGCTTAAAGCTCGGGTGAACACCTAAACTGATAAGGAGTTAAAACCTTGGATTAGTTCTAGATCTACGACGTATAAAACTAGATCTATACTTTGAAAACCATGTAGAGACTCACCTTGAGGGTTTACACCAAAACCCCCAAATCCAAGATTTAGGTCAAAATGTGTGAACAACCTAAAATCAAACAAATCGAACCTTAGGTTAGTTTCATAACTCCCATTATGTAGATTAACAAACCTCAAGTGTTTTAGATAAGCTTACCTAGCCAAATCTTGGGTAGAAAACTCTAGATCTTGAAGAGTTCAAAACTAGCAACAATGGAGGTGAAGATGAGGTGAAGAAGATGAAGATGATGAAGATCCAACTTCCAAATCTTGCTACTTTCTCTAACGATCCATTTATGGGATCTTGAAGAACTTTGAGAGAGGAGAATATAGCAAAAAGAATCAGCTCAAAAGGTGGAGAAATGAGAAAGTTATGAGTGAAAGAAGTGAGAAGGGTTTTTAACCCGAATTCACTTGCTGCAGCACACCTAGCGATCGCTAGGTGTGCATGCTAGCGGTCGCTAGCTGCAGCATCTCTCGATCGTAGAGTGGTCGCGAGCTAGATCAGAAATGGGGGAAATCCTACCTAGCGATCGCTAGGGATGATAGCTAGCGATCGCTAGCACCTGAGCGTTTTCAGTGGTATTTTGTTTCGGCCATAACTTCTTCGTTATAGCTCCGTTTTCGATTCCGAAAGAACCGTTGGATTCGTAATTGAATTCTCTACCATTCTAAACCATAAAATATAGGTTTTGACCCAAAGTTCTATTTTCCAAATTTTACCAAAGAGTCGTTATTACAACCGAAAATTACGGGTGTTACAACAATGGACTCCAACAGGAGTCGAACTCCTGACCTTCACCATATGGGAACTACCTAATAAGATAAATTGTTGCATACAATACCGTTTTGATGGACTACAATCTCACTTGATATAGTAAGTTATAGTGTTGACAACTATTAATAAGTAGTTACCGGGTAAGCGTTTGGATAAACCACCCCTAAGCCCGCTATAAATGAACTACAAACTAATAATAACGATAATAATCCTTGCTCCATATCCTTGGCAACAATGATGACAATGACGAAAGCATATAGAGAGAGAGAGAGAGAGAGAGAGAGAGAGAGAGAGAGAGAGAGAGAGAGAGAGAGAGATGTAGGTCAACAATGAATATTGAGAAGGTGATCGATGTGTGTGGATGCACGTGGAGTGGTAATTTAGGCCAACATTGTATAGGTAAGGTGCATGATGCAACATGTAATAACGAAACAAAGATTAGACCTATTGATTTTAAGGTTTATTGATTAAACGAATACCAAATTTTAGGT
The DNA here is from genome assembly GCA_030169165.1 of Centaurea solstitialis. Taxonomy (NCBI): domain Eukaryota; kingdom Viridiplantae; phylum Streptophyta; class Magnoliopsida; order Asterales; family Asteraceae; genus Centaurea; species Centaurea solstitialis. The sequence continues at coordinate 74,644,414 of CM058040.1, forward strand.
TTTAATTCCTAATTCAATGTGAACTCAAAAATTGGAAGGAAAATGATAGTTCTTGCAATTCCACTATGATCGTCCAAATTACATAAGTAACATGTAAATAAGAAGGCCAAAATAGGAGTCTAAAAAGACTATGTGTCGAACATAAAAGCTTAAATGAAAAAGCTAAATAGTGGCAAAAAAACACAAAGGTTTCGAAAATTTTGTAAGCTCCTTTGGATTCTACCCGGAACATGTTCTTCGTTTCAAGTTTCAAATCAATCAATTATAACGTAGCCAAATTTATAACGTTCAGAAATATTAAGACTCAGTCCTTCACGTCCAGACCCCGCGTTAGTGGGGCAATTTGAAGTATTACAATTTAAAGGTATTAATGTAATTTTGTTTTATGTTAGTTTAGTATAAATAAGAGTTAGGTGTTTGATGTAACCATTTGTATTTAAGATGCAATAGGTTTCTCTTGTTTTGGTAATAAAGGATATATCTTGAGGCCCCATAGGGATGGGATATTTGTGGGTTCATGCGGTATTAATTATAAAAGGCCAAAAGCATGCTCATCGACATATTAATGTCAAACTTATAACCCACGTTAATTGATATATGCCACTTATCTCTAAAAGTGTAATAAACACATTTAAAATACCACAATAGTACACATCAATCGTATAGGGCAATTCAGTCGATACATTATATGAAAAACACTGATCATAACGAATCACACTATCTTTCAAAAAATTATTAAAACAAAACTAATAAAATTATCTCCTCCCACTTTTTTTTTTTACCGTAGCATGCACACGCACCTGTTAAACGCACAAGTAAAATTATCTCCCCCCACTTAAGATCATAATTGGTTCCATCTCCATTATCACCGGATCTTCACAAAGCTTCCCGATCTCCTCCACCGGCAAAGTCACCGTCACCGATCTCCCCGCTCCCCCCTCCGGCGAAGGCCCGACAACAATCAGCCCTTCGCCCTCCACTTTCCCCACGTGGTAACTCACGTGCACCGGTTTCTCGTTATTCCGAAACTTAGCCTCGTAAATGATCGACCCGAATTCGTCGTCTGGGACCATCAAATGCTCCAAGCTTACACACGTTAGATCCGGCCCGTACATTTGAACCGCCTTCGGAAACACACCATTGAGTTCTTTCCGAGAGGCCTCGACCCAATCGACCGTCGAAAGAACGTCGTCTTTCGTGATCCCGATCACGTGGCGGTGTACTGATGCCACAGCTTCCGCCAACCCATTATCGCCCGTTAGCATCTCGTTTTCCAGCGACAATTCCGAGAAACTCGTAGCGTTTCCGAAGAACTTATCCGGTATTGGCACACCGAGAAGTTTTCGGGCATCGATGCATAACGAGATGGATTGCGTATGCGGAGGCAAATCCGGGGTTTTGAGCTTGACGATTCTCGACCAAAATAGCGTCATTAGGTAATCAAACGGGGTGGCATCGGGGCATTTGTCGGCGATCTCGGAAAGGCGTTTCTTGATGATTCTGTCGGAAAATTTGAAAGTGGATGTAGCCATTCTGAAAGATGGGTCAGGGGATGGTATTTTCGAATGCTTTTGAAGGTGTTTAGTGACAGTAGAAGTGTTTCCGGTGGTGGTGGTAGCCGGCGGCGGTCGGTTGTTGATTAGCGGTAGTTCGAAAACCGGTGGGCGGTTTCCGGTGGTCTCACCGCGTTCGGCATCGGTCCATGATTTATAAAACAAGGTTGCAGCTGTTGGGTCAGCCAGTAGATGGGTGAAGCTAAGTCCAACTGCCAACCCCCCTCCTATAAACTCACTGATCTGCAAGTATAATGGGTGTATAATGTAATGAATTAAACGGATCAGGGTATAATGTTGATAAACCTAAATTCGGAGGACCATAAGTGTAAAATCAAACCTTTATAATGTAAGGAACTAAACGGATCAGGGTATAATGTTGATAAACCTAAAGTAAGAGGACCATAAGTGTAAAATCAAACCTGGATTTGAAAAGGCGACCATGAAATAGGGTCACAATCCGGCATGTCTTCCCACACCGTTAGATTCCTTTCATCGGATTCATCGGCAAATCCGAGCCATTCATCGACCGTGACCCCCACCTTGGCTTTAAACATCCTAACCCCAGCATCGTTATATTTAACCAGCCAGTTACCGTGACCATCATTGTCACGAACCAATCGACCGGTCATTCGCGGGTACTTGGATAAAAGTTCCGAAAGAGAAACTCGGAAATTATCCAAGTCCATAGAGAACCGTCCCCCTGGAAGAAAGGGACTAGTTCTATAGTAAAAGATAATGTGAGCCGTGTGGCAGCCCATGGTGTGGTCAATTGGGCTCAGACCACGGGCCAAACCCATTGGCTCAGTTGGGGTGCTTGACACCACTGTGAGCCGAGAGTGGATGTTAACCTGTACTCGACTCTTATCCGTTACTTCAGTTTTCATATTGTCGAAAATAGAAAGAAAAAAAAAAGGTATAAGAGATAAGTTAGTTATGGATGTATTTATATATAGATAGAGAATGGTTAAATGGATGTTTATATTTCGAAAATATTGGATTAATAAAGTTAGGTTAAGGGTGTTAGTTGGATTCATTAAATTGGTGTTTGGCTACAACTTAACCACCACACTTATTAGGGGGGCTCTTGAACCAATAAAATGATCATAAATTGGAGTTCAGGTTTTTAAGGCCATCCAACAACTCTCTTGAAGTTACCTTTAACACTTATGTTATAAATTTTCGAAAATAAATTACCCAGAGTTAAAATCTTAAAGATTGAATCACCATTCAATTTCAACGATTACTTTATTTTAACATATGTAATGTTAACTATATTATTCAAATACTTGATATTTAAAATAAAATTATTATATATTTTTCTCTTTTTAACACTTGGTTTGATCTTCCAATGTCTCCTATTAATTAAAAAGAATTAAATATTACATCTCTTTTTTAAGTACCTCTCTTTGCATTTTCTACTTTAGCCTAAGGTTTAACATAGTTATTGGGAAAAAAACACATTAAGAAAAAAGATACTTTAACTCTCCAAATGGGTAAATTGGTAATTAACGCCATCACTTTATATCGTAAATAATTAAATAAGATTATTTTACAAGTTTCTTGAACATAAGCTTGGTAAATGAATAAAACAAAGCAAGATGTTAGTAGAGTGAAGTGGATTAGACTCATCTAGTTGCTTATACGACTTTTGGTAACATGATTCGATAATTCAAACTTATAATATTTATTGAATTTTATGAAGCATAACAAATACGTTAACGGTAAGATTGTTCCTGTAAATGAGAAAATGGGTAACAAATACCCGAAATGGGTAAATCATCATATATATGTCGCAAGAAAGGAAGATAAAGAAATTCATCTTTGACTGCATTTAGTGTAGTGTATTGGCATTTATTGTGAAGTGGAAAGTGCCTCTTGACTAATTTAACATAAGAAAATTTTAACATAAGAAAGGCACTTTCCGAAGAAACTAAATTTTGTCAAACATAATTTACTCATTGCCTAGATTATCAGCTACTAGCTAACGTATTAGTCAACAACTAGTTTATCAGCTACCAACTAGCTTATAAGCTAGTTTGCCAAACATTGCTTAAGACAAAAAACCAAACACCACTATCAGAGTTTACAAAATCATCGAAGCACCAGAACCATACAAGTACAGGTTAAACACAGAGAAGGGCAACAAAAAGAAGAAAAACAAAAAAAGTGAAACAACGAATCATAGATTTCCACTATGACTTTTGCCCATGAAAAAACAGTCGCCAAACAAGAAAGAGAGAGTGGCGACTACAAGTCGTAAACTTCCACCTTCCCCCCACCCCCTTTGCTGATCACCCTATGGGCCCACACCAAACAGACACAAAGGGGTGTCGATGATGATCATTGATCTTGTTACGACATTTTTGGATTGCTCAACAAGCTCACCAAATCCAATGCTAATTTTTTTTTTTGGATAAGGTTCACCTGACTTTACCCAGACTACATCCTTGGCAATTTTTACCGAGAGCTAAAGCATGCTCCCCTGGGATTAATACTCAGTGGCCCCTGGTTGCTCACCCCCGGATTCGAATGCTAATTTGTCCCGACCTTTATCCATTGATATGCTTTTCTTTGAAATTCGAAGATAAGATCGACTATTTTTCCTTCGTCTTTTTTAAATACCAACTTATTCACCCCAGTCCATATATCTAAGTTGTATCTTGTAATGTTTTCATCCGCTTGATGGATATGTTGTAGTGAATCGCATCCTTCTAAGTCTAAGTTCCACCATCATTCAACGGCTTGCCATACTTCTTTTAACCTTCGTACAACCCACTAGAGTGTGGTCCGTTGTTTCTAAAACGTTGCCACACCTTGGGAATAATACTAAGTCCAAATCAATTCCGAGTTTGTCTAGTATCGTACAACACAAGATTCGTCCTTTTTTAGCCCTCCAAATGAAACTATTCATCTTTTTCAAAATAATTATTGTCCACTTTGTACTCTCTTCACTGTTGCCTAGTCCTTCTTCCCCACTCTCTATCATTTCTCTCAATTTTTTGACACTAAAAATATTTATTGAATCGAGAACCCATTCTAGTTTATCATCCCGATTTCTTACCGATTTAATGTTTCCAATACGGTTTGCCAAGGCTTCAACTTCCCCAATTTCCCTTCCTCCTAGCTCTCTTCTCTACTCCCATGTGCCTGTTAGTAATTATGTGCAGAAGTTGACAAACCAGTGATCGCACATCCAACGTTATAAGACACTTGAGGGTCACACCTGTGAAGACCTGTAATTCGAATAAGTAAAATAACCCCAGTTTGTAGAGGTTAGATTTATAATAGTTAATTATAAATCAGTTGGGTGTTTTCTGTAAGAAACTTCAAAGTTAAAGGTTTGTAGAGTTAATTAAAATGGTTTATATATTTATTAGTTAAATAAATATATAACATATTTAATTAAATGACTTAATATTTATCTAGAAAATATTATGGAATATTCTTTTCTTTGGGAATAAGAAAAGATAATATAATTACCATAAAGATAAATATAAAGGTTATAGAAACTGTCTACAATAAGAAAACCTTTTTTCCCTATAAATAGACAGTTTGGGTTAACCAGTTTTATGATTGATTTTAACCTTCTAAAAGAAACCTCCCAAAACCCTCTCTCTCTCTCTCTCTCTCCTCTTGATCGACCCCTACATAGATCCGAAACTAGTTCGGTTTTTGTGATCATTCGGTCAGTTTCTTCGCGTAACAGTTTGTTCGTGAATTCGGGGCTATATCCGGCTAGAAGGAATTCGTCTGGTCTCATCACAGGTGGATCTATCTCAAGCTTCCGAGGTAATTTTCTAATCGTAATATATATGTATATATATATATATGTTATTTAGATAAACATAAGATCTGTGTGTTTTCGGATTTTATCACGTAATCGCTTCCGCTAATCAAACCAGTTAGGTTTGATTGAACTTTGGGGTCAGTTTGATCACAAGGTTTGTTTAGTGATTCTCATCCCAGTTAGGTTTGAGATTTACAGTTTACTCGTGTCAGTTTGATACGAGGGTCTCACAAAAACCCAACAGTGGTATCAGAGCCACAGGTTTATTTGTTTATCTTTGTATGTTTGTTTTAGATCCGTTTAAAAATTATTCAGTTTGTAATAAAATTGGATCTTTATCTGTTTGTATAAAGATTTGATTTTTATCAGTTTGTATAAAAATTGAATCTTTATCAGTTTGTATAAAGATCTGAATTTTATCAGTTTGTATAAAATTGAATTTTTATTAGTTGGATAAAAGTTTAATCTTTATCAGTTGGATAAAGGTTTAATCTTTATCAGTTGGATAAAGGATTAATCTTTACCAGTTGAGTAAATATTTAATCAGTTTTGTTTTTATCTATTTTCTAAAAGAATTAATTTTATCAGTTTGCTTAAAATTAAAATTCTTATCAGCTGGAAAAATCCTTATCAGTTTGATAAAAGTATTTCGTTGTGATTTTATAAAAATCTTGTTTTTTTATCAGTTGTATCAAAAATTTGATTTTTATTGTGTAACCACGTGTTCGTAGTAATCGGCGGCGGGACGGCGGCAGTTAGCCGACCGAACCACCAGCCGATTGCCGGACGAAGCTCGGTTAAACTGATCGCCGATCACCGAGTTACGGTAACCAACCAATGGTCGTCGGCTCGACTACCACCAGATCTGGTAGTAGTCGACAGCGGCGGCGATGGTGGTTTTTTGGATCGCTGACCAGCGGCGAACGGTGGCAGCCGATAGCTGTCGTTGTCGTCGATCATCCGACACGGGCCAGCGATGGTCAATCGGTGATAGACTACCACAACAACAATGGTGGTGGTTGCGATAGGTTCCGAGGATTCGAATCCAACTCGATTTTACGAAAGCCCAAAACTTTTGAGTAATGGGCTTAAACCATGGACTTTTGGACCAAGCTTATGGCCCAAAAGGATTATTGGGTATTTAGGCTTTTAACCCAATAATTATAATTAGATAATTATTTAATTATTTTTGTCTAATTAAATTAAGAAATGTTATATTTTTTCTTAGTAAATTAAACCAAGATATTTGATCCGTTTTGGTCAAATAGGTCCCGTATCTTTTTCGACCGGTTGGTCCAATCGCGACACAGTTCACGGGCCGGTGTTTAACGTTCCGACAAGTTCGTTCGGAACACTCGGTTTAATTTTTGTCAAAAAGCGAATATTTTAGAAAATTGATTATGTTTTTATAAAATAGATTTATAGTCTATAAATCTTGGTGATTTTATAAAAAATCAATTTCAGTTTAAAATATCAGTTTCGATTTATAAAACAGTTTGATTTTATAAATCAGTTGAAACCATGGTTTATGATAAAATAATTTTAACGGATCTAGGATTGTTTATATTGCTTTATCTTATATTGCTTTATAAAATTGCGTGGTTGATTAATTTTATACCTGTGTAGTGTATAATCTTAAAATAATTATAGTATTTGCCAATTTAGACCCTATATTAATTTGGGGAGGCCTGCGTGCCACTTACAACCACGGTGTAATGTAAATGACCTTAGGATAGTTATTTTAATATTTCTTTCCGGATTTCCATCGAGGGTGCCGAGGCCAGTGGGAGCACGCGAGAAGATTGAGTATTTCTTTCGGAGTTCCATCGGAGATGCGAAAGCCAGTGGGAGATGCACAAGGAGATATAAATACTATAGAGATAGGTCATTATTGGTCCTTAGGAGAAAGTTGGCAAAACTATAATCTGTTTTAACTGCGTAGTTGTTGATTTATTAACTGCGTGGTTGTGATATTTATATGCTATTTGTTTTAAAGTAGAGAGTTTTTGAAACTAGATAATATCACTAGATTAGATAGGTTTTTATAATTAAAATTGCCAGTTTTTCAAACCTTTTTCAAACGGTAGATTTTATTTAAAAAAAAAACCTAATATGATAAATGATTGTGTTCTTATAAAAGGCAAAGTTGACAAAACAGTTAGTTTTGATCAACTAGTGTGCTATCAGAACAGTTAGTTTTATTTAGCAAGTATGCTTTTAAAACAGTTAGTTTTATTTAAGCAAGAGGTCTTAAAACAGTTAGTTTTAAATAGCATGTATGTTTAAAACAGTTAGTTTAAAACGTCAGTTGCCTTTTAAACAATCAGTTTTTCAAAGTTACAGTTTTTCAAAATACTGGATATTAAAAGGTTTTTCAAAATTAATTAAAAACCCCGAAAATCATAGATCAGTAGTGCAACCCATCTAGGGGCACCTCCGGCGTAAGGTACGCGGGCGTTGTAAGTGAGCACACCTTGAACGTCCGCGTTCAAACCGAAGCTGGGAGGGGATTACAAGACTCTGCGAATTATCTCCGGGTGGTACCGGCCAGAGTAAAGTGTCCAAGTCCCGAAATGGTGAGATCTATTTTGGTTCTGTTAAGTTCACCGGGTGGTACCGGGCCAAAATGCACTTAGAGGGACTAAAACATGTACGGATGATTACCGTTGTCCCGAAAAGATCTAGGAGTCATGTCAATTAGATATGATTGGTAAAAGTCCTTACCTACCAAAATAATACGTAGGCCTGGTGAGGCGTGAGCACACCGCTCATCAGGGCGTATGAAATAAGGATCCTAGTCCAATAAATTAATCATTTAAGGGTTTATTGATATTTATTGGAAATCGTCTATTCACAGTTACTAAAACCAAAGTTTTTAAATGTGTAGATGGCAAACATTGTTACCAACACTAATAATCTTTCTCTTCGCCCCATTCTCGAAAAGGACAAACTTACCGGGTCTAATTTTTCTCGTCTGGGAGTGCCTGATGATTGTACTCAGGCACGAGAGAACGTGGTATGTCCTAGAAAAGCCTCTAGGTGAAGGCCTCTCCAGCAAATGCTATTGTCACTGTCAGGAACGCTTATAGAAAGCATCCCGATGATTTGTTGGACGTAGGCTGTCTTATGCTTGCGACTATGAGCCCAGATCTCCAAATGGGGCACATAAACATGACTGCCTATGACATGATCCGCCAGTTGAGGGACATGTTTCAGACAGAAGCACGCACAGAGCGTTATGATGCCAGTAGAGCACTGAGCGCGTGCAAGATGGCCAACGGGACCTCAGTTAAGTGATCATGAAAATAAAGAGGCACGTTGATCACCTAGAGAGGCTCGGTCGCCCAGTTTCGTTGCAGTTAGCAACATATACGATACTCAACTCACTGTCTGAAGGTTACAAGCAATTTGTAATCAATTATCAACAACATATTGAAAACCATTGAGTTGAGTATGGGGACCAAGACCAAATATATACTTATGGTCAAAGATGGTGGAGTAAAGAGGAAGCGTGGGCATGAGAACACCAGTAAGGGAAAAGGCCAAGTTCTGGCTACCCTGAGTGCACCCAGGGTATGATAATGGCAAAGGCAAGGGATAGGGCAAGAAAGTTAAAACCTAACAGAGTAATGACCGAGAATCAATACTTCAAGTGCCATGAAGTCGGTCATTGGAGATATAACTGCCCGAAGGTTACGAAGCAGGTATAAACACCTCAGGTATTTGTGACTGCTTAAGTTTATCACTTTCGCTTGTTAGTCTACAAATGAGTTGACACCTAGAAGCAAATGTTTAATTGCAGGTGGTCATTAAAAGTGAAGTGCCCAGATTGCAAGGATCAACATACAAGTTTACTTTTAGATATTATCAAGACAATTTTAAACTTTTATGATTTAAAACAATCTTGTTTTTCCAAAATTTGGATTTTTGGGTTTTAAATGTTTATCGGTTTTTAAATTTAAAATTATAGTCTTGATTTAAATATCTTTATGCATAATATTTTGAATCTGTATAAGTCAAGTTAGACTTGATTCAAAATTAGATCCTAGATGTTGCGTATTACACTAACAGTATTACTTTAATTAAATAAAGTAATGTATATGAAAACTGTCAAAACACACGAAGTACTATAATGTGTTTTGAATAAAACATTTATGAGTAAAGGATTATGAAAGTATTTTCTGATCAGAATTAATTACTCATATGTTTTAAGGAATTTAGGATATTATCTCAGATATCGTTGATAATATCAGTGTTTATAAAACTAGAATTCCAAGTTTTGGAATTAGGATTTAAATAAAGTCCAGTCAAGTTTTATAAATATTAAAATTCTCGTACACATTACTTAAAATAGAATTGACTAAGTAATCAAGTTTTGACTAAGTCAATAGTTAATTATGATTAATAGTTAGTTTTCATATAGGTTAGTGGGAGCCCAGTTTACTCTTTATCTAGTCTATGATAAATAATAAAAGATAAAAATTATTGATTTAATATATCTCGGAATTCATGATCCAGGTAGGATGTAAATTCATACGATCTACCTTTTAGTCAAAAGGGTAGAACAAAAGTTTCAAAGACTTTGAAACAAAATAAAGTCATACTTGACTTTTTTTGAGAAAAATCAATAATTAAAGTGTGTTGGAATAGTTATTGAAGATAGTAATTATCTTTTAAACTAGAAAGTGTTGTAAACACTAGAATAAATTTCCTGAAATTTGCCAGTTTGGTAAATGAAAATTTTATCTGATTTCAGGTAGAAATCATTCATCTACATAGCAACTTAGGGAAGTTGCAGTTTAACTTTACATATTCAAAGAAACTCGGAGTTATTCCAGTATCTCCAAGTTCAGGAAATATGGTAAAGAAAAGTCTAATTTTTGTTTAAAGTGTTTGCAAAACAAAGATTAGCAGAATCAAGTAAATTGTATCAGATGATACAAACTTGTATTTTTTTGGTTGTTACTTTGATTAATACGGTAAACATTAATCAAAGGGTTTTAACTGAAGTTAGGTGATACTTCGTTTAAACTAGTATTTAGTAAACATTGAATAGACACCATAAAAGTAATTAAGAAATGCCATTATTTTTGTTATTATTACATAGTGTAATATGGACTATACAAAAATAGTTTCTTTATCACTTTTATACTTTTGCATGTTTTTTATCCGAGAATAAAACTAGTTTCAGTTTTATTCGAAATCTATCCGTGACAACTTATTAAGGTGGGAACCTGATAGGGCTTCAAAGTCATCGTGAGTTTTTGGGTAGTTATGATCAGATTGTTGAATAACAGCTACAAGCAATGTAGACCAAAAACTGCACGGATATTCAATAGAGTAGCGAATATCGGATGTGATCTGCTGGTTGAGATTACTTCATGGATTCTGTCATAAGTATATCTCACAGTAGGTTGTCCTTAGCACCTGAGGTATTTGGTTTGGTATTACGGTAACTACTGGGGTACTTAGTGCGTCCTAACATCACGCCGTAACAGGGTGGTCATACGGGCGTAACTAGATTCAGCGGAAGCCGTGGTGTCAAATGCAGATATGCGAGATAGGATTTGCACCTCTTCTACGAAGAGAGATATTTCTGGGCCCCTTGACTGACTGAAAGAACTGATGAAGTGCATGGCCATGCCCAAACGAACTGATTTGTTCTTTGTCGTTTACCTATCAGTTAGAAGTCGGATAGTCGAGAAACATAATCTTGAGTATTCAGAGTTGACTTTATCCATGCTCATACTCATACTCATAAATGAAATATCGTGTTGCAAAAGGAAAAACCTAGTTATACCGATTTATGAACAGTTGTTTCATAAATGTTGTTTCCTTGAAAGGGATGTTTATATATCACCTACTTGGGTATAAGAGTTCTTATAACCTGGTTAGCCTAAGTGCCTGTCTAGGGGCCTCCTTAGGTCCGTGTCATCAAGCCGGTATTGCCAACTTGCACAAGTGGGAGTCTGTTAGTAATTATGTGCAGAAGTTGACAAACCAGTGATCGCACATCCAACGTTATAAGACACTTGAGGGTCACACCTGTGAAGACCTGTAATTCGAATAAGTAAAATAACCCCAGTTTGTAGAGGTTAGATTTATAATAGTTAATTATAAATCAGTTGGGTGTTTTCTGTAAGAAACTCCAAAGTTAAAGGTTTGTAGAATTAATTAAAAGAGTTTATATATTTATTAGTTAAATAAATATATAACATATTTAATTAAATGATTTAATATTTATCTAGAAAATATTATGGAGATTATTATGAAATATTCTTTTCTTTGGGAATAAGAAAAGATAATATACTTACCATAAAGATAAATATAAAGGTTATAGAAACTGTCTACAATAAGGAAACCTTTTTTCCCTATAAATAGACAGTTTGGGTTAACCAGTTTTATGATTGATTTAAACCTCCTAAAAGAAACCTCCCAAAACCTCTCTCTCTCCTCTTGATCGACCCCTACATAGATCCGAAACCAGTTCGGTTTTTGTGATCATTCGGTCAGTTCTTCGCGTAACAGTTTGTTCGTGAATTCGGGGCTATATCCGGCTAGAAGGAATTCGTCTGGTCTCATCACAGGTGGATCTATCTCAAGCTTCCGAGGTAATTTTCTAATCGTAATATGTATATATATATATATATATATGTTATTTAGATAAACATAAGATCTGTGTGTTTTCGGGTTTTATCACGTAATCACTTCCGCTAATCAAACAAGTTAGGTTTGATTGAACTTTGGGGTCAGTTTGATCACAAGGTTTGTTTAGTGATTCTCATCCCAGTTAGGTTTGAGATTTACAGTTTACTCGTGTCAGTTTGATACTAGGGTCTCACAAAAACCCAACAGTGCCATCTTGCCGTTCATCTCTTTTCATAATAATAGCGTTCTTGTCGGTTTCCACCTGAAGAGCTTAGAAAGTCTTCTTGAAGTATCATGTTTCCGGTCTATCTTTCCGTCCACAGTTTTTTTTCGCTCCATCCTCGAAAACAAATGATAATAACCAATTTTAACAATTTCTCGCTAGTTAAAAACAAATCCTTTGACACACTTCGAGCTTCAGAATGCGTTAATCGATCATTTGTGGGAAAAGCATAGTAATTAAAATAATTAAATGCATATGTATCTTTTTGTTTTAAATGCAACTTTTATTGTTTAATAAAAAGTTTTGTTTTATGCATTACAATAAATTAATTCATAACTGATAAAAAATAAAAAATATTAAGTTATGATCTAAATAAAAAATATATGGGTATAAATTGTAAAGTTAATAAATATAAAGATATTATTGAAAGTTTAATAAATTAATATAAAAAGGATTTGGTGTAATAAATATTGTTATCTATTGAAAAAGATTTATTAGTAACATTAAATCTTATACTATTAAAAAAATAATGTTACCCATTGGAGATGCCTAAGTTATGTTAACCATTTTGGTTTTGAAAATAAAGTTAACTTAATTTCGTTGAAATTAATAAATTTCACCATTTTTTGGATACTGAAATGGAGTTCCGTTCCTTCTCATTTGTTAAACGAAAAAAAGTTACTTTACCAAAATAACAAATATTATTATGAGTATAATTATCATCATCATTTATCAATATTGTGCCAACGGGCTTGTAACCCAGCGGTATTTAGAGTGGTGTTAAAGTTTCCTCCTTCCCTTATGGTTGTAGGTTCGAGTCCCATCGTGGACATTGGTGTAGATTTAGAATTATATTTTAGAAGTAGGTTAGTTGGATGTGTGAGTATTTTGCCGTTAAGTTTTTTTTATCAATATTGTACCATGAAGTATTTGCCTAAAAAATAATAAAGTATTACTATTACCAATTTTACCATTATCTACAATATTATTTATTAATGGTACTATATGTCTATTATTATCCACAATATTAAACAATAAGCGATAATTTAAATAATTGGACTAGCTAGTATTCATATTCATATTCATTTTACGTCTATGCAAAAATTTAACAGTGTTAGTAAAAATAATTTTATTATTGTCAGATCATCTTTAACAGTTATGCTAAAATAGAAATTAAATACTAGGTTTTTAATACATTTGTTCTTCTAATAACTATGCTATCTTCTATGCTAAAATAGAGAATAGATGAGAGAGATTCTAAAAATCTCTGATTTTAGAGAAATCTTTAAATGGTGAAGAAAATGATTATTTTAATGTTTCAATAAAATTAAGTGAAGAAAATATTTAAGTGAGAGAAATAATTATTTTAATGTCTTAACCAATAGGAACAATGATAGAGTTGCTATAATAGAATAACTGTTGGAGTTTGATGCAAATTCTTTTAGAGATTTTAACTTTGTTTACTCTATTTTAGAAAAAAATTAGCATTGTGGTTGGAGATGCTCTCAGATTGCAATTTCGAGACGGAATGAAGAATTTTAGACGAATTTATCCTATTTCAAACCAATCAAACCTATAATTTATTTAATTGCCTTAACAGAATTAAATTCAATTTGTTTAAAATGGAAAATTAAATATGTTAATCACCTAAAAATACCTACTTAATTTTCAAATCATTTTCTTCCTAATTTTATTGCACTAACGAAGTAGTCTATCAAGGAGTGTTCGCCAATGGCAGATCCCCTCCGTCAATTGCAAAGAAGGGCAAACATCGTAAAATTTGACGAGCAACTTTGATATGTGACAATTGCATCAAAGAATGTAAAAAGCTAGTGGAATCCTCCATTGGCGGACGCGTTTTTGTGTGTGGTAACTTATAATCTTTAATTTATTTTTAATGGTGTCTGTTTAAATTATATTCACTACACCAAATATCGGTTTAGACAACAAATGTTAATTGTATATATTACTTAAGATACGCTTAGACAACAAAGTCTATTATATGTTGCTTAAGTTACCTCTTAGGCAACATATAATTCTATGTTGCCTAAATTAGACCTTAGGCAACGTATAAATAATTATATGTTGCCCCAAACTTTCTTAAGCAACATATTTTCTTACGTTGCCTTAGTGTATGTAGACCACTCATGATTTTTTTTAAAAATTGGTCAAAGTTATCTAAGACAACATATGATTCATTTCATTTGTTGCCTAAGATTTTTCCTAAGCAACAAATTTCTTTGTTGCCTAAGATCAAAATATAAAAAAATATAGCTATAGTTGAAAATTTAAGGGTGCCTATTAATATTCTATTAAATATTGGTCAAAGTTAACTTAGACAACATACAATTTATTGTGTTTGTTGCCTAAGTTTCCTTAGGCAACATAGTTTCGTGTTTCTATGTTGCCTAAGCATCCACAGTGGTGGAACCTCTAAGAACCTCACTTGCCATATTTTTTTCTGCCACATCATTGCCACCTCAATAAAATAAGAACCTCCTTAAAACTCTATAATGGAGGTTCTTACAAAAACTTCACCTTCTTTTTATTATTTATAATATAATTTTTATTTATGTAAACTAGTATATAACAGAAAGAGTAAATTACAGATTTGGTCCCTGTGGTTTGATAAAAATAACGGCTTTGGTCCCTAGAGTTTAAAAAATACAAAATTGCCACCGTAGTATGCAATTTCGTCCGGTTTTGGTCCCCGATGCTAACACCGTCAATTGTACTTCCGTTAGTCATACCCACGTGCAAGGCACACGAGGGTAGTTTCGTCATTTTAACCATTATCTTTTATTTTAGTATTTCCATATTATTTTTCTTATTTTATCAAGAACAATGAAGAACAATCTTCTTCTTCTTCATCAAATATTCATCTTGTTTATCATTTGAAGAACAATCTTTATAACAATCCTAAACCATAAATTCTTTCCAAATCTAAGTTAAAATTGAACACCCCAAATCTAAACAATGAACAAAGCCTAAATCAAAACAGTAAATCAAACCTTAAATCAAGTATCTAAATCAAATTCCAAAAAAACAACAAGAAGAATCAAATCCCAAAATTCATTGAACCCCACAAAAACCCAGATGTGAGAGTGAGATAGAAAAACCAACTTGATGAAAGAAATTGAAAGTCCAAAACTCATGTGTTTGATAGAAAGAGAAAAACCAAGCATAAATGAAGAACAATCTTCATCTTCTCCAATAAAAGCCCTAAAATTCAAATCACCATTCAACTAGATTTACACACAAAAATCTTAAACGACATCAACCTAAGATTTAAAACCTAAAATCAAACTATTTTTAGAAAAAGTTCTTCATGAGAAACCTAGATCTGGAACAAACCCATAAAAAACCTTAACAAAAAACCCATAGTTGTTTTCTTTTCCAGATTCAACTTCCATAGAAAACCCTAACAAAAACCCATAAAGAAAACCCATAGTAGTGTTTTTTTTTTTTCCAGATTTGAAGAAACCCATAATTAGGACGAAGGTGTAGATCGAACCACAAAGACAAAATCTAAAACCTCTTTGTCGCAAGTCGCAACCCAGATTTGGAAGAAGATGACGGTGGTGGTTTTTGGTTCGAGTGGGAGGGTCATGATGATGACGGTGGTGGAGAGGTGTTGATGTGGCGGAGGAGAAGGGTGGCAAGTGGGTGGAAGGTGGTGGTGCCGCCGGGAGCTACGATGAAAACGCCGGAGATAGAGTCGTCGGCGACAAGTGGAGGCCAAGATCAGATCCCGCCGGAAAATGTTGGGTGTATTGTTTGGTAACCCTAGAATAAATATAAGATGAGAAGTTTCAGTTTTAGTCCCTGTTGTTTAAAAAAATTATTAAAATTAGTAAAAGAGATGCTAAAATGACGAAACTACCCTCGTGTGCTTTGCACGTGGGTGTGCTTAACGGAGGAACTGCTGACGGTGTTAGCCTGAGGGACCAAAACCGGACGAAATTGCATACTACGATGGCAAAATTGTATTTTTTGAACTCTAAGGACCAAATCCGTTATTTTTATCAAACCACAGGGACCAAAAGTGTAGTTTACTCTAACAGAAAAGGAAAGTATTACAAGAACATGGGTTCTTGTTCAAGCACATGAGTTCTAATAAGAACCTGTGACTGGGCAAGAACCTCTGTCTCACAGTAGAGGTTCTTATAAAAACCCCAAAAAGAACCTTAAGAAGAACCTCCATTGTGGATGCTCTAAGATCCAAATTAGAAAATAAAGAATGATAGTTCTCTCATTTCCAACATTTCTCTCCCCTTCAAATATTACCTCTCCTTTCAAACATTTTCATTTTTGAAGAATTGGGATGCGATTTCAAACGATTTTGGCGACTTTTGGAATAAAGCAAAGATGATGTAGAAAACAAGATTGTCCACGAATAGGTCGAGCATAAATTGGGGCCTACTTTGTCATGAAAAAAAAATTTCAACAATTGAGGAATGTGTTTGTCCGTCGATAGGGATGATTGTTCGAGTATGCGTAGCTTGGTGGTTCGAACTCCAAGGAGGAAAGGTCTTGTTGGATTATAACAGTTCTTAATAGGCTATAGTTGTTCTTTAGTGATTCTTAATAGCTTTTAATGGTACTTTATCCATTATAGTGGTTCTTAATGAAAAATTATTGGTATAATGAAAATTTATATTGGGCGAGATCAATACAATGAGGTTACAGATATACATACTGCAACCTAACGAAGGTTGAATATATGTATATGTAAATATTGTTGTGGCCATGGGTTAAAATGAGAAGTGCTAAAAAATGTAAAATGGAGAAATGATATTATCCCTTTATTGTTGTGGCCATGAGTCAAAGATTGCGACTTTAACTAGTCAAAATTCATGGTTATGCTAAAAATAGATGAGTAATTATGCCAAAAAGAGTCAAAATGTAAGTTTTGTAAGATAATAAGTAATCTTTGTTTTGTTGATGATATTTGTTATGGCTTCTTATGTATATTATGAGTTATTGTTTGGAATTTTCATGTTTGTATAAATGTGTGTATATATATAGATGCTTTAGCGCTTTATAGTAATAAAAACAATTACATTTTAACTAACAATGTTGTTTTTTGTTTTTTACAGGCCTGAGTCTTGCTTAAGATCATGGTGAAATAGAAGGAACATCATTTGAATAAGAAAGAATAAGATGAGTTGGATACATATTTGTATGTGTGTTAAATTTAGAGTTGGTTAATAAGTGGTTGCATGTGGGAACTATACGCTTGTTTAGCGAATATGTATTCTTATTCTTTAAGTTTCTTCATGTATAACATTGATTATTGTTCATAGATACTGTTTAACATATTGTTTATAGATAGAAAATTTGCTAAAAAAAACAATACAAGTCTTGATGACTTTTGCTTGACCATCTTTCATCGATAGATTCACCTTTTATCGAAGGTAGAAGGCGTCGTTAATTCTCTTTTGTTTTGTTGTATATTAGGCAACCTATAAACAATATAATTGTTGTCTAAAAAAAATATTATATTATTTTAATTACGGTTCAAAGACAACATATATAAATAGAATTAGTTGTCTTGAGTGTAATTAAGGCAACATATGCAAAAAAGTATGTTGCCTAAGATTATACCTTAGGCAACATATGTCTAAATTGAATGTTGCTTGAGAGTTTGTTTGATGCAACACATGTTTTTTTTCTTAGACAACATAACCTTTTATGTGTTGCCTAAGAAGTCAACTTAGGCAACATATGGCGTTTGCCTATGTTCTTATGCAACATTGATAAGGCAACATTGCTTAGGCAACATTTTGCATTTGTTGCTTAAGTGGTATTTGGTGTAGTGATTCAATGGTTCACAATAAACATTTTTTCAATTTGGTTGGTTTCTACCAATGACGGGGTGTTTTTTAGGTGGAGGTTGCCATATGCCAGAGACCCGTCATTGACGGAATTCTTGGTTAGCTCGGTAAAATTAGAAAAAAAAAATGTTTAAAAGATGAATGAGGTATTTTTAAATAGTTAAAATAACTAGTTTTTCGTTTTAGTTCATATTTTAAAACGTGATCAATTAAATAATCAACCACATTATTAAATGCTTTTAAAGGAATTTTAAAATTGCCTTTGCTTTTATTCCTATTTAATGGTGTTTTATTATGTGGGCCTATTAGGCCCCGAAGTGTTAAATTCAAAGAAGATGTCCAATATGACACAAAATTTACAAAATTAATTGTAATATCATTTTTGGTAGATTTGCAAAATTTTTATATAGTTTATCATTTTGATGGTAAATATTTTAAACATATTTCTTGAATACAAAATTCTATTAGTCCCTCTTTGAGTTCATTGTCGAGTCTAATTTGTTTTAGATAATATGAAAATGACCGAATCATGTGCGATTTTACATTTTTGAAATCATGAGTAAATCACATATATGATTCATGCGATATTGACTGTGACTTGAGTCGCAGGCCACATCTTGCTGTCCTTTTTTTTGGAAAGGTGTCTGGATCAAAGCCCGACTAATCCCATACAATTTTGGGGCTAAACATGACCCCACTTAAATGTTCTCAGGCATGTGCACAGGAAGGCGCGAACTTTGTTAGAGTGTTATGAACCCCCCGATCATTAACTAATCCGCCACAACACTGTTGATCTCTTGCTCTCCCTTGCATTGGTCGTGTACCGTAATTGCATTTAAATTATCACATATGATTTTACCTTTTTCCATTGTCTGTATTTTGATATGATATTGTTCTCATTTTAACTGTCTACATATGTGTAACATGTATATATTTGTTGGTCTCGGTTTGCTTTATAGTATCTTTTCTTAAGAATAGTAATGGTGATAATGAAATACAATTGTTCCTTTTTCAAGTGGAGACCATAAGGGGCGTTTTTGTTTTAAGAGATGTGAGGTCTAAAGTCTGATTAAATTTACGTCTAAAAAAATAAGAGGTGAATGATGTACCTGTTAGAACTTCAAAGGTTGGTAGGAGATTTTCAGACCTTTACCTGAAAATAAACTTATCAGTCTTATGTTTACAAACTGCTTAATTTTTGAGGTTTTAAGAGGCAACTTTTAAAAAAACAATATAAAATATTCTATAATCTATTAGTCTAATGAGATCTACAAATTTGCACAGTAATATCTATATGTTGAATTGCCTTCTCGCTAGCTTTTACATATATGCCCACTAAAATAATTTTTTTTCTTTTTATCTCAAACTAATTAAACAGCATAATGGTGAAAATAATTAAAAAGTAGTAAAAATATATATGCAATTACAAGCTATGTTGGCTTCAAATTGACAATCCAACAAAGCTCGCACAAACTGTAGATCCAAGACCCATCCATGTCTTCCCTACTTCTTAATTTCACTTAATAAATAATTAATATAAAGATTATTAATTAATTAATTAAAGGTCAACAATAGAATTGAATATAGTGTTTGGTATTTGTTTGGATCACCAAAAGCCACCAATATATATGCCATCCTTACAAGCTACGTACGTCACCCAAGACGTTTACATCCAGAAAGCTAGATTAATTTCTAACGTAGAGAATAAGTACAATAAAATACGAATGGTTTTTCTTACATTTATTATCAACTGATTTTCTATCGGTTTTCCGATAACTAATTTAAAAAAATAAAATAAAAAATAAACAGTTGGTAACCATTCCGGCTACTTTTAGCAATCGGTAATGGTCGTCAGTAGGTAATAAACAGTTTTTTTAGTAGTGATCCATCTGCTTACAGGGTTCTCACAGCTTGAAACCTTGGTTCTTTTGGTTGAAACTTTTGTTTGGTATACACAGACATGTAGTCACCAAACATAAACTTAGGGTATCCAAGTTGGTTAACCTCTTCATTTTCTTTCTCCATGAGCTCTTTTGCAGGCTCCATGGTTGCATTGTAGGAAGGATTATAGAATGAGGCTATCGATCTCCGAGTGCCATTCTGCATCACGTTAACTCGGTGCCACACGCTCTTGTATCTTCCGTTGCTCAGTACTTCTATTTGATCACCGGTATTGATCACGATCGAATTTGGGATCGGTTGGACGTCGATCCATTGACCGTTTTTAAGAATTTGAAGCCCATCAACCTTATCATCTTGGAAGAGAAGGATTACACCTCCGGCATCGGTGTGTGCGCGCAAACCGTTGACCATCTCCGGATTAGGGCAAGGTGGATAATGGCTGACCTTCGTCCCAAAGAACGCCTTTTCTCCTTCTCCGCCATTGAAGGCCTTCTTAATGTACCCTTTGGGTATGCCTAAGTTTTCGTCCATGACTTCCATCAGCTTCTCCGCCAGTTTCTTCAGTTCTGCTCGGTATTCGGTCATGGTTTCCCTATTTTTTATGTCAATTATGAGATTGATATGAAATCTTGAAGTTGAAATGAAGTAGCTAGTATCGTTAATGCTTACTTGAATCCTGGGGTCTTTGGTGGCCATTCGTTATCATCAGAGAGGAGGAATACGTCTTCCCAATCGATGTTCTCCAGCTTTTCTACGGTTTTCTTTTCGACTAACTCCTTCAACAGCTTTACTGGTGCTGAGTTCTTGAAAAACTTCTCTTCCCTCTCTAACTTGTAGCACTCAGAGGTCACCCTTTTCACCTTCTCAAGAAGTTCCACCGAGATCCCATGATTCACTAACTGTAAACACACGAAACAAAAACCATAATGCTTATCTCAATGAACATGAGATCGGTAACATTAGGACTTTACACACATGAAACTTCACAGCATAACAATGTGAAAGGAAAAAAAATTCGGACATTGATAGTAAAATCATTTGGGAAGGTAAACAAATAAATATCCGAATCTTCACGGTTAAAATGTGGCGAAGTGAAATTCTTTTTGAACCTACGCAGTGGAAAGACCGTAAATGTAACATTGACATTGTTTTGACTGACTATGAAGTTTCAATTTCTTTTTACTTTCACAGTTTTTTGCTGTCAAGTTTCATGTTTAGTCTTGGTCTCATTTGTCTCGAGAAAATAGCTTGGTCTCATGTAAATGTGACCATATATATATATATATATATATATATAGAGGAAAGTTCAAATTAATGTGAACAATTTTTTGGTTATGAACGTTAGGACAGCCGAGAGCGCGACACGTGGTGTCTTTGAGTGTGGTCCCCCGCCCCCTTTAATTCAATGCCCTCCCATGAATCGCGCCTAGTCATCCGCCACGTGTCGCGCTCTCGGTTGTCCTCACGTTCACAGCTAAAAGGTGGTTCACATTTGAACCCACCCCTATATATATATATATATAGAGAGAGAGAGAGAGAGAGAGAGAGAGAGAGAGATGTATATGGTAGATTGGTACCTGAAAGAATCCCCATTCTTGACATCCATTTGCAATCTGAGCCATTGCCATAGCTCTCTCTTCGCCATCCAGCTTTGAGAAGTCAATAACTGGAATCGCCATTTTCAGAGAGGAAGAAGGTTTACAGTACGTGAATATATATATATTATATATATATATATTGAGTTTGAAAATGTTGAATGTGTAGGGTGATCAAAGATTGGTGGTGGTACTTATAGCCACTTTACCATCTCATGAAAGTGAAAAATGTCAACCCTTTGACATTTAATAATAGTCATTGTTCCAACAAGTATGGTTTGGTTTGATTTTCGTGGATTTGAAGTGCAAATTAAAGCAAGGTCGGTCAATGAAGAGTACTGTTTGTGGTAACCCACGTCACAAGCATACTCTTTCGGTTTATCTGCCGATGATGGTTTGAGGTTGGTGACAAGTCTTCACAGATCATGATTTTTATTTTAAAAAGGAAATGAAACAAGCCTCGTCTTTTTTTTTCATGCATTTTAATGTTTTTTTTTTGAACGGCATGTTGTGCAACGAAGTATCAAGAGAGTATTACATTTAATAATAGTCATGTTGGTTAACGTCTATGAATATTATGTGTTTCTAAAAATATAAATACTAAAATATTGATTTGAATGTGTTAATTTTTAGATACAACTTAATTTATTGCACACCATGTCAAGATCAAAGTAATTATTTGCTCTCCAACATACTTAGGTTTGACATGTTAGACTAGGCTCTATATATTGTTTAATGATTTTTATATTGTGGTTACCAGTAGGGCTCGAAGAAGAGGTGGTGATTATGGCAGAGGTGGTTGATGGTGATGGCGATGATAATAGAGTAGGAGAGGTGGTCGCTACTGTCTGATAGTGGTTGTAGAGGATGTAGAAGGGCGGTGGGCCGGTGGCTGATGTTATTGAGGTCAGGGGCAAACCTACCCTTACGAGAGGGGAGTCTCGTGCACCTGCTCATTTAGTTGTCGTAAAGGAAAAAATTTAGGTGTCTTGATAGTGTACCCGCTTAATTTTCAAAGTACCCCTAAACATTTTGGAACTAAACTCATAACAATAGTTGGTAGCTAGTGTGATGGTTGTTCCTTATCTATTTAAAACTTTCCTATATGAAGGTTGTAGGTCAATCCCACTTGTTGCATATTTTTTCTCTTTTTGAAATCGAATGAAATGTCCCTTAAATAGCATAGTCAACAACTTCTTCTTAAATAACATTTAATAACACATTAAATATCTTTCTATTAATTTAGTATATCATGTTGTTTATCATTATTGTGTTTAGAGTAAATTATGGATTGGGTCCTTGTGGTTTGGGGATTTTTATGGATTTGGTCCCTAAACTTCAGTAATTACGGATTTGGTCCCTGTAGTTTGCAAATTCTTTTGAATTTGGTTCCTGGTAGTGCAAATAGGCAGGGACCAAAACCAATAGAATTTGCAAACCATAAGAACCAAATCCAATAGAATTTGCAAACCACAAAAACCAAATCCAAACGAATTTGCAAACCACAAAGACCAAATCCGTAATTATTAAAGTTTAGGGACCAAATTCATAAAACCCCCAAACCACAGGGATCAAATTCGTAATTATTAAAGTTTAGGGACCAAATTCATAAAAACCCCCAAACCACAGGGATCAAATCCATAATTTACTCTTGTTTTTATCTTGTTAGATTGTATTCTCCAATTAGACTTTAGTTATGGATTTATGATTGTTACTCGATATTGTTAAATAGTTTGTTTCGTTTGTTCATTATTGTATAGTGTAGGGACCTCATTGTAATTGTACACTCTATATATTGAATGCAATACACGCAACCCTAATCATGGGGTTTCCACATATTCTCTCATGATATTAGAGCCACACATAAAACCCTAATTTTTCTTTCCCTAGCCGCCGCCACCGGCCACCTCTTAGTAGCCGTCGCTGGTCACCTCTTCATAGCTACTGCTAGTCGCCTCTTAGTCGAAGACACAACCATCTCGCCGGCCCTGTATCTTCGTCACCGACATCCATCTTGTCGGCAATCATCGTCGTTGTTACGGATATCCCCTGCCCCCCGCACAACCCCTGTCGCCTCGCCGTCGCTCTTGTCGTCGATCTCACCAGGGTTCCCGAACGGTTGTTCTCGCGTAGTTACTCACATAGTGGGTTGCTTGTTTGGTACATTACTATCCCCTTACCTAGGGCTGTAAACGAACCGAACGAACACGAACAGAGGCTTGCTCGTGTTCGTTCGTTTAACTTAACCGAACAAACGAACGAACACGAACGGTAAACGAACAAAAAATTTTGTGTTCGTGTTCGTTCGTTTAGGTATTTGGTGTGTTCGTGTTCATTCATGTTCGTTCGTTTAAGATGCTAAGCGAACATAAACGAACGAACGTAAAAGTTAAACGAACATAAACGAACGAACATAAAAGTTAAACGAACAAACGTAAATGAACAAGCTTACTTGTCATTTCATTAACTATTAGGAGGTGCATCTTTTTAAAACTTAATATAAAACCAAAAGAATAATCAAATTCAAATTTAAAACTAAATTGAATTCTACAAATATATAGCTTAGATAAATAAGTATTAAATGCTTTAATACAAACGAACATAAACGAACGTTCACGAACGTAAATGAACGAACGTTCACGAACGCAAATGAACGAACGGTCCCTTTGTTCATGTTCGTTCGTTTAACTAAACGAACAAAAAAACTTGTTCATGTTCGTTCGTTTATTAAATAAACGAACCTAAACGAACTTCCCGCCGAACGGTTCACGAACGGTTCACCGAATGTTCGGTTCGTTTACAGCCCTACCCTTACCTATGGTTAAACGCTTTGCTTATTTATTTTCTTTGCCTATATTAATTAGTTTTTTTCGTTTTCCACTTTTTGCTATGACTACCCCGTCGCCCTCCGGTACCCTCACTGCTCCTACCACTAGTCAACTTGTTTTTGCATACTCGTAATTTAGTTTTAAACTTTCTACTAATGGATCCAAATACAAACTCTGGCGTTGTATTTTTCTTGACATGTGTAAGGATGTTAAAGTCCATGGTTACATCACCGGTAAATCCAAACCTGCCTGTGATGATGATGAGGACTGGGAGGCTATTGACTCTTGAATCAAATCTTGGTTCAATTCCACTTGTGATGCTAATCTTTTGCAAATAATCTCTAGCGATAATTGTACTGCCAAAGATCTCTGGGTTAAACTTGATGAGTTTTTTTCTAAATAACAAAATGTAACGAATGCTTCAGCTTCATGAGAAATTTCGTAACACCAAAAAAAGGCACATCCTTCATTACTGATTTTCTGCCACTCTTTAAAAAAATTGGCTGAAGTTCTTGCTGATTGTGACTCCAAAATAGATGAAGTTGAACTCATCATGCAAATATTACGCCAATTACCGCCTTCTTACCATAACATTGTGGATGTGATCACAAACACCAAGCCCTTCCCCTCATTCCTAGAAGCGAAAAACAAGCTTCTACTACACGAGTCTCGTGAAGAGTCCATTGAACCCCATAGTGATACCCCACTCACCTCTTTCGCTGCCCTGTACTCTTCTTCTCAATCTGAGGGAAAAAATAATGGGCGATTTGCTTCGAAAGGGGGGCGGGTAATACTAATGTATCCGCAAGCTCTCACTCTTTTGCAGGTGCTACTGGAGCTCAGGGACATAATCAAGCCTTTTTTGGGGGTTCGACTACATTTGGTCATGTCCCGGCGGCTCAGCCAGGCCTTCTTGGTGGCCTCCTGCGCAAACCTTTGGTGTTGGACCTCCGCAACCATCGCTTCAGATGTTGGGCCATCCTCAACTACTAGCTCCTGTTTTTAACCAGTCACTAGTGCCTCAACATCCCTTCTACCCTGGGCGAAAACTTCCCCAAACCCCAATCCTATTACAATTCCAATTTGGACAGCCTCAACAGCAGTTTGTGCCGTTACAACTGCCTCCTCAGACTTCCTTCGATGGTCATGCCTCTCAGTATGGACAGCCGCAGTTCACTGATCTTTCTTCTGTTTTCAGGCTATGTCAATTCAACAGCCACAAGACAACAACTTCTACATGGATTCTGGAGCAACCAAGCATATGACATTCAATCAAGGTACAATGCACTCAGTAACTCCTTGTAATTCTACTTTCGTAAGGTTGGTAACGGTGATGTGTTTCCTGCTAGATACATTGGCCAATCTAAATTTCCTTTTTCCTCTTGGCCTCTTTAGTTAAAAAATGTTTTTATCTCTGATAAAATAGTCAAAAACCTTATATCTGTTCGTCGCTTTACTGTTGATAATTTTGTATTTGTTGAGTTTGATCCCTTTGGTTTTACTGTGAAGGATCTTAAAACAGGTACTCATCTTCAACGTTGCGACGGTGTCCTCTCATGCAACAAGTCAATACGTGACAAGTGTCCCATGCATTCAATGCATGTGGGACTATAAATACTAGTTCACTCCATTAGTCTTTCCCACGCAATCAAGCTTTCAGAATTAGAGCATTTGCAATCAGAGAAAAAGAGTGCATCCACCATCTTCAAGTTCATAGTTGTTACTGAGTGTTCCAAAGTTGTGTTCTTGTAGTTCTTGGTGTTCTTAGTGTCTTAGTGTTTTGGTTGTTCAAATAGCTTTAAGTTATTTGTTTTCCGCAACAATCAATCATTGTGAACTTAGTGTAATTCTTAGTTGAAGCTTTTTAATACAAAGAATTTAAAAAGTATATTTCTGTTGTCAAATTTTATAGTATTGTATTCAACCCCCGTTCTACAATATCCTGATAGTCAAATCTATCTCTTTGTGAGACCTAACACTTAAGGGCGGAGCCAATGTAGAACCAAAAGTGGCATTGGCTTCCCCTCATCATTTAATTCTTTTTTTAATCATATAGTACTAATACTATTTTAGTTAAACAGTTATTCACTTTAGGCACCTGCTGAATGAAAGCAATCACCGTCCATGGCTGTTCACAACCCATAAGACACGCCATGGCTATGGAGAAAGGTTAAGCCAATGGTTCACCTTGATAAAGCTACTTATATAAATAGCTATAAGGAGGAATTTTACTATTTCTTTTCGATGTCGAAGGGATGTAAATGTCAAAGGAGCAGCTCCCTTATATACAAGATTGCAAAGTGTTGTTGTTTCTTACACAAGCGATGTGGGATGGATCATCAATCAAGTAGAAACCAAAGTGAAAAGCTAGGAGCTTATCCCATATTGACATATATATATATATATATATATGGGTGGGTTCAAATGTGAACCACTTTTTGGTTGTGAACGTGAGGACAACCGTGAACGCGACATGTGGCGGATGACTAGGCACCGCGTCAGGTCCACGGCGGGTGACTAGACGTGATTCATGGGAGGGCATTGAATTAAAGGGGGGACCACACTCAAAGCCGCCACGTGTCGCGCTCTCGGCTGTCTTCATGTTCACAACCAAAAAGTGGTTAACATTTGAACTTTCCTATATATATGGGCTGTTAGTTGGAAATTTTAGCTCACCAAAAGTGTGTTTGCTACTTTATTTTTTGTTATTTTGTTTTTGAAATATAGGCAGCTAACAGTTCTTTATTTTGTTTAATTATGAAGAGTAAGAAGCTAACAATTTCTTTTTTGAAGTGTATGGAGTTAAATTTAATATTAGTTTCTATATATTTGTTGTCTAATATCGACAATTTTACAAAAACAAGTGTTGTGGCGGATTGGTTATCGCTTGGGGGTTCATAGTGTCCTAACCGAGTTCGAGCCTTTTCGTGGCATGCCGGGAGACATTTAGGTGGATCATGTTTAGCCCCCAAAATTGTCGAGGAGTAGTCAGGCTTTGTCCCGGACACCCTTCCAAAAAAACAGATAGAGGTCTACTCTATATGTTTCTGTAAATACCAACATTTTTATATTTTTAGATCACTTATGCTTGTCGACTATTTCTTTTAGCTATTTTTTTTATAAGGTTCACCTGGGTTTGCTCAAACTCCATCCTTGGTAATTTTTACCGAGAGCTAAATCATGCTCCCCTGGGATTAACACTCAGTGGCCCCTGGTTATATATATTTTAAAAGGTTTCTCAACCTTGAAATCATGATCATTGCAATTTTTCCAGGCACCCCCTAACAACTATTTCTGGCTCCGCCCCTGCTAACACTTATCTCGAATGTTAAGTTACTAATCCTAAATAAATGTATTATTTATCATCAATAATATATAAATGTTTACCTTTGTTATTCATAAAAAAATGTAGACATCTGCGACTATGTATCAAGCGCTCGTTTTTTCTTGGTTCCTATTTAGAAACCAATTTTTAATTGTACATCAAACCATCAAAGGGCAGTTGCGTAATCTCTCCCCCTCCTTTTTAGTTTTTACAATCATTATTTTTCTTGTGATATACTATTATACTTCACGTATTCGCCGGCTTCAGTAGGTTCTACAATCTGTCATTCCTTTGACTTTTTATTTTCTCGTTGTTTAATATTCGACATGCTGATGTGTTACTGTTAAAGGATTTGAGAAATACTTAAAGTAGTAATATGGTGTCACAATCAAAGCCTTTTATCAAACCCTATACCATAAACAAAACAGTTCATTTAAAACTTCCCGATTTAAAATATTACATTAATAGGTAGATTTGACTTTTAAATTAAATAATGCAGATTTGACTTCTAAACTAATTTGTGTTCTTCCAAGTGTTTACATTAATGCAAAATAAAGAAAAATGGGTCTGAATTTACTTTTCTTCTATAAAATAACAAAATAATTACCTGTAAAAATTCTCGATTTAAAATATTACGTTAAAAGGTAGGTTTGACTTTTAAATAAAACAATACAGAATTGGCTTCTAAACTAATTAATTTGTGTTTTAACAAGTGTTTACAACAAGCTCGATTGTTGAGGACACACCTAATCTCACCAAATTAAACAAACATATTTGGCAAATCTCATTCAAAAAGTAAGATTTTGCGGTTGAGGAGAAAAGGAAAAGGAAATTAAAAGGCAAAAAAAAAAAAAAAAAAAAAACTTTGCAAAATTAAGTAAGCCTTAAAGCTTAATTAAGGAAAAAAAATGAAAACTAAATTATAAGTTCAAAAAACCCTAATAACTATCATATTTTAAAGTGTAGTCCTAATGGTTTGTGATAAATTTTGGTGTTTGTTCTATATATTGGTTTAGAGATTTCTATTTTTATTTTTATTTTATTAGAGATTTCTATTTTTGTATTCATTGTCTAAAACTTATTATTATTGACTTATTAGGTCATATTAGTGGAATACTTGTTTTGATAAAGTTCTCAATTGAGTCATATTACTTTTTATGAGTCTTGATAATTGAAATTGTAAAGTACATTAATGGTTCTTTTAGACTTGAGAGTTTGTGTTTTGTTGTTTTGCATTGGACTTACTATTTTAGTTTTATTGTTTTGCATTAAACTTGAAAGTTTGAGTTTTGTTGTTTTGTCATTAGACTTGAATTAAAGTTTGAGTTTTGTTGTTTTGCATTAGACTTGAAAGTTTGAGTTTTGTTGTTTTACATTAGACTTGAGAGTTTTGTTGTTTGCCTGTTTTGCATTAGACTTACACAACTCTTATATACTCTTTTAGTTTAAACAAATTATAGTTTTTCGTGTCTTTAATTCCAGATATTGAAGTAAATCTTAGCAATTTTGAAAATTGAAAGTAAACCTTTAGTAGAGTCGAATATGAAAACTTAATTGATATTTTTGCTTCAAAAAATGCATTAAAACCTCGTTTTAGGTGATGTGTGTTTATATTTTTGTAATTCCAGGTTTTGATTTTTATGCCTCAATATGTATTTTTATATTATAGTTAATAAAAATCGGTGTGGGGATGAGTCGTCTAACCTAATTAGGTCCCAAACATTTTTAAAGATCCTACATTTTTTTGGTTTCGTTGCTTTAAGAAATAGGCATATGGGCATTTTTTTAACATTTCGCACAAGATATCAAAATTCTCAAGACCATTCATGTATATTATTCATTATGACTACTATATCATTCACTTTGAATGATTGGGCTATTCACCATGAATAATAAATAAACATTCACGTTGAATAATGTTGTATTATTTAAACTGAATGAGGCACATGTCTTGCTCCGCTGTCCTCATGTTTGCTATTAAAAATGAGGTTGCAACCAAACTTTTATGTGTGTATATAGGTATATATATATATATATGGTCAGGTTAAATGTGAACTCATCTTTCATTGTGAACGTAAGGAACAAGACTATTATGTCACGTGGCAATATTCAGTTTGAATATTCATGTTTATTCAAACTAAATAAAAGTTTATTCAATCTGAATAAAAGCTCTATTCCCTCTGCATGATATTCATACTGAATAAAGCTTAGGTGGTGATTGATTGTGAACTCATCATTCATTGTGAATGTAAGGACCAAGACTATTACGCCACGTGGCAATATTCAGTTTAAATATTCATGTTTATTCAAACTAAATAAAAGCTTATTCAATCTAAATAAAACACTATTCCCTATGCATGATATTCATACTGAATAAAGCTTAGGTGGTGATTCAGATTGCCATGTGGCACGATTTTGTTGGTCCTCACGTTCACAATGAAAAATAAATGTTTATTTGA
This sequence comes from Centaurea solstitialis, assembly GCA_030169165.1. Lineage (NCBI taxonomy): Eukaryota > Viridiplantae > Streptophyta > Magnoliopsida > Asterales > Asteraceae > Centaurea > Centaurea solstitialis. Next base: position 74,674,574 of record CM058040.1, read on the forward strand.
ACTTTCCTCTCTCTCTCTCTCTCTCTCTTATATATATATATATATATAAGAGAGAGAGAGAGAGATGGGTTCATACGATAACACTATCATTTTAAGAAAAACGGTTTTTTAAGAAAAAAATTGATGTACAAAACCATATATGATTCAAATAGGAAAATCCACGTAAAAAACATGTACAAAATTATATATGGTTCACAACACAAAATCACATATGATTCGTAAACAAAATCATATATGATTAATAACGTACACGACTTGCCCGCGACGTTAAGTCGCGTGGAAGTCGCCCACATCCTCGTCAGTACAATATCATATATGATTTTGTACATGAAAAAAGTTTTTCTTAAAAAGTTATCATTTTCGTTTGGACCTCTTTATATATATATAATATATATAGAGAGAGAGAGAGAGAGAGAAGAGAAATTCAAATGTGAATCACTTTTTGGTTGTGAACGTGAAGACAGCTTAGAGCGCACTACATGGCAATCTGAAATTTCGTCGACTAAGTTTATGCATACTGCATAACGCTATCATTCAGACTGAACAAAGTTTTATGCAGTATGCATAAGACTTAGTCGCACTCGGACGCGGACGACTTAGCCGCGGGTTAGCTTTATTCAAGCCTTATTCAGTTTGCATAATAGCGTTATGCAGTATGAATGACGCTAACCCGCGGGTTTATGCAGATTGAATAAAGCTTAACCCGTGGAAGTCAAAATGCCACGTGTCGCGCTCTAGACCGTCCTTACGTTCACAACCAAAAAGTGGTTCAGATTTAAACCCACCCATTATATATATATATATACTTTAAATCATAGAAATACGTATTTGGTGTATAGAAAACACAAGATTTAATGTGGTAATTAAATCCGTTCATTCAAATGACCAAATATTGTTCTGGTTTTTGAATCCTCAATCGTTCATCCCCAATGCCATCAATGTATGTTGGATTATAAACTTGGTTTGATTCAATTAATATTAGATTATCTATTATAATTGTCTACAAAACTTCTTAATTTCCAACAATATATTCCTATTAGATATTCCTGCTAAGAGAAGAAACCAAGTTACATTCATGCATGGTGATGATGGTGTCTCCCACTCCAAGCCATCGGCATTTGGGACACCACTTGTAGGTTTAATACCTAGTGGTAAACGATCCCCTCATGCCACCATTTTAGTATTATAGAAAAATGATGCTTTCTACCATTTAAATTATTATTACAATATAGTGATCTCGGTCCTTTATTTTAATGATCCAACAACTCATATTAATTAAATATTTCAATAAAAACTGATAATTAAAGTGATTAGGGTAAATAGAAAATTAATTCAATCTCACGCCTATACATTATTTGATTTTTTTACCCCATAAAGTTTAATATAAATTTTATTAAAAATTACTAATATTTTAATCTAACAAATTACATTAAAGAAAACGAGATATTTTTATATATTAGTTTCTTTAATTATTATTTATTTACGAATATTTTTATGTGTTCAAGTGTGCACAACAACTCATCACTGTAAGTCCGTAACTCGACATCACCATTTTCAACGTCGTAAGAAACTGTGTTCTTCATCACTATAACCCAACACCCATCAAGGTCAATAAAGAAACCATCGAGACCGAGCCGATAACCTATCGAGATAGGTCGAGAATCCATTTATTAACTTGGTGTGTGTTTATGTGTGTTAAACCCCCGACCACCTTCATTTTTCATCAAAAACCTATCGATTAATTTATTATTTGTTTATGTGTATAAAATCATAGATTCAAATTTTATCGAGACGGGTCAAAAACTCATTGAGACGTATCCAGAACACATCGAGATCAATCGAAAACCCATCAAGACCGATCAACACAAATTAAGACTAATTGAGACCAGTCAAAAATCTCATCCATGGACTTGCTGTGTGGTTGTGTGTTATAATCAAAGCCTGACACCTTCTAATTTTTATTGAGATATATCAGAAAATCTATCAAGAAAATTGAGAAACTCATTGAGATCAATCTGTAATGCAATAAAAAGATGAAAAAATAGAGTATGTAAAGTTAAAACTTTAGTATATATTTATGATGAATACTACATATATATGCTGAATATTATTATAAAAGTTAATATTTATGATAAATATCGTACAAATATAAAATTTTGATAGTTGTTCTATATATACACATGATCACATAAATATTTATTATGAATGGTATGTATACATGATGAATAATGTATATTCATGAGGAATGTTACAGTGAAAATGAGTATTTTTGACAAATATTATATTGATGCATAAATGCACAAATATTGTATATTCATGACACATATAAATAATAATGATCAATAATATGTATATTCCTAATGAATATTATATATATTTATCACGAATATATATATATATATATATATATATATATAAATTTGATTAATGGCGAACAATGGTGCTCATGTACATAGTGAAAATGTGATTTTCATCTGAACTCACCCATATATATATATATAACTTTCTCTCCCTCTCCGTTTCCACCCCCTTTCTCTCTCTTTCTATATATAGAGAGAGAGGTTATCGAATACAACTTTCTGAAAGGCTGAACCTATGCAACCTTATCTAAAACCGTTCATTGTTAGTGCATTCATTATGATTGATTACTCGATTAATCAATAATAATAAATTTCATGCAATAATCTTACATGTAATGCGTAGTATTTTCATCAAATGCATAAACTAATGGAATGCATATAGATGTGAATGTAATTTCATGCACAAATATACAGTGACAATGATAATTTCATTCAACAAAGAATTAAGGTAGAGATCATGAGAAGTGTTGGCTATTTTATTAAATGAAAAATCTCAATGTACAAAGGATTGTCTCTAAGACCTAAACGCTCAATCATAAGACCATTAGTTATGGTGAGCCGAAGACTTCGGCAAAGCATTGGCTTCAACGGGTTCCATCGGCAACACCACCACGCCTCTTTCGGCTTCGTGGTGTTCGGCTCCCACATGTCGATTGGCAACAACAGCCCCACCCCCTCCCCCACCCCCTTTCTCTATCTTGTTTCTCTCTATCTCTCTCTTCTTTCTCTCTTTTATTTTCTTGGTTTTCTTTCTTTTATTAATTGTTTAATAAAATAAAATGTGTGGGAAAGATTGGGTTGGATATAACTTATATTTTAGTTAATTTTGGGTAAGTAGTAAAAAGCCGATGTGACGCTGATGTAGCATTGGATAGCGTTGGGTTGAATAACAAGTATAACTCATGGTCTATGTTGGAACACTTCATTTGAAGATGTACTCCAATGACCTTCTATATTCTTTATTGTAAATCTATCTTCTCTCAGGTACTAAATAAATCAATTATTCAAAGAAGAATTGATATCAGCTGAAATCGTCAACAAGTGGAATGTATGTGATTTTGGCTAAGTATCTGAAGAGTCCCTCCGGAGGAGTACATCAAGACAAGTCATCCGGATAAGTCCTTCCGGCCAATCCATCCGGACGAGTTCATCCGGACTAGTCCATCCGGGCAATCCATCCGGACAAGATAACTCTTTGTGCAATGGACCAAGGATGGCTCGTGGATCAAGAATGCTTGGTTTGAGATTTTGTCTGAAGATGGTCATCTCAATAAATACAAAGTTTCATTCAACATTGTCTACCTGCAAAAAGGAGTAAAGGAATTTTGACTCTGTGCCATACTACTTGGAGAGATTCCTCTGCAGGAGGTTTGGCTTGTCTCCATTAATGCAAAATATTCACTAAAGAATGAATATCTGCAAAAAGGAGTCTTGAAGATTTGACTTGGCTTCAATACCCAGTATGGAGATCCTCATGCAGCAAGACAAATGTTGACACGCGTCTATTGTACTTGATGAAGCTGGGACTATAAATACAGGTCTTTGGTCTCAGTCTTTCTCACGCATTCAAGCTTTCAGATTAAGAGCAACATAGCAAATCAGAGAGAAAGAGTGCTTCCACCACCTTCAAGTTCATAGTGTTACTGAGTGTTCCATAGTTGTTCTTGTAGTTCTGGTGTCTTAGTATCTAAGTGTCTTAGTGTCTTTGTGTTTTGATTGTTCAAGTAGCTTAAGTTATTTGTTTTCCGCAGCAATCAGTCTTTGTGAACTTAGTGTAATTCTTAGTTGAAATTTTTCAATACAAAGAATTTAAAAAGTACTTCTCTGTCTTTAAATTTTTACGGTTTTGCATTCAACCCCCCTTCTACAAAACCCTGTTAGCCTAGTTTATCTCCTTTTGAGACCTAACAGTCTAATTCCTTTATATAGTAGAAGTCCATCACAATGTAAGCCCAAACCCATAAGCACAATTACATAAGAAAGAATATTAAATTAAGGCCAACGTTATTATGCAACCTAGTAAAAGGTTAACAATCCGTACAACCTTCATCTAAACCATTCGTTTAGCTCATTTATATAGATTTCCATCAATTCTCTAGCTAGATGTATTTTCATGATTTCATCAAATTTCAACAACAGATGTCGATGCACATAACGAATTATGAGATGCATCGCATGAAAGTCATACTTTCATGAAGCATTCATGAAATAGTATGCATTCTATGTTATAATATGCATTTAGTGAAAATACTATGCATTGTAGGTAATATTATTGCATGAAATTACTAATAACTGATAAATCGAGTAATCAATCATAGTTAATGGGTTAAAATAAATTGTTTAGATGAAGGTTGCACGGATTGTAACCTTTTAGTGGGTTGCATAATAACTCTATCCATTAAATTAAATCCCAAACTTATATATCGGCATTTTCATACGTGTCATGTATATATCAACATTTTCATACATGCCATGACAAATTTTCACGCGATATAAAGGTATAGTATGCAGTCATGTATATATATTCACACTTTTTCACCTTCTCACAACGTTTCTTATATAGAGTATAGATCACGTGAAAAATAATAGACAGAATGTCAAAGCATTGAGCAATACGTCGCACCGTGAGAAACTCTTAAAGCATTCGATGTGAGAAATTAGTTAAAGGTAATTAAGTTTAACCTCGCATGACTTTTTCTTTTACGTGTAAATAACAAGTAATATAGAGATGACCAAGATAACATGAATTAACACATGGTCTTCATTTATTAAGTTGCTTACAGCACACTCGGATACCACGAGGGCTACAAAAAACAGTCTAAGATGGATGTATTTAGATGGATTTTGATTATGGTCTTGTCTGTCTATTATTCCTTTTGTCTTTAAATATAACAATGATTTGAATGCTTGATTTAAAAATTGTTATATATATATAATGTGTAAGCAGCTTATGGTCTCTGAGAAAAGTCAATCTTGTTCATGAATAAAATCAATATATTTTAAAAAAGTTTAAAGGCATATAAGCTACTATATCCGATGTATAATTTTTAATGTTAGAATTTTCTTAATTAGTTATTTAATTTATTAACATATTTTTTCTTTTTTCATTCCATTTTGCACATTTTCATTATATTCACATACAAAATTGTATACTAATAGAATATATTAAGGTGTTCCATTTCATTTTTGATAAATTATATTATTATTTTCATCTAATCAATACTTTAAAGTCAGCCCAATATTAAATAATTTTAGATTAAATCAAATTATTATATAGCATAAATACATTGTAAATTATTTTTAAAAATTACATTTTATTCCATATATCTAGTTATGTATTTGATTTGAAGTAAGAATGAGAGAAAAATAAAGAGAAGGAATGTCCCGCCGGTGGACTAGAAATAAGCAACAGGAATGCGCTAGCTGGCACCCAATTGGAATGTCAATGACAACCTTCGGAAGAAAATCACAATGATCTTCTTCTAGAATTTTTCAGACAGATACAATAAGAACACTCTTTGGAGGAGTATCAGTATGCTGGGTAACATTGTATACTTTTTTGTGGCCAAAAGGAGGTGTGCAATAGGGAGGTAGGTTCGGTTTTGCGAGGTTCTTGGTGGTCGATAACGCGACATGGCTGGTGCAGTCGCTCAATAACATTTTGTTTGCAAACTTCAAACTCTGCGGAAACATTGCCAGGTACAATAGAAAGAAAGAAGTTACTGTAGGAAAAGTTAGACAACTAAGGAAATTGAACACAACAGAGCTTGGTTGGATAAACCCAGCTTGGTAACCCTGATGAAAGTACTTTCACTGATGTAGTCTCAGGCAAAGGGAGCTGGACAAATCAAAGCATTTTTAAGAATCATATCACTATCGACACAGGAGAAATTTAGATTAGCATGTCGTTAGAGGAGTCAAAGAGGCTTGGAGGCCTTCTCGTCAGTGAGGTGGTGTTTCGAGGAGGAAGGCTGGGGGATCTTAATATTAGCTTCCTCCAGGGTCTATCGGTGGGAATCTGATTCCCTTTTGTTGATTCTCCTAAGACTAATGAAATGATTATGACTCTGATCTTACTTAGTACAGATATTTTATTTCAACTCAAGCTTGAGAATTATCACTGAGAATGTTTTGGGATAATCCTTGTAATCTCAAGCATTGCATTGTAACTTATGTATCTAAGTTAGGGACTCACTGAGTCTGTTCAGCATACAGAACCATCATCAATGTCGAAGAAGTAATTGATGATAGAGTCAATGCCACTCGTGATCTAAAGACGGATTCAATGATAGCTGCCTGACTACACCTGCCTGACGATCTGAAGAATGCAAGCCTCAGCGACCGCTAACCTCTATAAAGGAGCAGCGACCTCTACTCGCTGCTCAGAGACTTGGTCTTAAAGATTTTCATATTTGTCTTATTACCTTAAATGCACAAAAATGACAACCATGCTTTTCTAACATAGTACAAAAGGGACATTCTCGACATTGTTCTCTCCGTACTTATCATCCCTCGAAAGCAAATGTTTACTTTCTGCCCATACTGCTTTTTACGCATGTGGTATATTTAACTAGATAAACTGGTGTTATAATCCGACAATTTTCGTCGACTCCTTTGGCTAGTTTCATGCTGGTCTTTTGTTAATTTATTTGTCGTTCCAAAAAAATGGCATTCAACCGTTCTAAAAAAAAGTTATATATTTAATTATTTTTATATCCCTTGTTTTTTTATCATATCTCATTTTACACATGTATCATATTAACAAAAATAATCGTATGTGAACTAAAATATTTAAACTGGTACATTTGCTTTTTTACAAATTGCCTCTATAATCATCTCATCGATACCTACAAAATGAGTTTGATAGTGAATATTTTTATACTTAGTCATATTATTAAATATCATAAATATGTAGTGAGGATGTTATCTATACAATCTGTCTACACAATTTCTTAAAGCAAGTTAAGGGGTTGTGATGCAGTGTAAATAGATGAAACAAAGATTGAACACGTTGATTGAATACCTGTGTTCAATCCCCTCTAAGGCTTGTTGATTTTATTAATGCCAAACGTTAGGCTTCAAAACCTGAATTTTGCCAATAATCCTAAAGTTGGGAGGAAAACCAAAGTTCTTAATTAATTGTTGTGTCCACCCAAATTACACAATTGAAACATAAATAAAAAAACCCAAACGAGTTAGGCTTAACAAAAGCAATGGGCCAAACACAAAAGGCCCAAAATAAAAGTCTAAAAGGATGAAAAAAACCACAAAAACTTCCAATAACTAGGTTAAGCAGCGTATTTTGTGGTTCAAAAGTTTGTTAGGCCGTACAGTTTATTATGAACATATTGTCCTATACAATTTACTAAGCTATAGATTGTTGAATGTTTATACTTAAAGTTTTCTTTTTTCAGTTTTATTAGGTTTATGTGTATGACTTTCAAAGAAAATACAAAATATCATGTACTATAAAGTAATAAATAAATATTAAAAAGACCATGTCACGTACCATCATTATGTTATTAATATTTTTGGGCGATATTCCAAATGCATTTTAAAAATAAATAAAGTAAAAATAAATAAATAAACACATCACATAGTAAATTAATTACATCGTTCTTCTACAAGGTTAGCTAAGAACCTGGATATGGTTCCTGTTCATGTGTATCTCGTTTTAAGCTAAGCCCCTCTTTAAAAACAAATACGTAGAAGCAAATAGTCTTTTTAGTTTTCTAAAAAGGTACCCAGCTAAGGGACAGGACCAGTTACAAAACCGATAAAGGCCCGAACCGCTTCATTTTCTTTAATTATAGCAGTTAGTCGTTAGGACTTAGGAAACAATCAGATGGGTGTTTTTTTAGCCTTTTTCACCATTTCCTTTTCCATTTTAATACCCTCCTAACACTATAAATATAGTGTATAGTGTATATCAAGTTACAAACATATTTTTAAGTATATCTGAGTGACCCAAATACCCAATTACCTATTACGTATTTTATATTAATTACGAAAACTATATAAATTATTATTGTTTGACTGGACACGATTACCGACTGTGATTGAGACCAATTATCAAAAGGCTAAATCATGCCACCACCAATACTCGCAGATCATGACCAGGATTGGTTATATCACAATCGATCACCAAAAATATTGTTTATGATCGATTATTGCTGCAACCGGTTAAGGCCCCGCATGCCTATAGCCGTCTCTTCTTCTGGTAGTCTACTATGTTATAGTTTACAATGTATTGATGTTTTTTTTATAATCTATACTTTCAAGGATATAACTATTAAACCAATAAACACCATACCGAATCTAATAACTTTTTTAATGTATTTGTTTTGAAGAAGCTAAAAATGAAAATATTTAAAACCTATAAAATGCTTATACTACATCTTATTACGTTAAATTTACCTTATTATTATGAAACTATTACTTATCATAAGCGTAGCTGAATTCTTTATTAAATAAACTATACCAATATACCAATAATTAATAAACAATCATTTAAGAAATCAATTATTAAATTAAATTTAATGTGTAGAAAACTGAGATTGTAGATCTTTTATATGCTGAATTATACGTGTAGATTTCTAATATAAATTAATTCATAACTTCTAATATATGAGGAAATTTGCACAGAAATATACAACGTGTATACTTTCCTTTTAAATTTTGTTTTTCTAAAAGTACGTACTTCATAACTTATAAATCATTCCATTTTTGAAATCTAATTATATTTTATACAGTTAATATTGATACAAAATTATTGTTTTAATTAATATCTATTCCTGGTCCAGGATACCGTCTTCAGTATAACTTAGAATATATAAATATCTAAATTAAAATAATATTTTTAATATGCATCACCCTCTCAAAACAATGTATAATAACAATTAACAAAATCATATTGTATGATTGAAAGTCAAAAGTAGGTGTCTTTTTTTATTTGAAGGTCAAAGGGTTTGATAGGAAATTTATTAATGTTATCTTCCACCTAAAACAACGCCTGCGTATGTGTATACCAATTCTTTTGTGAATAAAAAATTAAACATTTCCATGGAATTAAATTTACATCCAAATTTTCTTTCTTACTATTTTGACAACTAATTATTTCAAGATTTCTACTTTAAAAAAAATACTTTTGAACTCTTCTTATTATAAAAGATGTATACAATTCTGTTGCAGTTATCTTGAATTTTTGGTTTACATCGGTTTCGTTAGTGATAGCTTGATTATTTATGTTTTATGGTAATTTACTTTTCGTAAATTCCTGTTATGGTCGGCTGTTTTAAGGACTTTGGTTTAGCTTGTGTTCAATTGAGGGTTCCTTTTCATTTTTGGTTTTTTTTGTTTGCTTGTTGTTAGGCCCTGCTTTTCGTCGGACTTTGGTCTATTGTGCTTTAAAAGTTTGTTTTGCCTTTCAACAAAAGATTGTTTTGCTAGTAATCCCTAAATCTAAATTCTTTCATATGATTCTTTAAATAAATAAATTAGATGTTTTGGTAAATAAAATTAAATGAAGTTGATTTCAATTTTTTTGCACCTTATATACCTTTTCTATATTTGATATTTATTTATTTTCTTATTTTAAATTATTAGTTTTTTACTTATTGTTTGGAACATAAATTCGGTCAAATGGTTTTGAAATTTGGCTTCTTAAATGATGTTTTAGAAGTTGGATTACAAGTGTCCGTTTCTCTTGTAAATATTTACGCATTTTCTTTATTTCATTGAACCAACTTTTAAATATTATATATATATATATATATTTTTTTTATTTATTATTATTTTTTTAAATATTTATATTTTAGGTTAACGAAATAAAAGTCATATGGTTGTTCACTTGTTCTTACATTTTGTAACATAACTTCAGTTACACGGTCCTTTTAGGAGTTTTGTTAGTTGGGTTTATAAAACCTGGATTGTAAAATTTTATTCTTTAAGCTTAAAAGTTAAACAAAATTAGTTTTTTTTTAATTATTAATTGATTTGGTTTATGTAGTTTTAAGTTTGTCTTAAACTATCCTATAATTTATCACAAGAAACCTAAGGAAAAAAAAACACTTGTGGAATGATTTCTTTTGTGTCCTTTTTGGGGAAGTTGCTATGGCGATGGTGGCTGAAAAAAAAAAAAAAAGAAATCCCAATTTGCCTTCTAGCCAAAAAATTTCGCATGGCCATCTAATTCATTAAATAGATTTGTTTTAAACGACCCAGATAATTTATGATGATGTAAATTTTATGACGAATTTTTAACGGATTCCTTTGCAAAAATAATGTATTAACGGGCTCATTGCAAAAATAATGTATTTAACGGACTCGTTTATAAAAATAATGTATTTAACAGGCCTATTTGCAAAAATAATGCATTTAATGGACACATTTAATGTATTTAACGGACTAATTTAATGCATTGACGGTGTAAAATTTTTTAACCGACTCATTTACACAAATAATACATTTAACAGACTCATTTAATGCATTAATGGTGTAAAATTTCTTAATAGACTTAGGTAAAAATTTTAACACATAGATTGGCCATGAGCTGAAAAATTGGAGAGAATTTGACTAGGAGACATAATTGGGTTTTTCTTTTAACCACCACGGCCAATTTCTCCATTTTTGATCCTTGCCACAAAGTCTGTTAAATGAGGTCCGCGAACGGACGGATCTTCCACATATGGGTACTTTGGTATATTTTTTGTGACATTTTAGTTGAAAAAAAAAACTCTAATCTTTAACTATCTCTCTCCTCAACTTCTTATTAATTATGATCAAATATGTAACTTATTACTTTTTTTTTTATCATAGGTGGTAAAAGGAGGAAGAAAAGTCAAAGATTAATCAAAGATAAAAGATAAAGAAACAGTCGACATCAAGAGGACGGCAAATGCTTTGAATGCGAAGGAAAGATTTCTATAAAGGAAGACTTTGCAACTAACATGTAAGTTGAGCCTAACCAACTCTATCATACGTATAGACTTTGCATATAAAATACTCTTAAGTCAAATGTGTAAGGAGAGATGGTTTTTGATATTTAATTAACTACAATCGATTATTATTGTGGGTTTTATATGTTCATGTTGGTTTTAACTTCTGTTTTTATATATGTTTTCACTATCGTTGTTGTTTAATGTTTTCTTACACTTTGTGTTTTTTATTTTTTTACTAACTATCGTCGATTGTCTTTAAAATCCTTGGGATAAAAAAAAACACTTCATGATGAAAACTCTAATTCTCTATGGAAGAAATTTTCTCATATATCATACTCCTATAAATCACTCGATAGTATACTAGGTATGTTTTGTTTAGCTTCACGGGTGGATGTACCAACATATTGAAAAATATGTAACTTTATCATTTATGTGAAACCCCATTATTTTATAAGGTGCAATCGTACCCCGTAATCAAATATAAAACCAAAAATAATCCATGAAATCAATAAAAACCCGAAAAGAACTCTAGAAACCAACCAGAAAAACCGAAATTTCTATCGAGAAGTGTACGACAAAAGAGAAGATAAAGAGAACACACGAATTTGGTGACACATAAAACGTCTATCGAGGGTAAAAACCACGGATGATGGTTTGGTCGGCACACTAGTGAAAATGACGTCAACCAAGGACATCTTCCTTGTGTAACAAAGGAATGATAAATTACAGCAAGAAAAACTTTAGATCGTAAGAATCTTCGTGCGTTGTGAGCTTAATTTGAACTTCGAGAGTTTGAGCTAAGGCTGCGTTTGGTACGTGGGACAGGACAGGACAGGACGGGACAAAACTCACTGTCCCACGTTTGGTGCAGCATGGGACAGAACAAGAATTTACTGTCCCACGTTTGGTGCAACATGGGACAGTGACAGGAACTGGGACAGAGTGGGACAACATGGGACAAAAAGGGCTTTTTTTTTGTTCCACCAAAATAGGTGGAACAACATGGGACAGAAACAAGGCAGTAACTAATATATTACTAATTAACACTCGTTTGATGTATAACTTCAATATGGTATTTGTTTTAATGTTTACCACCTCTAGTCGTGGCCGTAGCCGCTACTGGTAGCCACTATCGTCCACCTCCACCTCGTCTTTCACTAGAACAACCTCCTCCACCACCTCTACAATTACTACCGATTACCTACCACCACCGCCTACCACCTCTACAATTGTCCATCGCCACCACAACCACCACCACGACCGTTGGTCACCTCCACCACCACCACCACCACCACCACTATCCACCATCTTCACATTCTCCACAATCAACGACCACCACCACCATCATCACTATTAGTGTTACCATTAGCCACTACCTCCACCATCAACATTAGTTATATAAAAATCTTATATATATATATACATATGTGTGTGTATGTGTTTATTTTATGAAGATTGCGTAATTTTTTTATAAGTTATATAGTTTGTTTTTTTACGTTAATTATAACTATTATGTGACATATAAAATCATTAAATAGTTTTTCTATGAAACTTGTCTAGTTCTGTCCAGTCCAATCCTAGGCGTACCAAACACAAAACAGACACTTGTTCTGTCCTGTCCAGTCCCGTCCCGTCCAGTCCAGTCCTACTCTCTTGTCCTGTCCTGTACTGTCCAGTTCTGTCCCGTCCAGTCCTGTCCCATCCAGTCTGCGTACCAAACGCTACCTAAATGTCATGAGTTTTTTCTAGAGCTTTGAAGAGATTTCCACTAAGTTGCCTTGTGCGCGGAAATCTTAGATGATCGTTAGTGGAAATCTTCATTCAGTTTTATAAAACACTTTTTTCATTAATTCGTCTTATGATCTTTAACGAATTTGTCAGTTATATCGGTCGTAACGGCCATATGCGGCTTTGATCTCGTTCCATTAGTTTTGCGCTTCTCATTAATGTAAGTCCTATACTTAAATATCATAAGTAACTACTAGTCGTTAGTCGTGATAATTACTTGTTACAAGATCACATGCGGAGATCTGAAGAGTAATATCGTCGAGCACTCTATTGATTTCGGTCATTAGTGAAGATCGTGTTTAATCGTTCATCGTGTGCTATTGCTTACCTATCGCTTGGTTATGGATACTAATCTTACGACCAAGTCAAAAGTGATGACGAGGGTCGTAGATACATGTGAACGTTGTCATAACATTTATCGTTACCACTTGTTGTCGATCGCAACTTACGAAATTTATCTAAACAATTTTCCCATAAAATATCAGTTAAGGCGGCAAAAGTTTTAAATTAAAATCAAAGTAACCCTCAAGAAATTAAAGTCGATAAAGTGGCTAATAATCTAGAGTGTATTAATTGTAGGAGATTAGAAGGTGAAAGCCCCAATTATAATACGGTTGTTATTGAGGAAGACTGAGAAAATTCTAGTTGAACAACTTCTAGGAAATTTATCTATCAATGTTTTATTTGTGAAAACCAAACTGATACTAGAAGGGTTCTGTTAATAGTGAGTACATTGTTTCACCAAATTTAAAAGTTCGTTACCATTTTCAAGATTTCTTTTGTTTCTTTCAATTCTTAATTTTTAGTTTTTAGTAGTTAGTATAAAAACCCCTTTCAAAAGCAATCTCTTTTAGATTAATCAACTTGAGTAATAAATAGCTTAATTGTTTCATGTGAAAACAACGATACCTAACACTTACCACTGCTATACTATTCGCAATAAGGTCACACGATTCATTTCTATGACAAGGTATGCTTTTTACTTTTGTCTTCTAGATCCTCATTAAAATAAACTAAGGTGTATCTTTTAAAAGTTGATTCTTTTCAAAATCATGCACTCGAGGTGTTTACTCTAATGCTTGTGTGAAATCTTTCATTCCTACCCGCAAATCATATGGGTTCTATACAAGCGGATAAAATGCGCGATTTCGGGAAATGTTATTCACCATTAAATGTTTCAACAGTTCCTCCTACCATTCTGTACTAAAATGTCCACCACTGTTTTTGTCTTTATCTTATGTTCATAAGCTTCTTAGTGGTCGATCTCTAATCCTACCTTACAGAATGCTTTCGTCTCTAACACTAGGCCTTTGATATACATCATGGTCTCGTCATAACTTGTAAGGCAATTGAGTGTGCGTCAAGACATGGTTCATACCATTTAGAACATTGATATACAAAACACACACACACACACATATTAGGGAGGATCATGAGATAGTTGATGAATTTACGAGATGACGAGAACTTCAAAGATAATAAATAATTACGTATGATACATACACTAAATCATATATGATTAAAATATCTAAAATGGACACAAATGAGTTGGTGTACATGACCGAATATCGCTTATTGTCAATGCAACATGTGTTTAATCATATATAATAAACATGTGTATCAAGTATAATCATATCATATGATAAACATGCGTACCACTTGTAATCATATACGATCTTGGGATTTTCTCGCCTTATCGCATATTGAATAACTTTTCATTAGAACCCGACAACTTGTGTACATATACATACACACAAGACACATGGTAAATATATATATATATATATATGTTTTATTTGTTTCTTTAAAAATAAGTATGAATGCGTTTATTGTGATATAACAAATACAAATGACACTTCCACTTTTCTTCCCTTAGCTACTTTCGAATTTTGCTTTTTGAAATGTTATGCACAAGTGTAATTTACTCTGTATTAAATTAAATAATCATCAATCATTATCAGCCGAATGATAATGCGGAATAGCAGCATCTTGGTAGTTTATCTTACTAAGTAGGCATTGACCTTGCTTCACACCCAATCATCAATCACCCACCCATTCCTTCCTCTAATGGTTGTCAATTCATGCTTTCACCCAATAAAATATTACAATATTTCAAACGATACGTTGACATTTTCCATATATGTAATGTGTAACATAGGCTATAAATACACCATACCATAACCAACTTTCCATGCAACATCATCAAGATCAAACTAAATAATTAACTTCCTCTAACTTCCATCTAAAAAATGCCGATCCCCGTGATTGACTTCTCGAAACTCGACGGCCCAGGGCGAGCTGAAGTAATGGCTCAGATAGCAAATGGATGTGAAGATTGGGGTTTCTTTCAGGTAACCCATCTAGCATAAGCATGCATCACATATAAGAGTTATATAAGTATGTAGATGTGTACTTATAAAGCAAATAACTATATATATATATATATATATATATGGTCAGAATTCAATTTCAAATGGAAGCTCAAATTTGATTTCGAACCTCAGAGACAACCAAGAGCGCATCAAGTGTCCTATTCAGCTCATATTTAGTGTGAGTAATACAAATCTATTCAGACTGAATATTATGTATTATTCAGATGAATAATATAGTATTCCACACTCAATAATACTGAATATGCCATGATGTCGGTTGTCCTCATGTTCGCAATCAATTTGAGTTTTCATTTAAACTTTCGTGTATATATATGTATATATTTGTATATGTATAGTAGCGGTTTATATGTTCTTGCAATGATCATTGAATTGTGCATTTCTTTAATTATAGTTGGTGAATCATGGGATTCCGGTGGAGCTTCTGGAGAAGGTGAAACATGTGAGCTCTGAATGCTATAAGCTAGAGAGGGAAGAAAGCTTTTTCAAGAACTCAACACCTGTGAAGCTGTTGAAGAGTTAGTCGACAAGAAAAACGGAGGCAAACTGGAA
This sequence comes from Centaurea solstitialis, assembly GCA_030169165.1. NCBI lineage: Eukaryota > Viridiplantae > Streptophyta > Magnoliopsida > Asterales > Asteraceae > Centaurea > Centaurea solstitialis. Next base: position 74,690,603 of record CM058040.1, read on the forward strand.
AATGTCGATTGGGAAGATGTGTTCCTCCTGGCAGATGATAACGAATGGCCACCAAAGACCATCGGATTCAAGTAAGCATAACTATTGATGTTAATTAATATAACTTAAAGAGTCTAGCTTGGGAGCTATTTGGTTTTTAGAAAATACCTCTTAATTAAGTCTGAAAACTAAGAGGTTTCCATACTTAAGACTATTTGCTTTACTTCTAAGAAAACGGTCTAAATACCTCTTACCGTCCTCTGAAACTTTACTATCCACCTCTAAATTTTAAGATGTGAATCAAACTTTAGACCTCTTAAAACACAAGCCACCTCTTGCTTTTAAGATGTGAAATATGATTTCAGACCTCTTAAAAAACAAGCGACACCTTGTTACACTTGACATCTAACTTGTGAATGAAATGAATAATAGGGAAACCATGACCGAATACCGATCAGAACTGAAGAAACTTGCTGAAAAACTGATGGAATTAATGGATGAAAACTTGGGGTTACCGAAAGGGTACATTAAGAAGGCCTTCAATGGTGGAGAAGGTGACAAGGCCTTCTTCGGGACCAAGGTCAGCCACTATCCACCTTGTCCTCATCCTGAGATGGTCGACGGTCTGAGGGCACACACCGACGCTGGAGGCATCATCCTTCTCTTCCAGGATGATGAGGTCGAAGGCCTCGAGATTCTCAAAGGTGGTGAATGGACCGATGTTCAACCAATCCATAATTCCATCGTCATCAATACCGGTGATCAAATAGAAGTCTTGAGCAACGGAAGGTACAAGAGTACTTGGCACCGAATTCAGTCTTTGCCCGATAGAACCAGGAGATCAATAGCTTCGTTCTATAATCCATCCTACAATGCCACCATCGGACCAGCGACCCAACTAATCGAGAAGGAAAACAAAGATATTAATCAATTTGGTTACCCGAAGTTCGTGTTTAGTGACTACATGTCCATATATACCGAACAAAAGTTCCTCCCGAAAGAACCAAGGTTCCAAGCCGTACGATTTGTCTAATAAACGAATCGATCGATATATAGATGGGACGGGACGTCTTCGAAGAAGTGACCAAGTGATTTGATCTTTTTTGTTTAGGGTTTATGTTTACAAGTGATCATTGGTAATAAACTTTAACCAATGATCATGGGTTTCTCTTCTGCTGCTAGTTATATATGCAGATTGGTGAACACTTATATTTGCAAATCTTGATTATGTTCTTGATTGCTTTGTGTGACTGTTTTATCTGTAATTTTTCTTTATTTCTTGGGTTTAATGTAATTAGCGATGGATTGTTAAAATATATATACACGCAATGTACCTTGTAAGCAAAGGCACTTCTGCGGCTTTCTTGTAAACTTTATTGCTTACATTTGTTTATCTTCAATATCTGTCTTTACAAAATATATTTGTTAATTTATATGTTTGATAAATTAGCTGGTATATATATAGGGGTGGGTTCAAATGTGAACCACTTTTTGGTTGTGAACGTGAGGACAACCGAGAATGCGACACGTGGCGGATGATTAGGCGCCACGTCAAATCCACGGCGGATGACTAGGCGCGATTCATGGGAGGGCATTGAATTAAAGAGGGGGACCACACTCAAAGTCGCCACGTGTCGCGCTCTCGGTTGTCCTAACGTTCACAACCAAAAATTGGTTCACATTTGAACTTTCCTCTATATATATATATATATATATATTCTTCATATTTAGGTTACATTTCATAAACTAGTTGTTAAAAATCTAGCTTATTGTTAACTCAAAAGTTGGAGGGCTAATAAGCTAGATCTAGGCTGAACAATTAGCCAAATTTGTCCATTGCTGCCTAAATACCTGAAATTAAAGTAGATAGCTTTATATTCTTCCCAAAAAGAAAGTAAAGATCTTTATATGTAGGTACATAGATCTTTAAACAAAGCAAAGTACCAAGGTACGTATTAATTTATTTGCATTGATGACCTTTATTTCATCATTTAATATACTTTTTTTTATTGGAGTCAATGTAGCATCCAAGATTCTGACACTTGGTCTAGCTAGCAACTAGGATTTGTCTATGCATTAGTTGTATATACTTCCAAACAATAATGCAATTTTGGGCATTTTGATTTTCTTTTAACTATTCTACGCAATTAATACACGAAAATAGATTTACGATTACTACTGACAGGTTATTAAGTGAATTTTTATGTCCTAATTTGTTATTTTGACCATCGCTATGCCATAGCATGTTGTCACCAAGGTTCTAAAAAACATGTGTGGTATGATATGGCGGTGAGATCAAGCCTCAAGTCACACATACTTCAAACGAATACGTGATCTTTTTTAAGGTGTGACATAAGGCGCCATGGTGTGAGACACGCCTTACAAAAACGTTATATGTTATTTCGTAACAACAGAAACGCATATTGCACGATATTGCGCCATGGGTACGCACGTCATGATAATGCGTCTTTTTTAACACCGGTCGTCACAACAAATTGTGGTGGAAGTTTATGTTTTTCACATTCTTTTGAGTCAAGAATTGAAATATGCAAGAAAAATTGAAAAATAGGTTAAATTAGCATGAAAATATTAATATATGGTCAAATTATAAGTAATTAAATTAACAATAAAATTCAAAATTATAAAAAAAAATAAAAACAATGATTATTCGTGCAATTATAAAACCCCTTTATTATAAGACTTCATTTATAAAACAAAAATACAAAGCGCATTATTTAAAGGCGTTGCAATATCGTAATAAAACTTTAGGAAGCCAATATATATTACAAAGCGTCGGATTAACAATTTTTTTTGGAAGGACGTCCGGGCCAAAGCCCCCGATTAATCCCCGACAATTTTGGGGGCTAAACATGACCGCATTTAAATGTCCCCATACATGAACATGGGAAGGCTTGAACTCGGTTAGGGCGCTATACACCCCTGAGCAATAACCAATCCGCCATGGTACTGGAAGACGTAGGATTAACAATTTTATATGACACTATTTTTAAAAAATCTTAAAAAAACATTCTATTAAAATATATTTTTAAGATATTTATTTTTTTGGGATCCTATAAGGGCAAGGATTATTGTACCCCCCCCCCCCCCCCCCCCCCCCCCCCCCCCCCCTCTAGCCTATGAAATGACTTATTTTAAAACTTTTAGATAATTTTTGTCATAAATCAGTTAAATGTATTGGTCAAGATCTATAATTTCCAAATTTCGAGGTACCTTTTAACTTTTATTATAGGTATAGGGGGTGTGTAGTTATATAAACCTAATTTTGTTGTGTAGTTACATGTTTGAATAATCAATGTTTTTTAATTTTAATTTATAAATTTTGTTTTGTTATTAATTTAATTATATGTAATTTAACCACATATTAATATATTTACCTTGAATGAACTTAATTTTCAACATTTTGCTTGGATATTTCAATTTTTTCAACCAAAAAATATATGTGAGCTTATCTTGTTTTCCTATGTTTTTTAAACTTAAAGAGTTCTAAAGATAGGTTTTTATGAACTTATTAGTTTTTAAATAAATATAAAACTATTTATTTTATATTTAATTTATTTTCATAACTTCGATGTTTGATTAGAAATATAAAATATTTTTTAATAGAAGTTCTAGATACCATGAATCTATTAAATCTTAGAGAAGATTCGATTTTTAGTTCTTAGAGTTAGTTTAAAGACAAGTTCGTTATAATGATTGGTAACTAACATTGTTAAGTGAACGGACCATGGATGTTATGAAAATGAAAAGTTAGGAACCATCAACATACATAATTTGTTTTACGGATGAAATACAAATTCTGAGCAAACCACAAGCACCACCAATGTAATCCACTCTCTATAAATAAAAAACTCAAAAATTTATACCATACGTAAAAACCATTGCGAACACCATAAAAGCGAAAACCCTAAACAAAACCCAAAAATCACGAAGAAGAAGATGGAGCGGATGCAAAACAACTAGGTTTCATCGGTTTTTGAAAGCCTCCTTCGATTTCCTTGCACTTTCTTCAATTTCTTTAAACCAAGGATTAACAAAAAGAAACAATAGGTTAAATTTATTTATCAGATCTAGATTGGCTACTTTCGTTTTTTGAAGCTTCTTGGGTTTTGTTTGGTTAATAGGTGCAAGCTTGTTCCATAAATCAAAGATACGAAGGTTTGGAGGTGAGGGAAGGGAGCCCTGGAGATGAGGAACATGGAAGGGCAGGAAGTGATGATGAAAAGTCATACATGGTGTTTTTGTTTTGTTCCTTTTATTATTATTTCAAAATAGTTAAAACGGGTCCTTAAAACAATCAAAGTTATTATAATATTGTAGAGACATGATAATGCTTCCAAGTTCAGTGACAAATTAAACGAATATTAACCTAAGAGATTTGATCCATAACAAAAAAAAGAAACCATGATGACAACTTTTGTAATAATTTCACTTGAAGGACTCAATTCAAATTTTTAGCAAATCATGGGAATGGAATCTATAATCTACTCAAAAATTAAAACGAATTAAAATGTAAGTTTTAGAGAAGGATATAACAAAAAGAAAAACTCCACTAAAGAATTGGGCAAGAAAACTTAACCTTAGAGAGGATTTTATGTCAAACTATATGTTTGAAAATGCATATATAATATTTTACTTTTAAGGATCAATGCTAGATTGGAAAAACAATTGTAAAGGTATGTTTTTAAAATGAATTATAAAAGGACTCAAATTAAAGATTCAATACAAATCACATATCATATAATTCTAATATATTTAATTATTTAGTTTCCTTAAATAAAATCACTCCATCAATCGTGTAGAAAGAAATACTTATTATTTTTATTTATGTTATAAATAGAAAAATATGAGTATTCTTAGAGTGTCCTAGAGTGGTGGAACCTCCAAGAACCTCACTTACCATAATTTTTTTTCTACCACGTCATTGTCATCTCAACAAACCAAGGATTTTCTTAAAACTTTACAATGGAGATTGTTACAAAAACTTCACTTCTCTCTTTAATTTTATTTATTATATAATTTTTATTTATGTAAACTATTATATAACAAAAAGGAAACTGTTACAAGAACTTGGGTTCTTGTTCAAGCACCCGGGTTCCAATTAGAACATGTGACTGGGCAAGAACCTCGGTCTTACAGTGGAGGTTATTGTTAAAAACTCATGAAGAATCTTAGAAAAAAAAACCTCCATTGTGGATGCTCTTGTACCCCATTAATTTTTGTGACAATTTTTCAATACATGCGTAGATTAAAGTGAACTGTGTGGTTTGCCTAAATTTTGGATTTGATACTTAAAGTGAACTATCTACGTTCGTTGATGGTCTCTAACTTTAACATTTTTCTTTTCCCTCGTAATCCCTCCTACTTAACGCTATTTGTTTCATACACCGTATAGGTTTAAATAAAGTAACTTGAAAGGGGCAAAGCAGTCCTTTCAATAATAACAGATCGATCCCCTTATTTGTCACAATTAAATGATTTGAAGTCAAAGTGACTTGAAGAAGATGACTTCTCTTCCAGAAATCCTTACGCCTCCTTTTCTCTTTTGTACCGATCGTCCCTGTCATCCTCGTAAATTGGTTGAACTTTCAGACATCGAAATCGATAGAACAAGTCGGGAATAACAACCACTTCAGCATTTCTTTTTTTACAAATTAACCCAGGTAATATATAAACTTTTCTATTTGCTTATGTATACATCACTGGATAAATTGTCAAACTATAACAATTGATTGTATTTGTAAATAATTGAGTTGAAAATGTTAATTAATAAGTTGATGGTGATGGATTGCAGAAGGTGATACAGAGATGGAGAATGTTTACAAAAGAGGGATGCCATGGCTTCAGGATGCTTACAAATGGAACCTTCATTGCTCGAAAATAAAACTATTCTCCCCAAAGTCAATTTGGCATTTTTTTTAACGGCAAAGCGTCTGTTATTAGTTATTACCAACACAGCCGATGTACGTACAAACAGCCCCTCCAAGCCGGTGTGTTCGAGGATTGAGTCATTGTCGTCCCAAGCAGCCCCTGTCCCACACTACAACAAATGAGGTTTCAAGACGGAGCAGCGAGTCAGCCGGCATCCCATCCATAAAGTCCAAATTACCTGGATTTGTAAAAAGAAATGGTGAAGGGCTATTATTTCCCACTTGTTGTATCGATTTCCACGTCTAAAAATTCAACCAATTTAGGAGGATCAAAGGGATGATCAGTGCAAAAGAGATCAAGGGCGGAGGGAGATGGTAACAAGGGTTAGCATTTCCTAACCCTCAAAATTTGAAAAAGATTTTGATAATAATAATATGATATGTTTGTGTAGAATAATATAATGATGTTAAACAATTCTTGGTTAATAAGTTATGTTAGACAATGATTTTAAAAAGGGTCCACCAAACATTACAACTCGATTTGGGCTGAACTTTAATAAATGGCTTTTAATCATTAATGTGGGCTTAATTCTGTTATCAAGGATATGTTATACAAATTAGCTGGTAAGTTAGTTGAATAGCTGATAAGCTAGCTTATGAACAAATTATGTTTGGTGAAAATTAGCTTTTGAGTATGTAAGGGTATAATAATTAATATTATTAAGAGTATAATTGGGAAAAACTACAAAATGCTACATCCAAGTAGCTTATCAAAAAGCTAGCTTATAAGCTACTTTTATCGATCCAAACATGTACATAAATAGTAAGCTAGCTTACAAGATAGCGCTATGTTTACCAAACAATGCCTAATTATTAATTGTTAGGATTTGCTACTAACTGTATAGTAATTGCTACTAATTTTAGTTTATATATATATATATATATCATACAATTTATATTTAATGGTCATGGATAAATATTTAATAAATAGAAAAACCATCGATGATTCGTCATCCATGTCAGATACGTATAATCCTGATTATTGTAAACAAAGTTGTATTGAAGTCAATTTAGCCGATCTTCCTGCTAATCTGGGGTTATGAACTAGAATTTTGGATTACAATCCTAATTCCTAATATTCGAGACGAAGTTCGTAAAATGTATCTTTTAAACACTACACCAAATATCACTTAGACAACAAATGCAAAATGTTGCCTTAAAGTGGTTTATATGTTGCCTAAGCCTTAGGCAACATACCTATGTTGCCTAAGCAATGTTGTCTTATTGATGTTGCCTAAGAATATAGGCAACATAGTCAAACGCCATGTGTTGCTTAAGTTATCTTCTTAGGCAACACATAAAAGGTTATGTTGCATATGAAAAAAACATATGTTGCATCAAACAAAGTCTAAGACAACATTCATTTTTTACTTATGTTGCATATGATATTTGATTAAACAACATACTCAATTTGTATATGTTGCCTCATACACACTTAAAACAACTTAATCTATTTAAATATGTTGCTTTTGAATTGTAATTAAAATAAGGGAAAATTTCATCTATGTCCTTAAAAACTTGTAATATTACGTATATATCCTTACAAACTTTGAAACTACGTATATGTCATTCTAAACCTCTAAAACTCACGTATATATCCTTCTTCTTAATTTAATTAGATTTATCTATTTAAAAAAATACAGAATCATTATCTATAAATTAAAAATATTTTTTAAATTACTAATCTACCCTTTTTATTAATTTCAGACCCGAAATCAAAAACCAATCCAAATCAATTCCTTTAATCGACCAATTACCAATATTTTATGACGTGATTCCGTGGGGTTAATTGTTGCACTTCAAACTGCCGACTGTGATGATCTCCCACAATCTTCAGAATCATCATCTTCAACTATAACAGATTTATTTATGTATTTCTCTCCATATATTTGAAGTACATCAAAAAACACTCAAAAATTAATACAATACATGCCCTTATTCAGATATTGCTCCACCACAAGAACACTCACCCAACTGGCCAACTCCATGCTCACCTTCTTCGTCACATCCCAATCCAGAAGCCACCTTGCTTCCACTAAGCTCATCGAATCATAAGCCTAAACAGGCTCTCTCGATTCAGCAAAACTCATATTCCAAAGTCCAAACCTTCCTTACACCACCAGATTCCTTCATGTATGGCTTCCTCATTAAGAACCCCTCTCTTTATACTCCAATGTGTTGCACGAACTAACCCTCACCAGCAGCTTCATATTTCCATCGGTTTTACGAGCTTGTTCCAGTTTTGGAGATTCGGGTGTGGGCGAAAACGTTCACGGGAGGATAATCAAATGCGGGTTTGAGTCGGATCCGGTAATCCAGACCTCGTTGCTCAACATGTATGGCGAAACGTCCCATTTGAATTACGCACGCAAGGTGTTTGACGAAATGCCTGAATGAGATGTTGTGTCGTGGAGTTCCGTGATTTCGATGCACGTTCGAAACGGTCGGCCGAGTCAAGGGCTGAGGTTGTTGCGTGAAATGGTGGTCGACGGGCACGAGCCGGATCACGTGACGCTGCTTGGCGTGGCGCCGTGGCGGAGGCGTGTGGCGAGTTAGGTTTCGGGATGCAATCGAAGTCGGTTCACGGATACGCGGTCATGAGAAAGATCGAAGAAAACGGCGATCATGGCGTGCTGAATAAACTCGCTTATCGCAATGTACGGAAAATGCGGCGAATTGGACAATATTTGAAGGGTTTTCGACCGTGTTTCGAGCCATTGTACGTCGTCATCGACCGCCATGATCACATGCTACAAGAACAATGGTTTATATCAAGAAGCATTAGACCTTTTCAATAAGATAAAAGAATCCAAAACAGATGGAAATGAAATCACCATGATGGCAATTCTCTGTTCTTGTGCTAGGTTAAGTTTTCTAAACGAAGGCCGGTCGATTCACAGTTTCATCATTGGACGAGTTCACCGTAGCAAGCGTCATCTCAGCCGAGTCAAGGGTAGATTAGTCAAGAGTAGCAAGCGTCATCTCGGCCGGGCAAACACAACATTATCACCGGATGAGTTCACCGAATCAAGAATGGTTTGATAACCACAAGAAGATCGAGGTCGATTTGAGGTCCGATTGTCGATCAATTTGATTGTCGATTTGGTCGTCAATTTGATTGTAGATCGATTTTGTTGGATTTGAGGTCAGAGGAATTATAGATTGTCAATTTGATTGTAGATTGATTTATTGGATTCTCGATCTGATCAATTTGTTGGTCCATTTGAGGAATTGATTGGATTTTGGTAATCGGCCGATTAAAAGAATTGATTGGATTGGATTTTTATTTTGGGTTTGGGTTTGAAATTAAGAAAGGGTAGATTAGTAATTTAGAAATTATTTTTGATTTATAGATAATGTTTTGTATTTTTTAAATGAATAAATCTAATTAAATTATGGAAAAGGATATATACGTGAATTTTAAAAGTTTAGAAGGACATATACGTAGTTTCAAAGTTTGTAAGGATATATACGTAATATTGCAAGTTTGTAAGGACATAGATGAAATTTTCCCTTAAAATAATACAATATTTTTCTTAAGCAACACTTGTATTATTTATAAGTTGCCTATAAAGTTTTATTAAAAAAATTACAAATTTTCTATTCAATAAAACCTCCCCAAATGACTAAAATGTAAATACTACTTTGCATATGAATTAGCTTAATTTTATGAAATGTTATTGGATTAAAAAATTTAATATCCATACATACAATCACAACAATGGGCATATTTCCGTAAATAATACATATTAAAACAACACAATCATTTTTTACAATATATTAAATCAAAATATAATGTACATCTCCAACAAAAATACCCTATCAAAAAGTAATGTACATCTACAACTATCTAGAAAAAATTAACATCCTCACACAAAAGTAAACTCACAATCATACATATCTTTTTTCTTCCATGTCTGCAAAATCAGGCTTTCATTAATACTAGCAAACTAATGCCAAACTTTCTCCATAGATACAACCTGTAAAAAACAACTAAAAGATAAGAATTCAAATATTTAAAACATGTAAAAAGTATTAAGTAAATGTTGGGTGACAAATAAATCCTTATTGTTTTAAAACAAATGTAGAATGTTTTTTGAAGAGCATATTATTGGAACTTAAAGAAAAAAACCATACATAAAATACTTTTTTTTAAATAGGTCATTCTAAACTTCAATCTGGTTTATTTAAAAAAAAAACATATCTAAACTTTTTAAAACAACATAATGTTAAAAAAAAAAGACATCTTTGAAAAAACATGCCAAAATAACCATAACTTATGTGTAGAAGAGAAGTAACAATGGAAGACAACAAATGAGGAGTTGCTTTAAAGTCATTAGTAAGAATCTTCTCCGATCGATATTTCGGCTAGAAGTTTTTCTGGTGAGATGGTGATGTTGAAAGATGAGAAACTTTTTTTAGGGAGTGAAAGAGAGATGGGTTTGAAATGATAGAATTTCATTCTTGTCAAGGAAAGATGGTTTTTAAGATGTAGGTTTTAGGAAGAGTGAGTGGTGGATTTGGGAGGGAAATCAAAGGGGGGAAATATTTTTATGGGGGGAAACCAAATTTTAGATGAAAATTGAAAATGGATGAAATATTTCTATGAAGGGAAACCAAATTTTTAGAAGGAAACTAAATGGAGGGTCATTAGGTTTTATTTTAAAATAAATATTAAATTATTATATGTAAATTAACTATATATATATATATATTAAATGTTATAGATTCACGTTAATTATTATGTATAATATATCTGAGAATATTTTCGTTAAAATCCTAAAATTACAAATACTAAGTTACTATGTATAAATCAATTTATATATACAAAATCTTTCAATTTATCTATATTAAATTATTATGCGTATCAATTACATTTATTAAAGGTAATTAAATGTTATAAATTCTACAAATCAGTTATATATATAAATTTTTAATTTTTATAATATATATAATGAAAAATTCAAATGAGAGTTGATATGTTAGCTAGTAGTTGATAAGTTATCTTATGAATAAATTATGTTTGTCAAAAGTTAGCTTATTAGTATGTAAAATGTCAAAACATGATATATTTGAATTTAATGATTAATAAGAAAATAATTGGAAAAAGATACAAAAAGTTACTCAAAGTAACGTTTCAAAAAGTTAGTTTACGGTACACGTTTGGATGGTATCAGCTAGCTAATTTTAGTCAAACACAACCTAAATAGTGAGAAACATAGAAGTAATCTCCACATTCATCCTATCAAAAATAGATCTATTAAAGCCCAACTATATCATTATGACTCAACTAGATCCATTAAAAATCAACAATACAATTGGAGTATAACTAGATCGATCAATGTCTAATAGATCCATTGAAGCCTAGCAATATCCATTAAAATCAACGAGATCCATTGAAGTCTAATTAGATCGATCACATCCCAATAAATCCATTAATGTAGGTTCATTAAAGCCCAACAATATCCATTTAAATCAACGATATCCATTGAAGTCTAACTAAACCGATCAATGTCTGATAGATCTATTAAAGCCAACAAGACCCATTGAAGCCTAACTAGAGCGATCAATGGCAATAGATCTATTAAAATCCAACTAGATCCATTAAAGCCTAATGCGATCTATTAAGACCCATATAGATTCATTAAAGTCCAACTAGATCCATTAAAGTCCAACTAGGTCGATAATGCCAAACCAGACCCAATTGATCCAACTAGGTTGACTTATTACGTGTTTATGTACAAGTAGTACTCAATGTAAATGTGTGGTTTGTTGTGGGTTCGATAATACAATTAAGACTCCGTATAGCCCAATACGAACCACTAAACCAATGTAAAGCACAATAAAACATATTGTGACTTGTTAAGAGCCAGTAGCATCGTCGATGGCTTATTACGTGTTTATGTGCAAGTATGTACTACATATATGCATGTAATGTGTGGTGTATGGTGGGTTTAATAAGAGAGTTGAGACCTACTATAGCCTAATACGAACCACTAAGACACCTTGGATCCCAATAAGACATATTGTGACTTACTAAGGCCCAATAACACAAATGATGACTTATTACGTGCTTCTATACACTTATCGACTTCATAGATGCACATGTTTCGTATTAGGGTCAGTTAGACAACTAAGAACCATTAAACCCCGATATGAACCACTAAACCACCATTACAGCTCATATGATCACTAAATCACCATTATAGCCCAATATGATGTTTTTTGACCTATAATGTTATAAATTGTCAACATTAAATCCTTCATCGGTCAACCTAAGAATTGACATTTGTACAACATATCACCCTTTTTAACCTTATGCAGCATAGAAACAATAACATATGTTGCTTAAGATACATCTTAGGCAAGAAACCCAATAGATTATATGTTGCCTTAGTAAAAGCTATAATGTATCACTTTTTTAAATCTAAGACAACATAGAAACAATAACATATGTTGCTTTAACTAGATCTTAGGCAACATACACAATGATTTATACGTTGCCTAAGATAACTTTGACTGATTTGTAAATTTTTTTTTAGTAGTCTACATACACTAAGGCAACATAAGAAGAAATGTTGCTTAAGAGAGTCTAAGGCAACGTATAATAATTTATATGTTGCCTAAGGGATAACTTAGGCAACATAGAACTATATGTTGCGTAAGAAGAAACTTAGGCAACATATAATAGCATTTGTTGCCTAAGTGTTTCTTAAGCAACATAAACAATTAACATATGTTGTCTAACCCAACATTTGGTGTAGTGAAAGGAGCCTTGCAAATCTCGAAGCCATGATTTTCAATATGACACTTGAATACTATCAATATAAAAATATCATTATTTTTCCCTTTTTCATAACATTGGCTTATATTTTTGTTATATTTTATATAATGCTGCCCCTCCCATAAATTCCTGGCTCCGCCCCTGAAAGAGATAACAAGGGATAGGGAATTCATCTTCTTCTTCAAGTCACGTTGTCATTTAATTGTGATAAATAAGAGGATTGATTTGTAGGTTATTATTAAAAGACGATTTTGCCCCTTCATTTAATCCCATATGATGGATGAAACAAATGTCGTTAAGTAGGAGGGGCTTTGAGTGAAAGAAAATTGTAAAGTTAGGGACCACCGACAGCACCAAATCCAAAGTTTAGGCAAACCACAAGGACCACCGGTGTAATTCACTCCTAGATTAATTTTGATTTCTATTAATCACAATTATAAAATGCATACAAGGATTAATCGAAACAAAATCTAAAAAGGAATATGTATAAAAATAGAAGTTAATAACTTAAACATACATTCGTGGATAAAATTCATAGACACCGAGAATTCATGAATCATTAAAGACCAAAATTAATATATTTTAACAGGTTTTAATACCAGTGTTATGTTTTGGATGTAGAAAGCAAAAATTCAGAAAATGATTTTCTTTTGACATCCAACCAAAATGATGTCCATATATTAACTTTTGAATTGTAAATAATATCGGTTGTATTGCGAGATTGCGAAATGTTTTGAAGAAATAACCTCAAATGTGATTACTCTACCTAGTTCACATTAGAACGAACCAAGATCAATTTGCTAAACGGGAGACGAAGATGAGGTGGGCGACAACTATATGGTGGTAATTAGGGATTCTTTCTTCCGAATAACAATGAAAACAAATCGGTGTGTCTATATAATTAGGGAATAGGGATTCTTTTTTCTCAATTGTATTTATAACCATTATAATACACTAGTTACCTAAATTAAATAGACCCTAAAGGCCATTTTTAGGCTATGTTTGGTAAACTAGCTGATAAGCTAGCAGTTGATTGATAAGCTTGCTAGTAGCTGATAAGCTAGCTTATGAACAAATTATGTTTGACAAAAAGTAGCTTATAGGTATGTAAAATGACCAAAAAGGGTATATTTGAATTTAATAACTAATATTAATAAGGGTATAATTGGAAAAAGCTATAATAAGCTGCTCATAAGCTACTCAAAGTAGTGTTTCAAAAAGCTAGCTTATAAGCTAGCTTCTGGTACATGTTTGGATGGACTAGCTTATAAGCTAGCTTATTTTTGCCAAACACAACCTTAGATACTAACACCTCAAGCTCACTATGAGCCCGTGTCATTTGATATTTTTCATTACTCTAGTGTTTCACCTTTATAAGAGCAGATTATATTAGCAATATCCCAATATAAATCTGTCCATATATTATAATTTGTTGCTACCAAAACGTTATGAACACCTAATTTAACTGGATTATTTAATCTACATTGTTAATGTTATTCTATGTTTAGTGATTGCCATCTTGATTTACTGACATATTCCTTCACGACTTCGGAAGTGAAGAAGGAAATGAGAAAGGATAAGAAGGAAGATGAGAAGTCGACCAAGCAGATGTTTTAAAAAGGTAAGCTGTAGGAATAGGCGGCTCCAAAGATAGTTGCATATTCAATCTTTTGTGGTTACTATTCGGTGAAGTAAGAAGATGCAGGAAAGGAAGTCATACGTGAACCAGTTAGGCAGTCCACCTATATCATAAAACAATACACCAAGAAAAGAAAGATGTTGATCTTATATCAATTGCTTTGAGCAAACTAGCCTATCTATTATGGTGTGCCCCTAGACACCATAATATATTTTGTAAGTACGGTCTGCAAAATTGGAACGACAACAAAAAACGATTTGTCCAAGTAATTCACTATAACAAAATGGGTCTTTTAGGACCCTCACACGTCCTACTAATTATTTGGACATCATTTTTATAATCAAGAATCGTGTGCCCTTACTACTAAAAACTTCCATATTACCGACTACTAAAAGCAGTCAGAAATTTCCGACTGTTTTTCGACGGTTTACCGACTGTTATTTATTATTTTATTTACTATTAAATAATTCGTTGGAAAACCGTCGAAAAAACAGTCGGAAATTCGTTGGTAACCTGTCAGAAAGCAGTCGGTAAATGAAACAGTCGGAAAACAATCAATAAAAGTCGTCGGAAAGCAGTCGGTAAAAATCGTCAAAAAAACCGTCGGTAATTATACCGACCAAGTTTTTAGCGACAATCGTTTCGTCGAAAAACGGTCGGTAAAGCCGATTTCCGACTGTTTTGACCGTCGTATAATACCCTTTTTCTAGTATATTAGACCTGTTACAATAAAGTATTAGGACGAAGTTGGATGACTTTAGAACTACAACGATGAATTTGGACAACATAATAAGAGATGGAAATAAATCCTATTAAATCCTTTTACTAAACACATTATCTTATTAGCTTAAATCTCATTACACTTAAAAAGAATCCTAAAAACTAATTTTGTAGCAATAATTTATTTTACTAAAAATACATACATAGTCGGCCAGAAAAACGTAAGCATACCCGTAAGCATCAATCATTTGTGAAAAGCTATTGAAATAGTCAATGCAATGAAATGGCAAACACTTGAGTTGACTTTTGAATAATTTGTTGGCTTGTTTTTAAAGCTAGTTTGACTTTTACACTTTTGAACGACATATTTAGCGGAAGATTCATAAAAATATGGAAATGATTTTGTTAATAAATGTAGTTTTAATGGTGGGAGAACCTACATAGGATCATACATAATACGGTTCGTATTAAATTATTTTAGCATGATTTGTGATAGGTAACAAGGCCAGCAAACATAATTAAGAGAGTTAGGAGGTGCAAAATACACATTTACAAATGTGGTTATAATTATCTTATAGCTTAAAAGATTTGGATTTAGAGCTTTTGATGCTTAAGATTGTGGTTCCTCTTCTGGACAAGGTGGATGGTGGTTATGACGCAAAGCTTTTGATTCGGTTGTAAACGCTAAGCAATCTTATCCATTAACAGGTATAACCATTTTTTACTAATGGTGTGTAAAATTGGGAATTCAAACACGAACCCAAACCGAAAATCCAAAAATCCTGAATTTGGCTTTTAGGGGAATATTTAGGTTCGAGTTTGGTTTATTTTTGGCCACCAACCCACCCGCAAAACCTGAATGATATAATACATATATATTTTTATGGTCGGGTTCACATGGAAACTCAAATTTGAATAATCATGCATTATTCAGAGTGAATAACCCAACATTTAGTGTAATTCAGAGTGAATAATACAAATAATACATACATGATTATTCGGAGTGAATATGCCACGTGATGCTTTTGTTTGTTCTCACGTTCACAATGAAATTTGAGTTTGCTGCCAAACTTTTGTCTATATTTTTAATATTATATAAATATACTTATTTATCAAAGTCCTAAAATCTTTTTTTTTAGACAGCAAGAAAAGAATTTATTGAAAAAACTAGCAAGGGGCTAGCGAGATCACTAGTACAAAAACTCACATGCATTTGCCACGGTTAAAAACCGTGGCCTTAGGCCTTTGGCCACAATTTTTTTTTCAATCAAAACGTAGCCTATTCTTGTGTGACCATTGATACCCTTTTCGCCACGTCTAAAAAATTGTCACCATATCCAATAAAAAACCATAGCCATAGTGTAAAAACCGTGGCTATAAATGTATCTAATATTTATCGTATTGGTGCATGTTTTACTAAAACCGTGACAATAAGCCATTTTTTGCCACACAAACTCACGTCAACTGTGACCATTAGCTACCTTTTAGTCACATAATATAAAGAAAACCATAGGAACAAACTATTTATGGCCACACAATTTGTTTTTAAGGTGTCCAATGCTTACTCTATAATCACGTATATTTGTTTTAACGTGTCTATAAACTACTTATTGTCACACAATTCATGACATATGGTTACACTTTAACTTTTGAAGCATGACTATTTATTACCTTTTGGTCACATGAACTAACAAAAACCGTAGCGATAAACCAGTTTTTGCCACACAAATTTCATATTAACCATTGCCAATAAATAACATTTGGTCACACTTAATTGTTAGAGAGGTGACTGTTGATTAACCTTTGGTCACAAGAATTAATTAAACTCGTGATCATAAAGACTTTTTAGTCATGAAAAATTAACATTAAACATGGCCATTGCATGACATATGGTTACGCTGAATCGTTAAAAACAGTTACTATTGGTTACATTTTAGCTACGCGAAATAGCTAAAATCGTGAACATATACTATTTATAGCCACACAAATTTTATATTAACTGTATCCATTTCATGACATATTGTTACGTTGAATTGTAAAAAACCATGACTATTGATACTTTTTGGTTACACGAAATAGATAAATCATGATCCTATACTATTTACAGCTACACAAATTTTATAAATTGTTGCCTTTTATTTGAGATGGTGATGCCAAATTGTTAAAACGGTGACTATTGGTTGCATTTTGGCTACACAAAATAACTAAAATCATGGCCATAAATAAGTTATAACCACAAATTTTATGATGTGTGGTTACATTGAATTTTAATAAATGTGGCAAATATGTTTTCTTTTGGTTACAAGAAATAGCTAAAACTGTGGCAATAAGTAATCGAAAGCCACACAAATATGGTTACATTAGATTTTACCGTGGCCATTGGTTGCCTTTCGATCACAGAAAATAACTAAAGTGTGTCCATAAACCTCTTTTTTTTAGTATCAACCAGTCATTTTAAAGTTGACCATCACATTAATAATCCTTTGCAACGATTTTAATAATACGTAACAATAATAAATAAAATTTTAAAATGTTCAATTAACTAAACAAAAGTCAAACAATAATATCAATAGTAACATAAATAACATATAAGAACACATGTCTAATATTTTAAAACTTTACTTATTTAAGCTACTCCTCAACTCCTCGTATGCTTCGCCTTTCGTAACTCGTTAACGGTTGTATAACTTTTCTTTCTCTTCTTAGGATTTTGTTTCACAGCGTGTTCACTAGAAGTTGGGTCCTCTACCTGGAACAAGAATAAACAACGTATTTAACAATCACACCAAATCAACTTAAGATTAACCATTAACTACAAGACTAAAAACAAAGTAATGTCCATCAATATAAAAGCTACCTAGGCCACATCATTAAGGGAATTGACAAGAGTAGATAGCATATGAGAAGAAAAGTTAACGACTAGAATAAAATTAGATAAACGACTAACCTTGTCAGGGATGAATTGCATCCCCCACTGTTTTATGCTCATCGGCTTGTATCGGCAAAAATGAAGCCGACTTCACTGATTCATCGATCGAGACTTTATAACAATCTTCTTTAAGTGCAACTCCATGAATTGTTTGTGTCTCTAAAGAATAATAAACTCTACCGCGTGCAACAATGTTTCTTAAAGATGGATATGCCAGTTGACATGTCTGCAAAATTACAAGGAACATATACATCATAAAGTTTAAATATATGATAAAATAAATCTAAATAGTTTATAAAACATACCATTGGGTCTTTAGTTGGGAGAATTTGAGATACGATATTCTCATATTCATGCGAGTTAACATGAGAAGACATGATGGCATTAGAAGGTTTCTGCCTAGATCGAGAAGAATGTTGGCTACTCGTATCAGTTACTTGAGTAGACTGTCTAGGTGGCATAGGATGTGAAGATGGCACATCACTTGTCAAAGATTCCTGAAATATATTAAACAATTTATGTAATTTGCAATAATTTATCATAGTAGTTTAGTAAAAATACTTTTAAATAAAGAACAATGAATACCTGTCTTTAACAGCTGTTATTTGTAGTAGAAAGTGATGGTAATGCCATTCCCTAAGAAACAAGGTAAGAATACAGTGCGTCAAATTTAAGACCTTGTTCTTTTACCATTGCAGACAACTATTTAGACTCTTCATCCTTCATTTCGATCTTCGCAGATAGATGTTTAACTTCTTTAATAGCTGATTCACTTCGTTGCCTCTCAACATCTAGTTGTTTCTCAAGTTCAGCAATGCGTTCATTTGATGACCCTTTGCGTCGTGGAATGTTCCAAACTGAAGTAGCGAAACCTCTTTATCCGAGTGGTCAATATGCAACCCTTTAAACAAATTACAACGAAGGGCTTCTTTAAAGGCCACACAAAGTCCCTCCGCTGCTATGATAAAGAGGAAGGGGGCGAGAGGATCCCCTTGCCTCACGCCCTTTTCCATACGAAATTCAGCAGTCGGAACACCATTGACGAGAACCGAGCACTTAGAGGTTGAAATAATGCCTTTTACCCAAGCTCGCCACTTTGTACCAAAGCCCATCTGCATTAAAACGTCATCCAGAAAATTCCAGTTTAATGAATCAAACGCTTTGGCAAAATCGGCCTTAAAGACGAGAATTTTCTTACGCATCTTTTTAGCCCAAGAAATGATCTCACTAACAATCAACGGCCCATCCAAGATACTTCGACCTTCTACAAAGGCTATTTGTGTGTTGCTAATCTCCGAATCCAAGACTTTTTTAAGTCTTTCCGCCAAGACTTTGGACACCACTTTGCTAACGCATCCAATGAGGTTGATCGGACGATAGTCCACTAATGAGAGTAGATCTTTGACCTTAGGAATGAGAGATATAAAAAACGAGTTGCTGCTCGGATTAAGAAGGTGGTTAACCTCAAAGAACTTCACCGCCTCAACGAAGTCCTCACCTACAACGTCCCAAAACTTTTGAATAGATTCGAAAGTGAACTCGTCAGGACCCGGGGCCTTATTGTTTCCGCAACGCCAAACTGTAGATTTAATCTCTTGGCTGGTAAAAGGGGATTCTAACCCGGAGCTTTGGACATCGGTGATCTTTTTAAATAGAGAGCTTTTGAGTAGCGGCCTGATGGGATACATCTCTTTGAATTTGTTTTTAAAATAATCAAAAGTAAGCTCTTTAACCCTCTCCGTGTTGGATGTCCAAACACCGTTGTTGTTGATACCGTGAATCCTATTATGCTTGAGTCTTTGATTAACTAACCCGTGAAAATATCGAGTATTCTCGTCACCATCTACGACCCATTAGATTTAGCTTTTTGTTTGAGATTGGCGATCTTTGTTGCGTAAATCTCACTGGCCCGAGCTAAGAGATCAGATCTCTCCTGAACTACCGTATCGTCTATGCTCCCAATTTCTGCTAACAAATCAATCGCTGTTAAGTTACGATTGATTTTATCCAAGTCGTTTGTAGCGGCTAGCTTCGTTTTGGATCTCCACTCTTTAACGACTTTCTTGATTTGGCGAAGCTTTCGCGAAAGTTTTTCTATTTTAGAGAAGACTTGAAACTCCGGTAGCTTATCTTTCCACCTTTCTCTAATCAGATCTCTCCTAAAATCTAGTCGGTCGTTCCGTTTTCTAGTTCCTCTACCCACTATCGATTTCGTCAACTGAATTCATCCTCAAAATTGATCAAAACCAAACCCAAAGCAATATCAAATCTGAAACCCAAGCTCAAAGCAACTCGAAATCTGAAACCTAAAATCTAGGGCTTGTTTTCATATATGAAATATGATTGAGATTTTAATTTGCTCACCTGAACCTACCTATCCTGCCCGATACACACCTCTAGTTTTAACCGTCTAATTATTCGTAACTGGAAATCTCTCATATAAATATGTAAACGTAGAATCCAGAGTTGGTCTTAGCTTACAACTTTTAAAAATAGGGCTTTTAGTTGGATTGTCCAAATTTAAAATTCGTGACACCTAAGGCTTGTAAAGAACGAATTGCTTCCCTAGTCTGTTGTGGCATATCGAAAGCCAGAGACGAAAAACTAAAGGTAAACCCTCGGGATCAATGACGTATTCTTTGTTAGGGTCCTTCACGACCTTCATTGACCTTACCCCAAAATGGCTTAGATTAATTGGTGTTGGTGATTCACAGAACCAAGGTACTTATGACTAGATTATTTTTTATGGATTCTCTTCAGACATAGGTTTTTAGTTTTGATAGCAATTTGGTTTAAAAGTGGGTTCATTCGGTTTTGGTTGTTTATTAGATTTGGGTTTTAATTAGTTTGAGTTTACGATTTCTCCAAAGAAGATGATCGATGTTGGAGTGGTTATCGGAGAAGATGATCAACGTTGGAGTGGTCGTCGGAGAAGATGACCCTTGAGTTAACTTAATATAATATATTTATTTTGTAATATAATAATATATTTGTTTTATTTTAATTGCAAATTAAAAAAATACTTAAAAGATGAAAATACCCTTTGGTGAAGGTAGTATAGTTAATAAAAAATATATTTCTAATAAATAAAATAGGAAAAGGACAAAATAAAATAAATGGACCAAAATACCCCTTGAGTTAACGGACTATTTAACAAAAATTAGTTTGAGCAGCCAAAATTGAAATGAATTGGCAACAGGCCAGGCCCTGGGCCATGGGCAGCAGGGCCCATAAGGGCATCAATACTTTTCAGACCTTTAGGTGTTACTAGGTTCCTTCAAGCCAAAAAAAAATTTCTTGACTGTTTCCTTGGCCTAGTAGGCGGCAGCCTGAGAATCAAAATCCATCAAGCCGATCATGATTCTTTAAATCACCGTTCACGAAATAATCATTCTGTGTTACGATTCTGAAATTCGTATTCATCATCATAGATTGATGATCTTTGAAATTCGTATTCATCATCATAGATTGATGATCTTTCTCTCTCTTTTAATTTCTTGCAGCCCTAAAATCTCTCAATTGCTGCTCGAAATTACCATTTTTCTTCACGATTTTGAAATTTGGATTCATCGATTGATGCCCTTTCTCTCTCGTTCGATTACTTGCATCCTAAATCGATTGTTGTTATCAGTTGATGCTCTATTGCTTAATTTTCATCCTTAAATCAAAGTCGATTGCTACTCAGTGCTCGATTGAATTCCAAAATCGAAGTCGATTGCTGCTAATTGTAGCCCTAAAAATAGTTGGTTCACTGGTTGTTGACTTGTTGAAGTTGCTCTTTCGCAATTTGCTTAATTGCTTCACGGCTCTTTGGGTTTTTTGCTTCATTGAGATTGAATTGAGTGACATTTTGACAGGTGTTTTCTATCATTTTATTAACCCATTACAATGGCTTGTCAAAAGGATTTTTTGGCACATATTACCCAATGGGAAAGGAAGTGATTACCACTCACGTTTTTGGAAACCCTGTCTCAAAGTAAATTATCTAAGCTTGTTAGCTTTGTTGTCTTTTTTTAATTGATCCCTTATAGCAAATATATGTTACCTGAGTGGGGCTGTTTTTTAGTGGATTCCATTCATTAGATTAGTTTAAGTTATCTTAAAGATTTAATAAACAATTAGTTTGAGTGGATTAAGTATTTGGTTGAGTTCTTAACTTGTTAAAGAGAGAGAGTAGACAAAAAAGGAAGGATTTTGTTTCAAACCCACCATACAGAGCTTTTAGGTTGGAGAAACTAAAATCAATATGAGTTGTAGGATTCCATTGTTCAAAACCATACACGTATGGATTCTCTTTTTGTTATTAATCTTTTTGGATTAAGATCTTGAAATCTATTAATGTCTCAACCCTTTTTATTTCAGACCATACTCTTATTGTAGACTTAGTTGCTAAGTCCCCTGAAATATGTTGTTGGTTTCCACCTTATCTAGTTTGACATTTGTATATCATATAGTGTGACATGATAAACAACTGTATGAGAGCCCAGTTTGATTCCACATACTTGTGAGTTGTGATCATACATGCTCATTTATTTAAATAGCCATTTTGTATATTGTAACACCCGTAATTTTCGGACTTTAGACCCTTTAAGATGAATATGAAAAATAGGACTTTGATTTAAAACCTAGATTTTATGGTCTTGTTGGATGGGAAATTGAAATACGAATCCAACGGTTCTTCCAGAATCGAAATCGGAGCTATAACGAAGGAGTTATGGCCAAAACAAAATCGCACCCGAAAAGCTAGCGATCGCTAGGTGATGCAAATTGAGGTTCTGTTGGCTCTTTTGAAGGCTAGCGATCGCTAGGCGTCTGTCAGCCCCGAAAACGCCTTAAATAGCCTCTCTTCTTCATTTGGTCATATCTCTTTCATTTCAACTCCGTTTCTCTCGATTCTTTTTGCTATCTTCTCGATTTTTCGAGCTCTTCAAGACTACATCAATGGATTTCAAGTATTTGGCGGTTCAAAAACGTGGTGTAAGTATTCTCTTCATCTCTTTCGAGTTTAAGCTTCGATTCGAGTGGTTTTTCATCTCCAAACCTTTTCTTCCATACTTGGCTTAGATCTAGTATTGTTTTAGGTGGAATTCATGTTTTGAGAAGTGATGGAGGCTAGATCTACTAGTTTGGAGGGTGGAGACTTCCATGGCTTCATCTTCAACACCTCTCACAACCTCAAATCACCATTGTTGCAAGTGTTCTCCATTCCAGGGTTTGTTCAAGATTTGGCTAGGTAAGCTTATCTAAACCATTTTAGGTTGGTTAATGTAACACCCGTAAATTTTGGTTGTAATAACGACTCTCTAATAAAATTTGGAAAATAGAATTTTGGATCAAATCTTGTATTTTATGGTTTAGTATGTTAGAGAATCCAATTACGAGTCCAACAGTTCTTTCGGAATCGAAATCGGAGCTATAACGAAAAAGTTATGACCAAAACAAATTCGCACCGGGATCGCACAATAGCTAGCGACCGCTAGCTATATACCTAGCGATCGCTAGGTAGCTGAAACTTGAGAAAACGGGTTATAAACCCTCCTCTCTTCATTTTCTCATAACTTCTTCATTTCTCAACCTTTTGAGCTGATTCTTTTTCCTACATTCTTCTCTCTCCAAGATCTTCAAGACTACATTGAAGGATTGATGCTCCAAGATAGTAAGATTAGTAGCTAGATCTCCTATATCTTCATCTTCTCCACCTCTCACAACCTCAAGTCACCATTGTTGCAAGTGTTCTCCATTCTAGGGTTTGTTCAAGATTTGGTTAGGTAAGCTTATCTAAACCATTTTAGGTTGGTTAATCTATGTGCAAGAGTTATGAAACTAACCTAGGGTTCGATTTACTTGATTTTAGGTTCGTTCACGTATTTGACCTAGATCTTGGAATTTGGGGGTTTTTGTGGCAAAACCCTAAGGTGAGTTGCTAAAACCGTTTTGTTAAAACTGAGAGCACATCATCTTGCTTGATTTACATATATTCTTGGTCATTGTGAATAAACATGATTTTGGATGAAATGCCTAAATTGTTAGGTTTAAGGATTGCCGTGAAACGAATGAGTAACGATGCTTATATGTATGGCTTAACTTGGATTATCGTATACATGGAGTGGATTATTGTATGCTACTAATGCATGAGTTATATCCATGTGATTATGTAATGAATGTATTTGTGAGAAATACGTGTTATTATGTATGCCACGGAATGATGTGAAGGAATTGAATCCCGAGCATGTTGGCTTGTATGAAGTAAATGAAAGTATTGAGACTTGCAATAATGCTTTAATGTTATGGAGCACAACCAGTCAAAAGGTGTGATGCTATTGGTCACTAGTCAAAAAGTGGACCGGGATGTCACTAGTCAAAAGGTGAGTACCCATGTTTTTACGCAAACGTGAATTGGACAATGTGGCACTAGTCAAGAGGTGTACACTGTGTCGATTTTTTGAAATGAGATTGATTTAAAGTGGCACTAGTCAAAAGGTGTGCACTTTCAAGTTTACACGAGTTCGACTCAGTCTTGGTGGCACTAGTCAAAAGGTGCGCATCTATGTCCCTCGCCATTCGTGTGGCCGCGAATGTGCCTGGCCTCTGAGGTTGTCTATTTGAGTCTTCGTAGGAGGACGACAACGGGGTGTCTCGACTCTGAGGTGTAACTTGCTTGGCGAAAGTGGGTCGCTCCCACGGTTTTCAAAAATAAAAGATAAACCGGTTTAACATGATGTATTTTGTTGTTAATACACTCTTGTATATCTCACATGTCTTAACAGTCTTTTATATGTATGATATTTTATTGATACAACTCACTAGGCTCCTTTGGCCTAACACTTGCTTGGTGTCGATGTGTCTCTCAGGTACTAGGAACGCTGTTCCCAAGTAGGTGCCGGGATTGAGAGTGAGCTTTGGGGAAAGTGCGAAGAGACCGGTCCATCTAGACCGCGAGTTGATAGTAGAAAATGTTGACCCTTTTGTAGTCTTTTTCCTTGTCAGGAGTTAGACTTGTTGGTTATTATACCACTCCATTAAAGTACAGACATTGTAATTGTACATTACTTTATACCCCATTTTTGGGAAGAGCTCACGCTTTGGCGTAATTTGTATTACCACCTTTCGTTAATGAAAGTTTTTGTTTACTCCAAATTTTGGGGTGTTACAATTAATCTATGTGTAAGAGTTATGAAACTAACCTAGGGTTCGATTTACTTGATTTTAGATTCATTCACGTATTTGACCTAGATCTTGGAATTTGGGGGTTTTTGTGGCAAAACCCTAAGGTGAGTTACTAAAATCGTTTTGTTAAAACTGAGAGCTCATCATCTTGTTTGATTTACATGTTATGCTTAGTTGTTGCAGATGAATGTGATATGGATGATATGCCTAAATTGTTAGGTTACGTATTTGCTATGAAATATATGAGAATGAGTACTTGTATGAATGGCTAATTCGGATTATTGTATACATGAAGTAGATAATCGTATGCTACTAATGTGTGAGTTAAATCCATGTGATTATATGATGAATGTATTTATGAGAAATACATATTATTATGTATGCCACGGAATGATGCGAAGGAATTGAATCCCGAGCATGTCGGCTTATATGAAATGAATGAAGGGCTTGAGACCCTCGATTGATACCTATGAAAGGTTGAGATGAATGTATGAGTCTTTCTAGACAGTACATATATGCCTCCGAAGGTGTCATGATAGAAATGGCATCGAGGTTGATTAAATGTAAATAACATGGACGATCCAACACAGTGTGTCCACACCCAACAGTCTTGGGAGGTACTGAAACAGGTACGCACCTATGTCGCTGGCTCTCGGGTGGCTCCGAGGTGCGCGGGCCTCTGAAGGTGTCATAGTTGAAATGGCATCGAGGTGTTGGGAAGTAACGAGTGTAGGGGCATTGGTTGGTGGAAGTGGGTCGCTCCCATTGTTTCCGAAGATAAATAATAAACCCGGTTTAACATGCTAGACTACGTAGGGAATTGTGTTTGTGCTCGATGTGAATCGAAACTAGACTACGTAAGGATTAAGTTTCAGATCTCTCTTACGAGGGTGTTGTTGAGGAGCACCGTGTCGCCAACGACTGCGGGAAGAAGAGTGGCCCGATGAGTGGCCCTTATCTAGAAAGAATACTTGTTAATGACTAGGCGAAGTCCATTGAGATGTGGACAAATTCACGTAGAAAGAATTGGTTAGCACCACCTAAGTGGATGCATGATGTGCGTACTGACCCTTACAAGAGATAATCCTATAAGTGTTGGGGCGTGTTTCTAAGAGATTGTGGCGAACCGTCTAGAATGAGATTTGTTCGAGCGGGTTAAGTGACCGTGTTTTGAGGTCTCTTTGGGTTCGGGAGAGACAAATTGTAAGGGGGACACTCATTTTCATCTGAAGGCCTTAGAAGGGATAACAAGAGATAAGTATATATATATATATATATATATCGATGACTCTAAAGTTCGATAAAGGGTTTAGTGGCCCAGTGGTGATATGGAAGGAGAAGTATTCTCCATGTCTAGAGATCGAGAAAATGTTATCAGTAGTACCATATTGGGTGATTATGTGATGTATACTAATGACTTTACGCGTAGACCGAGAGGTGCATTTGTTAGTGCATTGATATTGCCATGAAAGAGGAACCTCTTGTGAGTATAAAGGTGATGTGGAAGACATGACTTATGATTAAAATACGTGAAGTAGAAATTTTTGGCGGACATAATAGCATGATATGCCAAACTAAGCGTGAAACTTAGGATACGATGACAAGTATTGATGGGGATAAGTAGTGGACTTGCATTAATTAATCAAGATGGATTTTGGAGGGGAATGCGTACTTAGAAATTTAAAATTAAGTCATCTGAGGCAAAGTTAGAACTGCGTAGATGATTGGACAATTAGAAGGGTTATGATAGCGCGAACGTGGAAATTTATGGATTTAGTGAGAATTAGCGATTTGCTAAGTCAATAAACTTACCTACCTTATGGTGTCCATAGGCGAGTAGACGGAATTTTCAAATTTCTTTGGGAATTAATGACGACGGCTAGACACCGTTAGTGAGAGTGTTGAGACCTTTCTCAGTAGTAAAGAGACTCTTGGCTGAGTGACCGACCTTACTAGGAAGTGAATAAAGTATAGTAACTCTGAATAGTAAGTGTTGTATCTAGATGACCGGATTATCCCCCCTAAGTTGTACAAGGAGATAAGGTTGCGTATTCTAGTGATCTTATCTTTATATCATGTGTCATGTTCCGAAAGATAGACGTAAAGTAGTAGCTTGTGGTGTTTTGATGAACCACTTTTAAATTAGAACACTATATCAGTGATCATATTGTGAACATAACTAAGTCCAATGGTGATTTAACCGACTGGTATAGAGAAAGCGCAATGTCTTAACTTCGCAAAACGTTTGAGCGGAGTTGTTCTTTATGGTTCGGAAAACATTTGCAATTTCGAGGAAAAAATTTTATTTAGGTGGGGAGGATTTTAACACCCGTAATTTTCGGACTTTAGAACCTTTAAGACGAATATGAAAAATAGGACTTTGATTTAAAACCTAGATTTTATGGTCTTGTTGGATGGGAAATTGAAATACGAATCCAACGGTTCTTCCAGAATCGAAATCGGAGCTATAACGAAGGAGTTATGACCAAAACAAAATCGCACCCGAAATGCCCAGATGCTAGCGATCAGTAGCTTACACCTAGCGATCGCTAGGTGATGAAAATTGAGGTTCTGTCGGCTCTTTTGAAGGCTAGCGATCGCTAGGGCTTCTACCTAGCGATCGCTAGGCGTCTGTCAGCCCCGAAAACGCATTAAATAGCCTCTCTTCTTCATTTGGTCATATCTCTCTCATTTCAACTCCGTTTCTCTCGATTCTTTTTGCTATCTTCTCTATTTTTCGAGCTCTTCAAGACTACATCAATGGATTTCAAGTATTTGGCGGTTCAAAAACGTGGTGTAAGTATTCTCTTCATCTCTTTCGAGTTTAAGCTTCGATTCGAGTGGTTTTCATCTCCAAACCTTTTCTTCCATACTTGGCTTAGATCTAGTATTGTTTTAGGTGGAATTCATGTTTTGAGAAGTGTTGGAGGCTAGATCTACTAGTTTGGAGGGTGGAGAATTCCATGGCTTCATCTTCTCCACCTCTCACAACCTCAAATCACCATTGTTGCAAGTGTTCTCCATTCCAGGGTTTGTTCAAGATTTGGCTAGGTAAGCTTATCTAAACCATTTTAGGTTGGTTAATATATGTGTAAGAGTTATGAAACTAACCTAGGGTTCGATTTACTTGATTTTAGGTTCGTTCACGTATTTGACCTAGATCTTGGAATTTGGGGGTTTTTGTGGCAAAACCCTAAGGTGAGTTACTAAAATTGTTTTGTTAAAACTGAGAGCTCATCATCTTGTTTGATTTACATGTTATGCTTGTTGGGAACCGTAGGCACAAATGGTGCGCAGCGGATAACAAAACAATTCCAAAAAGTCGGACCCAACTTAAACCTAACAGATACAATAAAGAGAGTTTGATGGTTTACCTTTAGCGAAAAATTCTCCGGAAAGCGAGCAGGGGTTACACCGCTACTGACAAGTCAGTAGCCCTTTCATTTTCTTTGTTTAAAGATTGCTTTGTCATTTTGCCAGATAAACAAGACTCGCAATTATCAAAAGGTTTATAATTGAAAGTGCCAAGAAAACCTCCTTTTAGGAGTAGTTCAACGCGTTTCTTGTTTATGTGGCCCAAACGACAATGCCAGAGGTAAGTCTGATCCTGAATGTCTTTGGATCGTTTACTTATATGATAGATCTTGTTTATGTGGCCCAAACGACAATGCCAGAGGTAAGTCTGATCCTCAATGTCTTTGGATCGTTTACTTATATGATAGATTTCATTACTATTGTCTTGTAGATTTACTGTATATAGACCATTTACAGGTGTTGCTTTAAAATAGAAAATATTATTTTTAAAGACAGAAATCATTTTATAATCATATTTGTAATAAAAACCTTGGTCTACTAACAAATCAAAAGACAAAACATTCTTAATCATGTTTGGAATATAATAACAATTATCCAGTTCCAAAACTAGACCCGAGGGTAAACTAAGACTATAAGATCCTACAGCTTCAGCTATCAGCGGAGTGCCTTCGCCAACTCATAGGTTCGAACGGTCCTTCCTCAAAGTCTTTCTTCTAGTGAATCCCTGTAAATGATTACAAATGTGGTTACCACTGCCTGTATCAATTACCCATGATTCATAAGAAGTGATTAAGCAATCTATCATAAAGATACCTGGAGCATCGGGTAAACCGATCTCTATCTGGTCGATATTCATCGAGTGCTCGCAAATATCCTTGCTACCGCATTCTGGGCAACTCAGATCCCCAGCTCATCAATCCAATCAGTATCCATGAGATCAGCAGGTGCTGGCTTCGGCTCTAGACTGGCCAGAATGTTCTCATGCAGTGCTGCCACGTCAGTCTTTGGTTCTTTCATGTAGGCACTAGCTGTGTCACATATCTCCTTCGGGAGCAAGTACCACATGAGATACACTAACTCTTCCTGAGTCATCTTGTACCCCAAACATGTCAAGCATTTAAAGAGCCTCCTCATTTCCATAAGATGGTCTTTAACTGACTGGTCCTTTTTCAGCTTCATTGAAAGTATCTCTTTCATGATCAAAAGCTTGCCTGTATGTTTATAGAAACCTAACTGGCTTTCTATATCTTTTACAATCTCATGGCAGGATTTATCTCTTAATCTATCCGTGAACTCGGATGATACAGAGAAAATCAGAATTGACATGACATCTGATTCATCTGCCATATACTTGAAGTACTGAGTAAATTCCTCTTCAGGAGAATTACTCTTAGGTCGTGATACAGGTTTTTCTAAAACGTAAAACTTTCCCTGTGCACGCAAGATATTATCAAGGTGCATTTTCCAAACTGGAAAATTTTGTCCTGTAAGTTTCCATTTTCGATTGATGAGTCTTAGTGATTCCTCAGGGGTATAAAACGGGATTACAGAAAAAGACATCTACAATAAAGAATAAAATTCCAAGCTTAGTTTATAATTATAAAACCTCTAATAAATTATTACCCTTAAAATAAATTTATTAGACTAGAATCCATATTTCACATGTGTCGGGAAGCATGTGATCATGTCAAACCGACTCATGCGATTTATGGTAGGTAAAAACTATACCAATCGCATTTTAATTCGAAAATACGATTTCTAGATCGTCGGGACATCGGATATTTAATCCGTGCATATTTAGTCCCTCTAGTGCATTTTGGCCCGGTACCACCCGGTGAATAAATAATTACCAAAATAGACTGCACCACCCGGGACCTGGACAAACCCTGGCCGGTACCACCCGGAGATAATTCGCAGAGTTTTATCACCCTCCAGTTTCGGTTTGAACACGGGCGTTCATAGTGTGTTCACTTACAACGCCCTATGTACCTTACACCGGAGGTGCCCCCAAAGTGGGTTGCACTTACTAATCTATGATTTTGATAAGGGTTAAAATTGCCAGTTTTCAAAAACTTTGGATCCAAACACAAACTGTATTTGTATCCAATTTTTCTTTTAAAACATTTAATTTTAAAACCGTTTATATTTAAAAGGAAATTACGTAACTAAAACAACCACGCAATTTATATAACTATTAAATATAAACAACCACGCACTAAAAATATGTCATAGTCAAAAACCCTTAACTACTGTCGTTTCGTGAGCCAACACAAAACGACGGTCTTTATTCCTAAGGGACAAATCTTCTCGGCGCTCCCACTGGCTCCAAGCTCCATGGCTGTCTCCTTGGCTCCGTCTTTGGGTCTCGATTTTACTTATTTTATTATCAAAAATATTACAATTTAACAGCGGGTTGTAAATGGCACGCAGGCCTCCCGTAACCAACAATAATAAAAAGAACATATGTATAAATACAACCAGGGGTCAAAGGGTTTGACTACGACATTAAAACAAAAACTTAACTAGTTTCTAATTTAATTTAAATAAAATTAATTAAACTAAATTAATTTTAACAAAAACAAAATTAAACCCTAGGGTTTTAAACCTATCTGGCCTAAACCCTTATCCGTTGCCACCACCGCCGTCGTTTTCCGGCGAGTTAAAACAAAACCACCACCACCGTCGACGACAGTGGCGATAGCCACCGCCGCCGATCGGCGGTTTGAACATCAATTGGTCGCCACCACCATCATCGCTGTGGTGTGGCTTCCGATCGCAATCATCATCACCACCACCTACGCCGTGATCGGCCTTGGTGGTCGAACCAATTACCACCGCCACCACAAACGGTGGTGCGGTGGTTGGTTTTTCGCCGCAGCACCACTGCCACCACACGGCTGTGTGGTGGTCCTCGTTGATACCAGCCGCCGCTACCACCAATCGGTGGTGTGGTAGGCTTCGGGTGCAGCAGCCGGCGGCCACCACTAGCTGTGGTGAGCCGTCGGTGGTTTTGCGGTGGTTGGCCTGGTGGTTCGGTTGGCTAACTGCCGCCGTTCCACCGCCAGTTTCCGATTCGTTAGGTTTTTGGAAAAATTCAATTTAAACATAGAAACATATAAAAATCAAATTTTTAATAAATCTATCAATCAAACGAACCTGATCTATAGGTTTAAGAAGTGGCTCTGATACCACTGTTGGGAACCGTAGGCACAAACAGTGCGCAGCGGATAACAAAACGATTCCCAAAAGTCGGACCCAACTTAAACCTAACAGATACAATAAAGAGAGTTTGATGGTTTACCTTTAGCGAAAAAATTCTCCGAAAAGCGAGCAGGGGTTACACCGCTACTGACACCACGCGAGAGGGTTGCTAGACCACCGTGACTGATCGGAAAATCCGATCGTTGTGTGTGAGAGAGAGAGAGAGAGAGAGAGAGAGAGCCGGCGACGGCTTTAGAGAGGGAGAGAGAGAGAGAGTAATATTTGTAGGATTAATCAACTGATGATCAAAACACTTTAAGCCTTTAACCTTTATTTATAGATATAGATAAGGCAGTGTTTTATTTTGATTACAATTCCTTTTATAATTATCTCTTAATAATTAATCCCTTAATTAATTAATTACTTAATTAATTAATTTACTGATTAATTAATCTAACAAATAATTATTAACTTATAATTATTTATTTCTCTCTTCTCAATTATCTCTTACACACAAAAGTTCTCAATTAGGTGTGCAGCGGTGTGACCTACTAGTGTCTTATAACATTGGACACGGTAACCCTGTTACTGTCTCGCACACAATCCTAACAATGCTTAGTTGTTGCAAATGAATGTGAATTGGATGAAATGGCTAAATTGTTAGGTTACGTATTTGCTATGAAATATATGAGAATGAGTACTTGTATGAATGGCTGATTCGGATTATTGTATACATGAAGTAGATAATCGTATGCTACTAATGTGTGAGTTAAATCCATGTGATTATATGATGAATGTATTTATGAGAAATACATATTATTATGTATGCCACGGAATGATGCAAAGGAATTGAATCCCGAGCATGTCGGCTTATATGAAATGAATGAAGGGCTTGAGACCCTCGATTGATACCTATGAAAGGTTGAGATGAATGTATGAGTCTTTCTAGACAGTACATATATGCCTCCGAAGGTGTCATGATAGAAATGACATCGAGGTTGATTAAATGTAAATAACATGGACGATCCAACGCAGTGTGTGCACACCCAACAGTCTTGGGAGGTACTGAAACAGGTACGCACCTATGTCGCCGGCTCTCGGGTGGCTCCGAGGTGCGCGGGCCTCTGAAGGTGTCATAGTTGAAATGGCATCGAGGTGTTGGGAAGTAACGAGTGTAGGGGCATTGGTTGGTGGAAGTGGGTCGCTCCCATTGTTTCCGAAGATAAATAATAAACCGGTTTAACATGCTACTTTTGTTGTTAGTATGATCTTGTATATCTCACATGTCTTAACATGCTTTTACATGCATAGTATTATTGATACAACTCACTAGGCTCCTTTGGTCTAACCCTTGATTGGTGTTGATGTGTCTCTCAGGTACTAGGGACGCCGTCCCCAAGTATGCTTGGGTTTAGAGTGAGCTTGGGGATTGTGTGAAGAGATCGGTTCTCTAGACCGTACTGGCGTTGACAGACTGACAACCCTTTTGTGTAGTCTTTTTCCTAGATAGGATTTAGACTAGATGGTTGTCACATTCTTTAATTAAATTAAAGACATTGTAATTATACACTATTATACCCCTGTTTTTGGGAATAGCTCACGCATTGGCGTACATTGTATCACCAACTTTCTATTAAATGAAAGTTTTTGTTTACTCCAATTTTTGGGGTGTTTCATATATAAAGGTATTAGGGGGCAATTTTTTGGCCATCCGCCATGGGCATCCAAAATCCCAGGACCGGCCCTGATTGGCAACTGCCAACAACTGTGACTTGATAATGGATGACAACTACAGGGATCAAAACCCTAGTTTACTCTAATTGTTTTTAATCCAATCAAATTTCTCAATGAGAAAAAAGGATGTACAATGCGCTTATAAGCATTGGAAGGTTCATGCATTTGTTTAAGATGTTGGTTCTTTCTTGTTTTTTTTTTAGTTCAAATATAATGTTATCGGTATTAGTTTTTAATAAAATACGACATTGAACGTCTGAACGCATCCTATATTGTATTCTTAGCTACACCCTTGCTTGCTAGGTACAAAATGTTTAATTCATTGTAATTGATAAGCATGTAGCTCTTATATTATTTATACATTCAAAAATTACTGAATACGCTCATACCGTATATGTTTGTAAGACTATAGTTAAAATTCGTTGTTTTTTAATTTTGCTATTAATTTGAGACTTGTTACATTTCTTAGAATAGCGATTGTTAAAATATAAACATAAGTTTTTTGAAACCAATAAAAATAAGTTTTTAAAATTATATTTCCAAAAATAAAAAGCAAAAACAATGCAATTAATAGAGGGAGAGAGAATAAGAAGAGAAAAGTCGGTCTTGCGAAGACTCATTGACAGTGGAGATGATGACATGTTGTCGTTGCCATTTAAGAGTGGTGTTTTGGCCTCTTGAGCCATTCCATTTCCAGTAACCTTAAAAAGTTATCAACCACTAGTTGTTATACGTCACCACCAATACTTTCTATTTTTATTCTTTTCTTTAATTCCTCCGTAACACAGTGCAATCATTTACCCACTTGCCACTGCCATCTAACGTAACGTCTTACAAAATATAAAACTCCTAGCTAGAAGATATCATTTTTCTCCAAACATACAATTAAAATCTATGAAACTTAGACTTCTTTAATCTTTTTCTAACATTTACAATCATAAAATCGAAATATAATATGGAAATTAATTAAACCTAATTGCTTCCTTGGTTCTAATTTAAGATAAGTGTATATGTTTTCATTTTAGTTTATTTTTATAAAGAATGATTACTTTTAAATTCAAGATAAGTGTAGATGATTTTCATTTCAGTTCACTGTATATGTTTTTCCTAACCCTATTTTTAAAATCACATATGAGTTGTAGATGACTTTTTCTAGGTATTTTTGTTTTGTTAAATTGTTAACATTATATGTGATAAGTTAAAGTTAAAATTGTCATTTTGTTAATTAAAAAATCTACGATTATAAGATATCTCAAATAGTATGTCTTTTTAATTGTGCACATTTATTTTTGTGCAGAGAAAGTAGATTGCTACAAGTAATGCTTAGTTTGGTTGGTTTAAGATTCTATTTAAATTTACTTTTCGGATTTGCTCCAATTATTTAAAGTTTCTAGACTGCTCTTTTTTCAAACTTTAAACGACCCCATCTTTTTTTTTTTTTTTTTTTTTTTTTTTTTTGAAAGGAAAGATCCTGGCAATTTTATAAAAATAAAAATAAAAGTACTAATACAAAAAGCAGACTAAGTACCCCACAACCAAGGGACACAAAGCCGCACACCAAAAGCATCAAAAGATACTAACAAAAGAAAAAACCCGATCCCAAGAAACTAAAGAAAGACACCACTAAATCTCTCTCTAACGGAACATCACTGCATGTCCTGCTCCATCTTTGTAGACACCTGCCTGTCAGACCATGAAACTTTCTTTGGTCTAGTGTTCATGAGAGTATCATGGTCAGATAAGACATCATCATCGGACGTAACGTCATCATCATCATCCCCAACATCAATCCTGTCCGGGAGTGTAAAACCACGAAGTTTGCCATCAGGCTCCTTCCCGAAAACTCTTTCCCATCTATCAATGAAGTAGTCCAGTTTCTGACGAGACCAAGAATTAATGATTACCGGCTCAAGTCCCACCCCTCGTTTTTCAACATAGCAGTCTACTTCCTTTTTATCCGCGGTCCACTTAGGATGTTCTTCCAAAACAGTAAACTGATTGGAAACTTTAACTGGCATAGGAGTCCTTTCAGTCTTAAAAATAGGAGCCTTAGGAGAAGGGATATCATTATTAAGCTTTGTCTTTCCTTTATCAAGCGGGTCAGTGGTAGGTAAAATAACTTTAGGCACATACCTTTGGTTGATTTTGACAGCAACCTTAGGCCCCACTTTCAAAGGATCAACTGTCGGCTTGGGTTTCTTTCTCCTCTTAGGGAAATTGAACCCATCATCCTTAGGTGTAGAGGATTCACCAACAACATGGTTTACCTTTTTCACCTCATCAGTTGTTCGAGGCCTTATGACACACCCCTCAAAATCATGACCGAACACTTTGCAGTGGCTACATCTCTTAGGTTTCCAAAGAAACTCAGTTTTGAATTTCCTTAGTTTACCCAAGATAATCGCATCAATATACGAAGGTAACTCATAATCAGCCGAAACATTAACCAAAACTCTGGCAAAATTAGCTCTACCAGACTTGGTTTCACACATTTCATCCGTGTAACGATCCACGGACACAGGTTCCCCAACGACACTAGCAATCCGACTAATAATCTCATAATCCCAAACATCCAAAGGTAAGCCATAAATATTAACCCATAGAGGGACTGTTTGCAGATCAGGCTTATCAAAACAAAGACCTGGTTGCCATCTCTGAATAAAGATAGGCATGCCATTAAATAACCACGGACCATTTTCAAAGACAAAGTTTAATCCTTGATCAGAATTAAATTTGAAAAAGAAATATCCTTGGTCATTTAAAATAACATCAGTAAGGCCATACTTTTTCCACATTCGTCTAGCATGATACTGAACAAAAGGAAAAGCAGGCCTTTTACCAATAAAGTAGCCAGCAAGAGTAAGAACCCACTCATTGGCTTGCTTTTGGACCAAATCATCAGGAATAATCGCACGCCTAGTGCCAAGCTCAGTTACTACCGGAGGATAATACGTGAGTTTACCTTTACCGCACAATAGGTTAGCACTTTTCTTCAGAAGGTCAGCAAAAGATACGGGCTTATGAGCAACATCCGTCTCATCAGCATGCAAATAAACCTTACCCTCAGAATCCACAAAGCTACCAGCATTTGGTACTTTTCCATCCGACAGATTATGTTCATTATCCGCATCAGCCGTTGAACGCATCGATGATTGTTGATGAAATCCCTGAGTACCTGAAACATCCCTCAGCAACTGCTGAAAAGGACCCACATCATCACCAATCACTCCCGTAGTCCCCGTCGGTGAGATCGACGGCTGAGCTACGGTGATGGTAGTAGCCATAGTTGGTGAAGACAACCCGGCCGTAGCCGGAGACGTTCGCGACGCAAACCAACCGGAGGGGGCGGCAGAAGCCTCAGCCGCAGCCACCAAAGGGGGCGACGACACCGCAGGGAAGGCGGTGGTCACCGGCGATGAGGCTGGAGCAGCGGACAGCGGCGGCGAGGGAGGATCCGGCGATAGGGCAGCAGCGATGGTGTTTGTTTGGGGCACCAACGTGCAGCCCTCAGCAAGGCGGTCATCAAGAGTGCCACCACACGCCGGTACGGCGGCTGTGGTGGCCGGCAGCGAAGCGGGAAGGGCCGACGATTCCGTGCCCTTGAATGCGTTGATCTTTCGCGCACGGTTGCGTGTAACCGGAGGGTCAGGCGGTTGATCCGCTACCATAGGAAGAAAGAGAAGGTCAAGGCGACCCTCCCCACCAAATCCGGCGACGATCCAACGGCGGCGGCCGGAGAACCCAGAACGGCGGCGGCGGAAGAAACCCTAGAAGAAGAAACCCTGATATTCTTTCTTCCTCTATTGAGCCACCGCCTGTTAAACGACCCCATCTTTATCAACGGGTTATTTTTAGTTCATTTAAATCAAGATTTTTTCTTAGCTACATACATACATACATATATATATATATATATAAAGAGAAAGGTTCATACAAGAACCACCCCAATTTTTAGGAACATAAGAACTAAATTTGAGCCGTATGTTATGTGGGCCTATGTGGGACTTACCCATTAAATAAATCATATATGATTTGGTGGTGTGAAATGTGAATCATATATGATTTATTTAATGTGTGGGTGCCACATGAGCCCACATCACATGTGATTCAAAATTGTTCAATTGTTTCTATAAAATGCTTTTGTTTTTGTTTGAACCTAATTCTATATATAAATATATATATAATATATATATATATATAGAGAGAGAGAGAGAGAGAGCTAGGGGTGGGTTCAAATGTGAACTACTTTTTGGTTGTGAACGTGAGGACAACCGAGAGCGTGACACGTGGCGGATGACTAGGCGCCACGTCAGATCCGCGGCGGATGACTAGGCACGATTCATGGGAGGGCATTGAATTAAAGAGGGGGACCACACTCAATGTCGCCACGTGTCGCGTTCTCGGTTGTCCTCACGTTCACGACCAAAAAGTGGTTCACATTTGAACTTTCCTCTAGAGAGCTATATATATATATATATAGGTAGGGGTGGGTTCAAATGTGAACCACTTTTTGGTTGTGAACGTGAGGACAACCGAGAGCGCGACACGTGTCGCGATTCATGGGATGACTAGGCGCCACGTCGGATCCACGGAGGATGACTAGGCGCGATTCATGGGAGGGCATTGAATTAAAGAGGGGACCACACTCAAAGCCGCCACGTGTCGCGCTCTCGGTTGTCCTCACGTTCACAACCAAAAAGTGGTTCACATTTGAACTTTCCTCTATATAGGTATATATATATATAGAGGAAAGTTCAAATGTGAACCACTTTTTGGTCGTGAACGTGAGAACAGCTGAGAGCGTGACACGTGGCGGAGACCAGTCAACAAGGGCGGCTTTGAGTGTGGTCCCCCCCTTTAATTCAATTCCCGCCCATGAATCGCGCCTAGTCATCCGTCGTGGACCTGACGTGGCGCCTAGTCATCCGCCACGTGTCGCGCTCTCGGCTGTCCTCACGTTCACAACCAAAAAGTGGTTCACATTTGAACCCACCCCTGTATGTGTGTGTGTGTGTGTATATATATATATATTAATTTAAAACAAATTGGATTAGTGTGTATTTGGCTCGTTATTCAGCTTGGGGTTGAATGTATTTTGTTGGCCTTTCAATGCTTTCACGTTTTTGTTTCTACAGGGAACTATGTTATTTTAGCTATTTGTCATGAGCATTGATATATAATCGAGGTTCAATCATTCCATAATTTTTTCTACAGAGTTTGATTTTCATTGGAGTATCAATGACGGAAGCAAAAACATATGATCATGTGATAAAACATATAATCCAAAGATTTTTATGAACACTTCACGTGATTTGGGAATATGCATCATGCATAAGTCATGTGGCCTTTTACAGGATAAATATCTCATGTGGTTACAAGTTTATATATATATATATATATATATATATATATTAGGTTCAAATATATTGTATATGTTAATATATTATGTTAGTATTAGGTTCACATGATCATGTAAGTGTATTAACTTTTATTCTTGAACAAAAAGAATATTAAAAACAAACTAGCAAGAAGCTAGAACAAATCAACCAGATAGCGAGTTCTTCTTATTATTACAGTACCCATGTAACCAACTAATGCATAACCACTTAAAGCTAAGGCTTGAATGTTGTTACCAATTTGAGAAGAACTTATCTCCTTGCCTTTACTACACAAGCATATCAAACACAGATGAAATTGTTTGGGATTATATTATATGTGTTTAGACATATATATTACTTATACATATAATATTAATTTCTATGCTACTAGACTATCATATGTGATTAGCCACACAATGTAAAGAAAGTCATGTTGTATGTATTAATTCATATGTGATTCAATCATTCAATGATTTTTGCTGGTCAAGGAAACTGATTATATGAAATGTGATCTTTTTGTCCATGCTCTAATTACCCTTGTATCAACCATTAATGTCCTCAAAAAAACAACCAAGAGATTTGCCATTAACTTGCAAAAAGATTGAACTATTAGTACAAGACATTATGAATTATTTGATTCATATATATACACTGTGATTTATTCATGCATTCTCATAATTTTTGTTGTTCATATGTGAACCATTTTTCCCTTCTATATATATAGATGCATATAACCCCAAATTTAATGATGAAGAATGTATGATGATGTATGACTGGTAGGAATGGCAGGAGCATTAATGAAGCTGCCAAGAATGTATATGAAAGACAAAATTCTGCACCCTGTCCCAACCAAATATATCTCTCTCTCACAATTAATATCTCATTTTCATTAAACATGTACATGTTCCATTTTTAATTCTACACGTATTTGTGTAGATGACTATAATGTTAGATTTAATATTACGTAGAAGGATAGTCAAAATAAGGTAATACAACAAACGTCAAATTCACATGTTGCTTTTCGATGAAATTAAGGGAGAGGCTAATTGCATTTCTATAATTGTTAATTTCACCCTTAGGCTGTGTTTGGCAAAAATAAGTTACCTTATAAGCTAATTGATAAACAAGCTTATAAGCTAGTCCATCCAAACATGTAACATAAGCTAGCTTTTTGAAACACTACTTCGAGTAGCTTTTTGGGAGCTTTTTGTAGGGTTTTTTTTTTCTAATTATACCCTTCTTAATGTTAATTATTAAATTCAAAGATACCCTTTTTGGTCATTTTACATACTTTAGTTTTTGTCAAACATAATTTATTTATAAACTAGCTTATCAGCTACCAGCTAGCTTGCTAAACATAGCCTTAGTCTTCTCACATAACATAGATCAACATAAAAGTTTGTTTTTTACATTCTTAATGTATAGTTATAACTGATTTTGACATTCATTGGGGTCTAAATAGCAATGTGATTACTGATTGCATAGCACAGTCAACACAAGTTTGTGCAGGAAATTTGATGCACAACTTACATTAGTGCCAAAGTCATGCATAAATCAGACTTGATTTTACATGGCATTTTTATTCTAGGGTTTCTTACGAATATGGATTCGGTAATGGTATCTCCCTTCAATATAAAAAAGTGGATAAAGATTTTCCAAAATAAATGTTTTATTTATTCTTCAGAATTAGAATTAAAACAATGTTAAATATTTTATTCTTGAAATGAAACAAGAAGTATCTAATTAATGATCAAACATTCTTATTAGAAAATGTATAAAATCGAAACCCTTATAATTTTTGAAAATACGTAGTGTTGTTTTTTTATGATACTGTATAATCATGGTGTCTAAATTAGTTTACACGTATTTCAACTAATTCCACAATTAAATAGACAAAAAAATATTTCAACTTTGTCTAAACCCTAAAATCCAACTAATTAAGCAGTGGGTAAATATAACTTGTCAAAGATCTCAGAAACCTTCCACTTTCCTCCTCCTACAACACTCAACTTCCTTATTGGTATGCATACATACATGTTTGTCATTTAGACTTTAAAGGGTTTTCTTCACTGGCATCCAACTTTCAAAATATAATAAATACTCCATATGATCACAGTCTCTCTTTCTGGTTCTTCAAGAAATCATCACTCCTAGTAAAGATAACACATACATACCCATATATCTATACACATATTTCTTGTGCTAAATGATCATTTCCTAGGTTGGGTTTTTTGGTTAATCTTTGTGGGTTATTTAAGTTTAAACTTAGTTAAATTTTAATTGTTTAGGAGTTATAATGGGACGAGGGAAGATCGAGGTGAAGAGAATCGAGAACAATACAAGCAGGCAGGTGACGTTTTCGAAGAGGCGAACAGGGCTTCTAAAGAAGACCCATGAGCTATCTGTGCTGTGTGATGCCCAGATTGGCCTCATTGTCTTCTCTAGCAAAGGGAAACTCTTTGAGTACACAACTCACCCTCTCAGGTTATCAGCAACTTTTTTCCCCCTTCTATGACTACTTTATGAACACTTAAAAAAGAAAATCTTGATGGTGTTAATTAGGCTGCATCTTAAATTTTCTTCAGCATTCATCTAGGGTTTGGTTTAATTATTTTTCCTTGGGATTTTTGTGTGTGTTTTCCTTCTTCTTCTTTTTGGTTTATAAACAAGGTGATCTTCCCTAGCTAGTTGTTTCATTCTCTCTCTCTCACTCTTGGAGCTCAAGAACTCATTAAAAATGACCAATGTAATTCCTTAATTTGACTGAGATACGAGGGTTTCCTGTAAATTTTTGTAAATTTGTCCAAAATCTTGAAATTTTTTACAAATAAGTTCAGACCTCTTAAAATACAAACAGCACTTAATTATGATATAATGGAATATCTGATCTTAATTTGTTGTGAAAATGTTTACAGTATGGCTCAAATCATAGACAAATATTTGAAGGCAACGGGCTCTCGTATCCCCGAGCACAATAACCGGGTAATTAGATATTGGATTAAATTCACTTTTCAACAACTGAAAATGATAAAGATTTGATGATCATTTTACTTGAATGATCTTGTTAACTATGGGAAATTGAAGGAACAAATGCATAGTGAGTTGACAAGGATGAAGAAGGAGACATTGAACCTACAACTAAGTCTCCAGCGCTACAAAGGCGATGACCTCAGCTCTGCACAGCTTGAGGAGCTTAATCAACTCGAGCAACAGTTAGAATTCTCCGTTCAGAAGGTCCGAGCTAGAAAGGTATTGCCTGCAATTAAGCGGGTTTTAGCGTCTTGCTTCCCCGTTTTAATAAATCTACCGCTTTCAAAAAAAAATTGCACGCAATTAAGCTGTGGCTAATTATTTTGTTAATCTATAAAGAAATAAGAAAAGTGATCTTTTTAAATTTTTAAAGAACTTGATCATTTATCAATCGTCCAGAGAGTAGATTTACTTAACAAATGCTGCAAATGTTTCAATCATAAAAGTCTAAAATGGTTCACATATGATTATATACATATATTATCTTAAGATTCTTCGCCAATTTGATCATACTTTTTGAACTATATTTTCAAATGATTCTCATGATAAATTCATTAATTCTTGAAACTCTGTTGTTTATTATTTCAATATTTTCCGTTCCCATGTTATGAAAATTTAGTTTCTGTGGGATTTCATATATGAGTTTATCTTTTATGTTTCTGGGTAATTAAGTAGTATATATAATGTAGATAATGTTATTTTTGAATGCAGTTTCAACTCTTGCAGCAACAGGTTGACAATCTTCAACGAACGGTAATCTTCATCGCTGGGTGGTTTCAATTGCAAACCACCCTAATTTCTTCGTGAAATTAATTCATAAATTTGTGTTTTTTTATGTAAAATTGAAAAAGAATT
The DNA here is from genome assembly GCA_030169165.1 of Centaurea solstitialis. NCBI lineage: Eukaryota > Viridiplantae > Streptophyta > Magnoliopsida > Asterales > Asteraceae > Centaurea > Centaurea solstitialis. The sequence goes on from CM058040.1 coordinate 74,733,282, forward strand.
AAAATAAAAAAACACATGAAACAATTTAATTTCTCACAAAAACACAATTTCGTGAAACAATTTCATCAAGAATGACAATTATATGAAACAATTTCATCAGGTTAAACAATTTCACGTTTTATTAGATTAACCAATTAAATCAATTTTTTGCACAAATTAGGGTAGAGAACTAACAATATCCAAGACATTTTTGTTAATTTTTATATGCAGGAAAAGGTGTTGGAGAAGGAAAACGAAGAGATGTACCACTGGGTGAGTGTTAACTAGATAATTAATGGTCTAAAGATTTGCATATTTTGGCCATTAATTGCTTGGTTTTATTTTTGAAACTAAATAGTTGATGGGCAAACAACAAGAGGAGATAAACCAACAACAAGTAGCAGCCATGACTGAATTGAAGCTAGTTGGGCAAGAACATCAATTATTTGAACAATTTCCTTTCTATGGATCAGAAGAGCAGCCAAACAGTGTTCTACAACTTGCTGTAAATCTCCCTGAGCTTCAACTGCAGTCGTACCAGTATCAACCAAACCTACAAGAATCAACTAGTACTGCACAACATAACATCTATGGTACGTACGAATTAACCAGCTGCCTTCGAAATTGTTAATTTAGTGTTGTTTATTTTTGCATTGATCAATTTTGGAATCTCTGATGCAGTCAAATGTAGATTTCTAGGTTTATGATATTTAGAACTTAACTATAAGAAAAACAAAACTACAGACTAGTTATTAAGGATCTAAAACCTCTAAATCTTGTAACAAACCAATATACTAAGAGACAAAATTTCACTTAGTCTGCCACCTTGCTCCTTATGTCTCCAAGATCTTTTTCAGGTTTTTGATCTTTTGGGAAAAGTTTAACTGAGTGTGCTTTTTACACATTATTATTACATATTATTGAAGGGTGCAAACTAAGTGTGTTTTTTACACATTATAGCAACAACAACATGTCGTGGCTTTAGGAAGCTACAACTACGAGCCAATAGTGACAAATCAATAGCGATGATTGTCGTTGAGCGACGATAATTGGGGCATTAGTGACAACTTTGTGGTTGTAGTATAGTAGGGTAGATTTGTTGTAGTGGTGTGTTTATGGTATGCCGAGGGATTAACATGGGTACATAACATCATCTTCCCATACTTGCTAACGTATATTCATGTGATTGATGAAATATAGAGATGACAAGAGATTTGAGGACCATAAAATTTCATTCTCGTTCTTTATGAAATTTCATATAAATGGTTGTTTTGTTTATAAACTTTTACAATTATAGTCATAATAGCATAATATTAAAAGGGTGCATGGTGGTTATTAGATATGTTTTTTAGCATAAAAGAAACTTGTTGAAGAAGTTTTTCTTGACTATAATGCACCATAAAGGTCTATTTGGTTTATAGAAATAAAATGGATTTGATTAAATTTTATGTAGGATTTGGATTTGGTAAGATTTAAAATGTTTTTATGTGTTTGATTTGTTGGATTTGGAATAAAGTTGAATTTTAATATTATAAAAATAGTTAAATTGCCTTTTATTTAAATTGTTATTAAAAAATAATAATTTAACATATTACATACATCTTATGAAATCCCTTGAAATCCTAACTATTATCTTAGAATTTCAAATAAAATGTTTAAGGTATTTCAAAGAAATCATACTATTTCAATTCCAAAGAATCCTGCAAGCCAAACATAGACTTGAAATCCAAGTTCATTCCGTTTCTACAAACCAAACAGACCCTAAATACCCAAAAATTTCTTACATTATTTTCTACGAAATTTCACCCTACATGCATTATCATCTATCTTAGTTTGGTTGGTTGCTACAAACCTTGCTTGTGACCGCATTAATTCTTGGGGATTAAGTGTCTCGAAACTTCTAGCAATCTTGAAATGTGTAGTGACACCATAAAAAGGATATCGTCACATACCATCATCTTATTTATACTCTTATGGTTCATTATGTAGTTTTGAGTTCTTTTAATTAACATTATCATGTTGCTATAAATATTTTCATATGAAGATTTATTTACAGTTTGAAAGTCGTAACAACTTGCTTCGATTTGTTTTTGCAGACTGATCGCGATACATGGAAAATAACCTATATATGTGTGTGCACGTACATGCACTTGTGTGCACAATAATCATGAGTTTGATGAAACTTAACTAGCTTTTAATACTTTATATACAATATATACATGTATTCTACATAATGATGTGTTTGTTTCTTCGTGTGTTTGAAAGATCTAACCCTTTATAATTTTATGAATTTCCAAAATATGAAGCTTGGTATTTAACTATGATCATTGTAATGAAACGCAACAAGATGATTATCCTTTATATATAAGTGGTTTAGAAAACTTATATGCATGGATGCATTAATTGATATTTCGGCATCCGACATAATTCAATTAACAAGTACTATTCTAAAAATGCTTGTCACGTGTAGGTAAATTGATTAAGATATCAAAAAATTGTTTAACAGTTAGCATTAGAGACTGAACATTTGAGCTGGAAAAGTAGAAGGAACATCACTGAAGTATGTTAGGTAGTTTGTACTATAAGAAAAATAATTTTTAGATATCACAAAAGTCATGAGAAAAAGCTTCAAAGTCATCTCAAAGGTTGCGTTTGGTGCGTGAGATAGAACACGACAGGACGGGACAAAACTCTCTGTCCCACGTTTAACGTAGCATGGGATAGAACAGGAATTCACTGTCCCACGTGTTGGAATTTATAATGAAAGTGGAAACATTGACAAGTTTATCTTGTCCCACATAAGAAGAGGGAGTAAAACTTGGTGGGTTTATAAGGGAGTTCCCTCTCTTATAATTCAAACCAAATGGTGAGGGTCAAGTGGGTCCCCCCCCCCCACACGCGTGCCTAGCCGCCGCGAGTGGCGTGTGCAGGCGCTCTTGGCACGATGCATCGTCGCTAGGAGCTAAGAAGCTTTAATTTTTGGATACAAAACTCTAGGTCCAAATACCCGAACTGTGCTCAACCGGGTATTTAAAGATGTAACTGAATTATGTGTGTGTTATTTAGGCATCAACATTGCTGAATTTACATAATTTACAGCCATAAAAAAGGATTACTGATTTACTGAGTATCTATAACGTCCAAAATTTGAAAACGAGATTTTATAAAGATTTTAAATAAAAATAAGAAAGTCACCGAATTTATTACTAAATAAAATGTACCAACTGAAAATAAGTAAATAAAATCCCAAATATTCACACGGTAAAAATAAAACCCAAAGATAGAATGTCAAGGTGTCGCTGGAACCGTCATCCACAGAATCAAGCTAGGGCTTTACCCTTATCCACTCCCGAACTCGAACCTGGAAAAGAGGAAACAACTAAGGGGTAAACTTACGCTTAGTGAGCTAGCACTATACCTATTTCATACTGCCACACAGGCACATACCACAACCGGTGCCATCACAATCGCACAAACCAATCACATCATATCAAGTCAACAATCCACATCACAATTATAACAGACAAATCCAAACCAGTCACAATATAGGTTGTTCAAACAATCAACAAGCATTCTCATGAGAATATAAATTTCCGCCTGCTTAGGACACGGATCTGCCCCCACAACTCATCAAGGGCATGTGGTTCCCTTTTTCTCGCCTGCTTAGGACGCGAGTCCGCCCCCACAACTCATCAAGGGCATGTGGTTCCCTCTCTCCCGTCAATTGGGACACGGGTTGGCCCCTACAACTCATCAAGGGCATGTGGTTCCCTGTCACACACAATCATGCATGCATACGCATGAAACAATATAAAACAAGCACAGTGTAACTCACCTGAATCGTAGAGATAACCCAGAACGCGAACTAACACGAGCCCTCGAATCAAAAACCTGAATTCGTAATATTACAGCTGGAATTAGGACCCTCTACAAGTGCTAAACGATAACCAAATAAGTTTCTACAAAACCCATATCTTGACAAAACAGGTTTAAACGGGTGCGAAAAACGAGCTTTCGGGCGACGGAGAGGTTCGGTGCGACCTGACCCGCGCCAAAATCGCTACAGACCTGAACCAGGCCCTGCGCGACTTCTGCCGCGGGCCAAACCCGCATCGGTACCCGCCTGAGAACAAAATCAGTACCTGGGCGACTTCTCGGCGACTTCGATGTACCCGCCGCAGTGCAAAACCCAGCCCCACGCGACTTGAAGTCGCACCGGTACCCGCGTCGGTACTGGTTTCAAGGCTGCCGACGATTTTTCCAATTTTTTTCGAACCCTCGATGCTAAACTCGATTTCTAAGCAAAACCCTAACAACTAATTAGCCCTAAACACGTTTACATCGAAGAACAAACGATAAACAACCCAAAACAATGATTTAAACAAACCCTAGCTTACGAGAATTCGACAAAACGGGGTTTCGATCCCTTACCTTACGCGAATGATTACGAGATTCCACTCCGCCTCTTTCCGACTCCGCTCTCTCTCTGTCTCGTACTTGGCTGATCTCTCTCTCTCTCTCTCGATTTCTCTCTCTTTCTCTTTCTTTCTCTCCAAGAAACCAAGAGATGAATTATGAAAGTAATTAAGAAGGATTAAGGTTTATATACTAACCGAGTCGGGCTTTTCTTTTAGCCTAAGTCTAAACTTAATCAAGCCCACAACTAATCGTAACCCAACTCTAATTACCAAACAACTAAAAACAGGTTACAAAAAAAATAATTACGGAAATTGGGATGTTACAGTATCAAAGGAAATTACTCAAAATACATGGAAAAGATAATAAATGTGGATTACTGTAATGGAACTAACAAAGTCTTCAATTTTCTTACAGTCACGATTAAACTTGTAAAGTACATATAGAGAATGAGATGTAAATAAGCTAAGGCACAACAGAACATGCTATGATGTAATATTCTACTTTTGTTTATGAATAAATGCTACCATTGGAAATTGGTTCTCAACGAGTAGTTCAATGGATGTTCAAATGTTAGTCAATCATATAAAATTGTTATTAATAGTTATCCTAGGCCATGGATTGAGAAGGGCAGGTGAGTGTTTGGGCATGAGACACATGAATAGAAGTTGAAATATGCAACAAAGGCATCATAATACAAGGAAATTTCATCATGAATGTATATGATCGTAATATCTTAAAAGGCCACTATTGACATGCCAATAGGCGCCTAACTTTATAAGTTTGCAAGTAAACTACCATGAACAGTAACCACAAACAAGCATTAAAAATCCTATCTTTTTCATGATTAATTTCTTTGGTATCCAACAAATCACGAACAGACATGTCTTGGTAAGTTGATGTTCAAAGTCAATAGATATGTTACTCGTATGCCCATCTCAGATTTTACCTAATTGGTTTGAATGACACAATTTTAAAGATTGCTCTAAAATTCAAGCTAAACTGAATACCCGCAATTTGCTACCACTTATCACATCTGAAAACCGTGAGCATCAACCCATTATAGTAGTTGCCTTCTGCTTGAACCCATTAATCCATGTCAAACCTACGAATACAAGATGTGCAAAATTCATATGGATTATGAACACAGACAATATATTTAGTCATTTTCATGAACATTTTGAAATTGGAAAAAAGATGACTCATTCAAAGTCACACCAGGGAGCAGATCATAGACTGGAAAGTAAATGGTTATCTTATAAAAATAAATGAACAGGAGATGAAAAGATCCTCTAGCAACTGAAAACATTATTTGTCAACTATTTCCACATTTATGTGTAATGAAAAGAACTTATATAAGCACACAATATGCACATAAAACCATAATATGGTTCATGAGCATGGTTAATAGAAAGATAATCAACTTCTAATTAGTAATAGAAAAAGTATCCTTGCTTTGACATTTGAAATTTATGCTGTGATCCAGAACTTCAAGTGTTACATGTTTAAAATAAGCAAAATGGCAGGTGTTGAAACAGACTCAAAGAAGAAGATGATTGAGAAAAAGGGAAAGCATAATATGTTTATGGAATATGCAATTGATCAAGGTGAACATGGCTGATGGCATTTCTCTTACTAACCAAACAATTCCAGTATATCCCACCCGGATGTTGGATCTGGGGGTTGAGATGTACGCAAGTATAGTAAAATTTGGGTTTTCACATCTAAGGCAAAAAGAAACATCAATCAAAGTGGTAGGCTGCTTTGTCCCCTATAAACTTGCTTGTAACTGGTAAGCCACTTTCTATATCGTCAAGCCAATAATCAATTTTAGTATATAACAATGTATATTGGTGTGGAAAATTTTCCTGTTTTTTGACACAGAATTAGAGTTTTCACATATAAAGTCAAAAGAAAAGTGAGTAATTAAGCTTGCTTAATCCAATTAAGTTGTAGGTCCTATTAAGCTTCATGAAGCATTGGACAATTATAACAATAAGAACAATGCAGTAATAACAATAAGAACACATTAGAAAGTGAAAAGGTATGGAATTTCGTTTCTAAGGTGGAATTCAAGAAGTTGCGGAAATGAAATTTTTATACAGATTTTGAAAGAAAATATTAATTACAGTGATGTTCAAGTCATAGTTAATTTTGATAACCTTGTTATCAATTTTCCCTAAAAAGTTATTGAATTGTTTAATAATGGAATTCATGATTAGAAAAAATGATAGATACCTATTTCCATAAACAACCTAGCGATATTTAGTTATAATTAGCAGTTTAATTCATGGCAAAATTCATGTCAATAGACACATAGGTATAATCACACATGCAAGAAGTTCCCGACATCCAATTCCATTAAACCTCATTATCACTTCCATGGTGCTGTTATTCACTATGATCAGTAAAGTTCTAATAAGTGAGTATACAACAGTACTGGATTTTAAGAATGATTGAACACAATTGAAAGAAATGGGTAAGTAATTAAACTATAAAATTAAATAAGTTGAATGAAATGGAGATCATACCAAATAGAGGAAAGGTGAAAAATGGCAGCGTACAATCTAGAAGAAGAAATCGATAATGTATAATGCGGAGAAGACATAGCTGAATTTGGGAGATAGACATGGGGGAAATGGAGTTGAAGAACGTGGGGAGGAAGATGAAGTTGTATTCAAGGATTGATTCCTTGTATTGTTGTACATTAAGCTTTAATATGAGTAACCTTGAAATTTCAAGAATCTTGAAAAAAATTGAATTAGGCTCTTCAATAAGTAGTATAGATATAGATTAATGTTCTGGTTTAAACATCTCTCTCTCTTTCTCCCTCTCTCTCTCTCTCTCTCTCACACACACACACACACACATATATAGGGGTGTGTTTATTTACAAAACTAACTTCTGTTGTAAAATGAGAGACAGACGAGCAAGCACCACATACATATATATAGGGGTGTGTTTATGAGATATTCTTCATGAAGAGTGTAACATTGATTATGTGAATGGTGTAACAACTTCACGTCCGTCATTTATGATAAATAGGTACAAGTATCACACTCTCCTTTGTGCTCTCGTTCACAACAAAAAGTAGCTTTGCAAGTGAACTTTCCTATATATATATGTATAATTTGTAATACATAAGTAATATAATATATCTTTTAATTTTAAAAAGAAAATTAACAAAATAATAAAAAGATTAAGTTGTCCATTATTTAGCGGAGTTAGTGCCAGTTACCTTTTCAAAGCAAAATGCAAATAATTTCTAGATTTATTAGAGGTTAGATACAACTTTCAAAGATATCATTAAACCTCAATGACCTAGTTTACTCAATAAATAAACTAGTTAATGGCCCGTGTAATACACGAACGATTTAAACATATTGTTTTAGTTTCTAATAAGAATTAACATTTCCATTATAAAGTTTATAAATAATTCATCACAAATCAAACGTAATATCTAATTAATAATATAAATATGACTTAGTTGATAAAAGAAACATTAATGATTTAGTTTAATCATAGCCATTTAGGAAATTATATATATAACATATTAAATTAATTTTGTTTCAATTCTTTATTCAAAGCTTTCTTTGAAATGAGTAAGTAGATAATAATTATTTAGTAAAAACAATTTTAATTAAACAACGATTTAAATGGAAAAAAAAAATTACTCTTGCTTTATATATTATTAAATATTTTAGTCATATAAAAGTTATTAAAATATCTGAAATTGAAAATTTATAATTCTTTTGTGGAAATATTCGGATTTCGTGAATGATTTAAAACGGAAAGGATTCAGAAATAATATATATGATTTACATGACTTATGATTTAACGTTGTTCAGAATTTATGTCTTTTTGCCTGTAAATATGTAATAAATTTGTAATATTCTTATTAACCTGTATTAATAGATATTTCTTATTATCAAGGATAGAATTGTAATAAAATGTAAACAACTTAATTTATATCTATTCTTAATATTTACTAATATAAATAAATTAAAAAAAATATTCAATATTATACTCATTTTGAAGGTATCGTCGAGACGATTATAAGGGTGTAATTTATAAAAACAAAAAACTTAAATGGTTTTAATTCATATACATTATTTACCTTAATATGATAAGAATGTAAAGTGAAAATTGAAAAACTAAGGGGTAATAAGTAATTTAATCAAATAATTATAAGGATACAAAATGTAAATTATAAAAGGGAAACTAATAAATTAATAAGAAATTTTAGGTATGTAAATTTTGGAAAAAAAATGGAAATAGATTATGACATCATCATTTGATAGGATTTGTTTAATTGACCAATGAAATCACTCAATTTCATTTTGATGACATCAGCAAAAAACATATTGTTTTAGCTTCTAATAAGAATTAACATTTGTATTATAAAGTTCACAAATAATTCACCACAAACCAAACATAATATTCAATTAACAATATAAATATATAATCTATAAAAAAATTTAGATTAAAAACAGGAATCTTTAAATATCAAGAATATCAACGATAGAATTGTAATAAAATGTAAACAACTTAATTTATATCTATTCTCAATATTTACTAATATAAATAAATTAAAAAAAATATTCAATATTATACTCATTTTGAAGGTATCGTCGAGACGATTATAAGGGTGTAATTTATAAAAAAGAAAACAAAAAACTTAAATGGTTTTAATTCATATACATTATTTACCTTAATATGATAAGAATGTAAAGTGAAAATTGAAAGACTAAGGGGTAATAAGTAATTTAATCAAATAATTATAAGGATACAAAATGTAAATTATAAAAGGGAAACTAATAAATTAATGAGAAATTTTAGGTATGTAAATTTTGGAAAAAAAATGGAAATAAATTATGACATCATCATTTGATATGATTTGTTTAATTGACCAATGAAATCACTCAATTTCATTTTGATGACATCAGCAAAAACCTTCTTTTAATATATATATATATAGATTTGAAAAATATAATGGTTTTAGCATCTCTTTCTAAAATCTTTAACCAAATTAGAGATGGTGTAAAAAAAAGTCGTCAAACTTTATTTGATGTGTAGGGACCAAACACGGTAGAAATCTTAGAAGTAGGCTTGTATTGCATTATGAGTATTTTACAGGGACCAATTTTGCAATATACCCAAGTAAACAAATATGTTATACCTCTTGGCCAATTTCTCAAACCAATTTCAATTTCTGCTGCAAAATTACTCGAAGAATTCAGTGACAATAACCAGGTTCGTGTTGCATATCAACAATCTCCATGGATTTTAGTTTCTGTAACGATTGTTTCGAAATTTTATAGTTCGAATTCCATTTCAATCTAGTTTGAATATCATGAAACGTTATTTTTCTCCTAGGGTTTGCTTGCTAACTGTTGTTGAATGAATTAGATATATGAATCAATCAATCATACATTCTACTTAAATTCGAAATCATAGTCGCTTGAATTGTTTTAAAGTTCCTTTTTGGTGTATAAATTCATTTATTGTATTCAACAATATATTGAGTTCAGAGTGAATGCTATATGTTCAATTTTACTTTCAAACTTCAAAATTGATGAGTTTCAGACTTTGCAAGAATAATTTGATTGAACAAGATTATAGTTTATAGGCTTTGTGATTGTGTTATGTTTTTAATTCTTGATCTTTTCTATATGTTAAAAGTAGGGAAAACTCATTAAAGTAGCTTCAAGTTTTGATTATTGGTGAGGGTGCAAGGCAGTCATTAAGTGAGCAAGTTAGAAATAACTTTTTCATTTTTTTGTTTTAAGATATGTCTATTTCAAAGGATCAATCAATCTTACCGGTTACCACAACCCAAAGTCATTACTAAAACAACTGGCTATTGCAGAACTTCATTGCTTGAGACAACTTCTCATTTAACATTCTTTTTTGATTTTTTTGTTCCATTTTGTATATAATGCAACACATTGTGGATTTGTGGTATGTTGTAAGAAATTTGTTGGAGAAATTGCTGACAACAATGCTTCTTGAGATAACTTCCACAGGAGAAATTGGTTTCATTATTTTTTTCTTGTGGGCATGTTGCTTTTATGTGACAAAACTCAAAAGATCTTGCTCTAGTTGGTATACAAATAAGTGAAGAAGTGTTATATTGTTAACACTGATGTATTTGGATTAAAAACCTTGCTTAAGATTGTAGAACTATGTCGACATATAGGTTGTCTTCCTGTTGTTGATTTGTGTATGAATTCTTAGCTCTGACCTTTCTTGTTGCTTGTAAAAAACTTCTGTCTTAACTGCAACTTGCTTGTAAAAAAGTCATCTCTTCATCTTGTAAATTCTCCCTTTGTTAACCAAGTCAATAAATAACTATTTTTGAAAATGGCTTGCAGGTGAAATCTGCTTCTTTGTTGACTCTATCATACTACAGGATCCTTAGATAATATCAATAGGTGAAAAATTTGAAGTTCATGGCTAATAACTACGACCAACCTCTTCCTCCTGGTGTTCAGTGCTTACCAAATTCTTCACAACAGTTAGCCTCTTCAAATCTATCTGCCCAGCATCCTCCTCAGTCCTTCCAAAATTTTCCTAATGTTCACCAGCATGCGTACTATGCCGAGAACAATTTCTACCATATTCACCCTTCTAATGTGGGCCATACTCCTCCCTCTGGAAACTTTCGTCCACAGTATACTCCTCAATATGCACCTTATGCGCCTTCAGTGACTTCTCAATTGCCCGTTACCTATAATACCGCTACTGGCTCTGAACCATTAAAAGCTCAACAAGATCATGTTTCATATGAACAGCAGCAAGGGAGAGCACAAGAGGAAAATGGTAAGAGATTCACTATAGAATGTGGTTATGTAATTGAGATTGTAAGGTGCTGTTTGTTTTTTAAGTGGTGCTGAAGACTGAATCTGTTTCCACTTCTGAATTTTAAGTGGTGGTGCTGAAGACTGAAACTGAATCTTATAAGACTGTTTGTTTTTTTGAAAACTGTCAAACATCTGAATCTGATTTTTAAGGTACTATTTTATAAAAAGCATTATTCATAACAACTAAAATCAACTGAAATGAGCAATCCAAATTAATTAATGAATCTATAGAACAATCCAGCAGCTTAATGAGCTTTATAGAACAATTTAAACAAGCTTAATGAGCTAAATGAGCTTTATAGAACAATCCAAACAAGCTTAATGAGCTTTATAGAACAATCCGAACAAGTCCAAGCTTAATGAAATAGTGAAAAAGTGAACAAAAAGTGGCTAGGCTATCACTTTTTTGGTAAGTGGTTATTAAGTGTTTATCACTAAAAAAACAAACCGTCTTATTGGGAAAATCACTGATCAAATAAGTGGTTATACCCCAATAAGTTCTAATTAAGTGATAAGCCCAAAACACAAACAGCCCCTAAGTGAAACAGTTAAAATATGTAGTAAGTTAATCATTTTACATTTTGATAACCTCTTTCTTCAATATGTGTAATTCGTTAGGTCGTCGTGATGCACCCAATCAGTCGAGCATGCAATATGGAAATTCCAATGATATCGAAATTGCTGCGCAAGATGCTGTGCTACGGGAACAAGTATGCCTGAATATGCCTCTTTACTCCTCCCGTCTTTTTGTATTTGTATTATTGTTTCCTTTACTGAGTTAGAGAAAAATGATTATGTTTTTCAGGAAATTGTTACACAGAAAGTTATACTTGATCAAAGGTTTGATATGTTCTCTTCGTCTTAATAAGTATGCTGAAAGAATTATAATGTGATAATATCTAAATGTTATTTTGTGATCTAGAGAAGCAAGTGGATCGCATGAGGAGAACTCTGACATCTTCTCTGGACGTCATGATCCTAGTGCAATAAAGGTGTTTACAGTGACAAGGTTTTATAGTTAGCATACTATAGAAATGATTCACTAAACTTGATATTGAAACTTTTTCTCCATATAGGAACATCTACTAAAGATAACAACAGATCATCGTTCTCAGATGGCGTTAAAGCGTGGCAAGCCTGCCTCTTCGGAAGGTTAGTGCAATATTTTGGTTTGGTTGATACTTTGATGCAATAGTCTATTGATCCAATAGGGATCAAGGATGCTGTTGTAGAGGAATATATGTAGTCTATAGCAAAAAGGTTCTCATGGTAACTTTAAACTGAAACTGTTAAGATGTCATTCCTTCTTTGCGCTGTTTGCTCTAACATTTTACCCGGTTTATACCACTCCTTGAAGCTCATATTTGAAGGGAACATATTTTTTTTTTTTTCCAGCGATTATTTCCAATTACAAACCCTGATGCTCCTTGACAGTAAGGCAAGGGCATTTTGAGATTGAAATACATTTATATTACCTTACCATATTGGAGACGCTTTATGAGCTATCTTGACTTTTGAAAATGTCATGAACAGGGAGCTATAGATTTTGTTTCTTTCGTTTCATTTGAAGTTTTCAAAAAAGCCGCCTTTTCATTGTGCTAGATGATAATATCTTTTAAGAGGTCGGGTTCAGTTGAATTAATCCTAGAAAGAAGTGAAGAGTAGCTTCTGTCAATAATCTCCTATTACCAAATGACAATGAGTTGAATGATAGGCTGTTTTAAATTTTAATGAAATCAAGGCGTAATTAGATTAAAATCACTTACTTTTATTGACCCGCTACTTAAGTTGGTGTTAGCTTTGATATATCCAAGTAGATAAATGCCGCTTATTCCTAATAAGCATTAGTATAGGGTTTAAAAGAATCGTTCTTCCTTATTGTTATAGTTAGATTTAAGTTCTTCGACTTTGTGGTTGAAGGTGTGCTTTGGGATCTAAGTATGTGTTGCCCGTTTATAGGAAAACTGACAATTTATGATCTGCAATCCGCATCAGAAATATGATTCAATGTTCAAACCAATTGTTAGAGATGTAGGATAAACATGTAACTCACACGACATTCGCCATGCTTCTTACCAACACTATAATGCCTGTTCAGATGTCTCAATATTAGTAGTATAAATTGACCTTCCAAGAACTTGTTTCATCTCGTTGCCATTGTTTTGTTTAATTAGACTTTTTTGTTGGTTGTATCCATGTTTATTCTGACTTTTGAGGGTTGTCGTCGAAGGCTGCCGTTGCTGTTTTGCTTTGATTAGTTTGTCGCTGGCACGCAGTTAAGTCATTGCAGTGAACAAAACGGGCTTTATTGATAGGGTCTGATCTTGTCACAACCACTATGGCTCGCTGTCCCTTTTTTTTGTCTTTGGAACCTTTTAGACATTTTCGTCATTACAACTCTGCTCCTGCCACAATTATCACCGACTATGTTTTTGTAATCAATTGAAGTAGATATGCTGATTGTTCATGGTTTGTATGCACTGATCTTGAAGACTTTTTTTTTATTGAAGTGGATGCGAATTTTTGGGGTTCAAGTTTGACAACTTTTTGACCTTTTGGCTCATTGAATTGGTGGTTTGATTGACTAGTTGGTCAGCCTTCTCTTGAACACTTCAAGAAACTGAACCTCCGATTGAAACAACTTCTAGATTGTTTCGAGCCATGTCACATTCGTGCTTGTTATAGGAGTAAATCATTGTCTAGGGTAATTTTTGAATTCATCCATATTGATGTTGCAATCCTTGTTTTGTATCAATTAGAGGTTTGGATACCTTTTGTTGATGATATTTTGTTTTCTAGACTAACTTATAATGCTAGGTACAGTGCTGGGCTAAAAATCTCTTTAATTTGTTTAGTCTCTGTACATACACCTGTTCTTAATATGGTACCTTTATCGAAACAAAAACACCCCCAAGTGATGATGATATGGAAGGATATAGTTCTCTTGATTTTACTAGGTTTGTGGACATGACCACAACACTACATAAATCATCTTGTGCTTGATAAAATTTTACATCTAACCCAAGAACAGACTCGCTAGAGGTGACTCATATGAGGTTATTTTTCATAATTTCGCCTCTGTGTTTTTGTGTGTGCAGTGGGGGGGGGGGGGTGCTGCGACCGTGGTTGCCAGTTATCTAATTCATTGTTTACCATCTACTAGGCAAATATGTTTAATTTTGTATGGCTCCCTTTTCATTGTTGACAAGAAAATTTGGTTGTATATGCACAACTCTCATCTTGATTTGATCGCATTGGGATGTTTTTGCAGACTTGCAGACTCATGCATTTTTATTAGGTACTGTAGGTCACACAAGAGCACCGTTTTCATAGTTCTCCTAGATTCTGCCTTCTTTTTTATGTTTAAGCTAGTAATGTTGAGTATCAAAGTTTCATAGAATATCAGTATCTACAGAACCTGGTTGAACTTACTTTTGTTCTCCTTGTTAATCTTTGACTATGATGACTCTACCAATTGCTCATCCTCTTTAGGCATGCCCTAGGAGGAAAGATACATTGCTACAATCCCTATATGTTATTGTCAGCTCTAGTGAGACTTATGCTCCACCCTCATGTATGCCTCCTACTCATTTGTCTACTTCTAATGCAGTAATGCTACCCTCCTGGACGCCCTCATATTTATCATCCAATGTTACTGTTAGGAAAGAACTCTTGATGTTAAGCCCTTTGATCAACTCCAATCCTATACTTTTTACACTATTTATCCTTCATTATCTGTGGCTCATCCTGTTTCTCCTTGCACAAGTAAATGGAATCCACAATCACATCTGCATTCTGTTTGCATCATAGAAGACAAATAAAAATGTTAAATATCCTGTTTTGGTTCAATACCTTGCTAGCGTGTGAGGTTTTGGTAACATAAGGAGAGGGTTCATACATATATATTTTGACTACCAAATGGGGTTAATTTTTGCAGTTTATTGACTGGAAGAAATTCATTAAGGAATTGTTTTCTTTTTCTTGAGGGAGGGGTGGTGTTTGTAACAATCATTTTGCAGAGAGAAGGTAAAACGAGTACTTTCCTGAGCAATTTTCTGATGAAGTTCTGAGAGGTCACTTTTGAGACACTTGAGGAAATGCAATGTTTAGTTTCACTGTTGGGCTTTCAAGTGTATGTAACATATTGCTTACACATGTTATTATAGCCAACACACAAGAGAATTAGGGTGTTTAATTGACAACGTTTCACATTTACCTTTGATTGATCTTTTAGTGTGCATGTATGTTACTCAGTATGCTCTACCTTTAATACGTGAATGGGTTGGGGACACAAAGCTCTAGCTGATGGGGGTTGGGGGCTTGTGTGGTATGTTAATTTGGTTTATTAAATTGATTATATATCTACTGCGTATATATAAAATTTGTCATAGATTATCATCAAACATCATCGCTCTTAGTGTTGATGCTTAGTGCTCACATTGCTTGTAGGTAATGTGGAGATTGGAAATGGTTATGGTGTACCTGGTGGAGGTGCTTATTATGGTGCTTCAAGGTCTAACACTATTTCATCAGGTAAGCCGATGGTGTCACTAAGGCAATATGTATCATTATCGTTTTCGTACTTGTACCTCTAGACCTTTGTTACCTTCTGATTGTTGGTCTTAAACACAGGAAGCAATGGCATTGAAAACCATGAATCAGGCCAAAGCATTTCTGAACAGCCTAAACAGAAACCTAATTCCAATGATCTGCCGGAGTACCTCAAGCAAAAGCTGAAAGCTAGGGGAATTCTGAAAGATGAGCCAGCTAAGGATGATACCAGTACTGTATCTGATAATGTAAGTTGGTATCTGTGTCTATTTGTCTATATACTTTCCCTGTGATTTGTAATTATGGTCCAGTACATCTTTGATTGTCTTCTTTCTACCTTATGTTGTAGAACATGAAGAATCAAGTCAGGCAATCACCTGAAATCACGACGCCTGCAACATTACCACCAGGATGGGTGAGTATAACTACTTGTCAATTGTTATATGTATTTAATTGATAATGTTTTTATATTATCCTACCAAAGAAATTTGGAAGTTCGGCTAATATGTTAGAATAGGAATTGAAAATAAAGATTTAAACAAACCGCATTCATATGAAAGAGACAAATTACTTGATTGTTGCCTTATAATTATATTTCTGGTCTACTCAATGTTTGGCCAACTATTTCTCTCTTTCTCTCCATAAATCATATCAATACATATTAACAAGAAATTATTAGAAACTAAAAAATATGTATACTCGGAATTAGGAAATGCGTTATAGTGAGGATAGACATGCACCTCAAAGGAACTGGAAAAAGGAGAAATTTCTAGTAGAGAAAAAAATGAAGCTTACTGAAGTCATGCATAAGGTAGCACGCTTGATCCAAAAAGCTTTATGGAGACAGAACAACAGCACATGTTGGATGTTAGAATTTTCCTAACCGCTTATAACGTTCTTGAGATAGGCACATGTTGGAGTATCCCCATAGAGAATAGTGTTCCAGGAAGATGCCTCTATGTACATTAGTTCTATATGGTGCCAAATGCCAATTGCCATCCAATCAGTGTATTTGCCAAATGCAAAGATGACTCTTTCTCAAGCATTAGTGAATTACTTATCATGTGGATCCTCTCCCTTTGTTTTTAGTTCTGTGTCTACATCTACATCTAAATTTTTATGTATATACATGTACTTACATAGTGGCCTATTTAAGGAGGGATGGGTGCCTGTGCCAGTGCTACCACTCTATCGTGTTGACATACTGGCAATTTTTTAGGAGCCTTAAAGTTACGATTGTTTTAATTTGATGATTGCTTCCCTAAGTCACAAAAAGTGGTACGCACGTGGATCACCTTATTGTAGTATCATTACATGTGGCACTAGAGGTTGCAAGGTCAAATTCTTTCTCTTTTAATTTTTTGGCAACAACATAAAAGGAGGAAAAAACCACTTGGTGTTGCATGTATACGTACGTATATGTAAACATACATACACCCATAAACCAAATGAACCCACCTTGCATACACACAGTTGTGGATCCAGATAATTTCATGATTGGGGGCACTCTTCGGAGCAAGAGTGGATTACATCACATTTATGTGGTAGGGCGCACTTGGTCCAATAAAATATTCAACTAAATTGGTTAATGTGTTTATTTGGCTAAAATCCCTAGAATGCCCTTAATTTATTCTATATGACTGCATCTCCATTTTTATTTCTTTGATTTTGTTTGCTATACTATTAATTTGATTAAATGTAATTTTTGCTCTTTCTTCCACTTATCTTTCTTGCATTTTATTATTTTATGGATTGACACTTATTGTTATAGGGTTCTTGAATATGTTATTTCATTTATAGTTTGTTATTTTGATTTAGGGTTTGCTACTAGTTTTTTTTTTCTGGTTTCTTGTCTTGTTATTTGATTTCTATCTATCCGAACTAGTTTCTTTGGTTTTTGCTACTGGCAGCTATTCTATATGTTTATTGACTATATATTATACGTTCTGATTTATCTTTCACTGGTTTTGTTCCAAATTCATTTAAGCAATGGCGTGAAAGATAAATCATAATGCATTATATAGTTAATGAACATATAAATTAGTAGTGAGTAGCAAGAAGTCATAGGGCAAAAGGCCAAGAAATTAGATTTAGATAGAAATCCAGAAACCCCAGAAATAAAGACAAACTTGTAGCAAACCCTAAATCAAGATAACAAACCATAAACTAAATAACATGCTTAAGAACCCTAAATCAAATAACAATTAACAAATAGGAAAAGAGTAATTACTGAATAACAATAACTGTCGGTCCATAAAATATAAAAATGAAAAAAAAAAATGGTTAATCAATAAATAGTGTAGCAAACAATCTAAGAAATGGAGATGCATTCATGGATTTTTTTTGGGGACATTCTAGGGATTTCAGCTAAAAATTAATACATTCACCACTTGAGTTGATATTTTGTTGGGGGCAAGTGCCCCCTACCAGATGAACGTAAATCCTCTCATGCATACATAGTCACACACACACACATATACATATATACATACACACACACACACCTATACAGAGAGATAGAGAGAGGAAAAAGGATGTTTATGAATTTATAATGTCCACTAGATTATTTATCCAAGTAGATTACACTAGAAATATCCTGAGTGATTTCTTATATATGCTAATGGTATCCTAGCTAGAGATAGCAATGGGTTCGGGAGGTACTAGGGACCTCGATCCCTAGTCTCCATCCCATCCCCGCCAGGAAGAAGATTATATCCTCATCCCTATCGAAGAACGAGGATCCCAACCAGAAATTGGGAAAATTTTATTGTCTTCACAACTTAATTTTTTTTACTAAATATATTTATATACATGAATGCCAGTTTCACGTTTGACGACATATCGTGTTAAAACTCTAATCAACTTATCAACCAAATTTAATTGTTCATATGTATAAGAATAACATCAAACGAACGTAGTTCGGAAAGAAATATATCAATTAGAATACTTGATTGAAATTTTATACAACTTATATCGACAAAAGTTTCTCCACAAACAATCAAACCAATCAAGCTCGGGGTTTGCCGGGTCAAACCGGGTATCAGGTTCTAAGTCAGTTGTGGGGCTTTTTTTCTGTCATCGCTAATCCTAGCTATGCTAAGATATGATAACTACAAGAGGTTATCAAAGAGTGAATATGCTTTGGGTCAGTGTTTTTGTTGTCCCTAATCCTGATATATGAATTTTACTGAAAGCAATTGTATTTCCTAGAACGAATGAAATCTGATTACATGAACACTTATATATATAGACACGAACCAACATGACTATTCACTAACAGTCACAACGGTTCGTAC
Source organism: Centaurea solstitialis (assembly GCA_030169165.1). NCBI lineage: Eukaryota > Viridiplantae > Streptophyta > Magnoliopsida > Asterales > Asteraceae > Centaurea > Centaurea solstitialis. Next base: position 74,752,387 of record CM058040.1, read on the forward strand.
TAACCATCGGCCAACTAACTAACTGTCGTAACTAACTAACTAACTAACACAACTAACTAACTAACTAACTAACATAACTAACTAATTGACATAACTAACTGACTAACTTAACTACCATTCGATTGGTAGTTTTATTCTTGACACCCTAGACCCTTAATCTATACAATTTGTTTACATGATGTAGTAACAACTATTATTAGGATTAAAGTCTGCCATATTTGATAGCCTTTGAGAAGGGTGCAGAATCCCAGAGTTTTGATTCTGCCTTCTGATTGATTTCACCATGTTCGAACTCTTCTTCTGTATTGTGTGTGTGTGCGTGTATTTTGCAAGAGAAAAATAAGGGAATGGAACAGTGCCTAGGACTAGGATAGAAACAACGTTTCATACAACAGTTATCTACATGACAGTTATCCAACTGTTACTTTATTCCTATTTACATAAGCAACCCTTCTAGTTAGATATATGCATAACTACTAACGATTTAACTATCCTAACGACTTCTGCTAACGGTTTCCTTGTGATAATATCATTAGTTCCAACAATCTCCCCCTTAATGATATAATCACAAAACTTGTCTTCAGTCAACCATCAAGAGGTTGTCTCCATTCTCCGACTCTCGTTCCGCATCCTTGTCATCATGAACACTTTCTTGATTTCCTTCAAATGAAATAATCAGCGTCTCACCATCATCATACTCTATTTTACCACGTACGCCATCTTCAGCATGTACTTCCATTCACCTTGATTCGCTTCCATCGTAGTCTTGCGTTGTCTCTTCATCCGATAAATTTTCAGCCTTTACTCCACTTCTACCCATGCACACCGCTACTTCCGGTACAACTTCATCAATGGAGTAATTCCTAGCCACTTCGTAGTAGGCTGCCAAGAAAGAGGTAACAAATTTCTTAAGTCCATCTTAAGGTCTTGAAAAGTGCTCAATTTCCCCAAACATGTTTGTTGTACACAAATGTTTATATAATTGTACAAGATTTTAAGGTTTTGCAATCGGTGATTATATAAAGAATTTGGGAGGTGTTATTGATGCATGCTTGGAAATATGGAATTTGAGTAGTACATGCCTTCATACATGTGCAAGGTGGTGGCTTATATTAAGGGAAGTAGGTAACTCAAAAGAATTGTTGTCAAATTTTAAGTTTTATTAAAGTAAAACACATGCTAGTGGTTAGCACATGCATATCCTGACAGCTTACTTAGGCTGACTTTAGGTTGAGTTCTGGGCAACCTTCTCTTATCCAAATATTACGAAATTTTGACCCATTTTAGTTTAATGAGTTAGGTCCCTTAGCTTACTGAATTCCCACAACCTGACAGAATGTTAAGCTGTTTGCGCAACAATTTTGTACGGACTGTTTAAAGGTCCAAAACATATCATTTTCCAGTAAGGCCAATGGGGTATGACAGTTAACTCACTGAACGTCATTTTAAAAAACAGAATCACTATATTTGGACAAGAAATGAGTGAGATATGGTCCTTCAAAGTCAATTCAAGTTTCCTGTCAGCATCCATGGACGAATTTTGAACCTCTTTCTTGTGTCTTTTTCAAAATATCCCAAAACTTTGACAATATTGTGTTGGGATTTGATGAACCCACCATCTAGCTGATATGATTTAGAGAATAAAACTATTTTACACTCTACCTCACATGCATGTTGATTTGATCACTCAAAGTTCATTACAACACCACCTTTTTGCCATTTCAAATTTTTTCTTGGATTATTGATAGAATCCAAGTACAAACTTGACTTTTGGCACATGCAAGGAGTTAATACAACTCTTAAGCTTAAAGATAAACAAAATGACCATGGATTTTGATGGTCAAGAAGAAGCAATGTAGGTTAAACCTTATTGCATAAAAATTATGAAGTTTGTCAAAATTTTATGCATGCAATGCAAGAAAACTCATCCTTATGTCAAAAGATGTAACAAAATGCTTTCATCTTGTCATGAGGGTTGTCCCATTCTAATGAACAAGATGGTTTTGTTTTTACAAAAATCATTCTTGAAACTCTAGATTTGTGGTTGTTCCTAGATGAACCACCTCATAACACTTAAAAAGTCTTTAGATGATCATCTCCCAACACCTTGAATCAAGAATGTATTCTTGCTTTTGCAAGAACAAACTAAAAAGAAGACATGCATGGAAAGAAATGATCAAAAGATGAAGGAATTTACCTTAAGTTTCTAGAGAGAAGGGAGGAGAAATTGAAGAAGATGAAGTTTAAAGAGAGAAAGGCATTGTGAAAATGAGAAGAGAAATGAGTGGGGTAAGACTTTTAAGTCTCAAAATTGAAGAGAGGTGAGGGTGTGGGTGTGGGTGTGGTGGATGGCAAAAAGAGAGGGAAGAGAGAGTGATGGGTGTGATGTGTAGGGTGAAGTGTGTAAGTGAGAAAGAGTGGTATTGGTAGGTTTTAAATGATGTTTTTGGTTTTGATTTTTGTAATACTTTATAAGTGTTAGGTTCAAATGAGAAGTGCTAAAAAATGAGAAGTAGAGAAGTGATCTCCCCCACTCATCCGGTCAATAAATGCGGCTTTGACCGGGTCTCCCTCCTTTAATCGTCTGCACCTTCCATGAATCGCGTCAATCCTCCGTGATCACGCCCACCGTAACTGGTCAAAGCTGCCTGTATTGATCGGATGAGTGGTGGAGATCACTTCTCTACTTCTCATTTTTTTAGCACTTCTCATTTGAACCTTTAACTACTTTCTAATTATTAAATCAACAACTAAATTTTGTAAATAAAATAAAAACATTTGAATGTTTATTACTCTCAATTAGTAATAACAAGTCTTGATGATATAGGTTGCTAAAAGTGCCCTTTTTTGTCATGATTAAGCACCTTTCTCACTTAAGGTGAAATTAAGCTAACTTTCTAATTTTCTTAAGAATTACCATACTAAGTCCCTAATTTAAGTTTCTAGACCACTTAAAGTCCCAATTTGCTAAACGTAGAAAGTCTCTCAAGAACTGCTGAAAAAGGAAAATTCTTGCCGATTGGCCAATATAGCTCTTTTTTGGGATAAGAATGTCTATAACCGATAAATTAATTCCAATCCTAAAATTAATGGAAAGTTGTGGTCAATGCTGACCTGGAGTAGAATCTGATGGTTGTCACATTGAGTGTGAATCTTCCCTTCTGGTCCCTTTTCCTTGTTTGCTCTTTCTGTTCTCATATTTTCTGTACATTTTAGTGAATACCCACATTAATCATGCAAGTTAAATAAGTTATTTAGCACATAATATATGAAAAATGAGTGTAAATTGCAAGTGCTAGCTGTTGCTTGACATTTTTTTTATTATGATGAGAAGGCGAAGACTATAGACTAAATGGTTGAGGTCATTCATTTAGTAAATCAACTCTATTCCAGAGTCTCCAGTATATGATTTGGTGCAGCAACTCTTTCCTTGGGCATACGATGTATACTATTCATCGTTTAGAAAACGATTGAGGTGTCTGCCTCAAGGCGCGCCACATGACTAAAAAGTCAAAAACCCTAATATTATACTTTTACGACAAACAAGTATGTAAACTCTCTTTTTCAAACCTTGTGACTTTTCCTCATACAACCTCACAAGATCTCTTCTCTTTACCTTGTTGCATTGTAGACTTCTAGAATTGTACTAACTATTAGTATATCTATATTCCGTGTTTGTATATATGCTATATTGCTCTGTACAGGTGGTATATGTTATATAACATTGGGAACTGGAACATGAACCAGTCACATCACATCGGTTCCAGAACTGGCTGTTCCGGTTCCAAAGGCGGGTACCCGCTTCCGATGCTCACCCCTAGTGCTATAGTGACGAAATAGTAGACAGTTCTGGACTAGTAGTCCACAAATAGTGGTGTATTATAGCGGTACTGCAAATAGCAACCGCTATTATCGCTGGTGACTGCAATTTTGATACCAAATAGCGGTGCTATGAGTGGTTGCTATTTGGAGGCCTGTATTTGCTGCATATTTGAGTTGTGTGTAACTATGTGTGTGTGTGTGTGTGTATATATATATCTGTATGTATATAAAATGTGACTTGCATTCGTGACGCCCGCGCCTAAGCCCCAGGACCCCTCTGAGTGACCGAGTCCAAGTGCGCTTCGAGCCTTTTAACAACTTTTCCAGTAGGTGCTTACCTGGGTAAATGTTTAGTAAACGGCCCCTTTCTAGTGGTGTTATTTTTTTCTTTGAGGTAATATTGGATGTTTCGGTATTAGCTTAAAGGCGTAGACTTTGGTGCAGACTTATGCCAGAACTAGAGGCAAGTTTATTTTATTATTTATTTTGAGGAATAATTAATATCTTGCAGGCATGATAAAGGTGTTTTTATTTGTTTGTTGTATGATTGCAACTTGCAATTCAAAATCTGTCAAAAGCTTTTGATATTGGTATCTAATATTTCATACATAAATCTCTTATGCTCTCTCCACTTTGTGGCTGTTATGTAGATCGAATCTAGGGACCCAACAAGTGGTTCTGTTTACTATTATAATGAGAAGTCTGGAATAAGTCAGTGGGGAAGACCTATGGGGACGTCCTTGAACTCACAGTCACAGCCAACATCATCTACGTTTCTTCCAGATGACTGGCAAGAGGTACTGGATGAGACAAGTGGTATGTAATATGTCTTCTTTCATATTTGGTTTTCTAAACATCATTTATGGATTGTTTTGGAAAGCAAACAATTGGATGCGAAGGTATAGAGTGTCTGAAAATGATATTTATTTGGTTATGGTGGAAATATAAGAGTTGATCTGGATATAAATTATATAAGATTTGCAAGGTACTAAGATTGTTGATCTGAACAGGTTGTAAATATTACTACAACTCAAAAAGCAACATATCACAGTGGGAACACCCAGGTTCATCACAGAAGTCGGGCCTGGGTGGTCATCAAGGCAATATAGATTCGGGAGATGCTGCTAAACCCAAACCCAAATTCAGTGATCAGTCATTAGAGCAAAAGAAATGCCTTGGATGTGGTGGTTGGGGAGTGGGCCTTGTACAGTCATGGGGTTATTGCAGTCACTGCACACGGTATCTTTTCTCCTCCCATTTACCATTTTGATCTCCGACTGCAAAGTGCTCTTTTCCCTTTGGTGATTATAGAGACGTACCATTAGAAAAGTGTATTCACATCTTCAGGTCTTTGTTGAAATAGTTTGTTAGAACTATAAATATGAGAATGTTTCTGAACTTCTGAAATAGTTTGTCTAATGATCCAATAATGTAGTTTATTTATCTCTGTAAGAGTTTTAGGAAGACAACCACTATACTCTATAGCACGGAGTTCTGAACACCATGAGGGAAGCTTTGATGTTAGGGGGATGATACTTATATTGCACTAGGCCATAATTTATGTTTGACCTACTTCCCAGCTTACATAGTTGGCTCATTGTACACTGTTTCTTTCTTATACTTGTGTGAAAATCTTTATCTTTTTTAACATGCTCGGTCCGTTTATGGGTTGAGTGAATCAGAAAAGATCACCTTTTCCCTAAACATACTTTTTCTTCTTTCCCTCTGTTTCTAACTACGCAGAAATATTTGACACAAAACCCTTATGGGGAGGCTGCTGCTTTTGAATTTCAAGTATTAATTTGATTAACTCTCATTTGGCACAATCATGCTAGATTGAGGCAAAGAAAATCTGTATATATAATAAATGAGTAACTGGGCTGCCACGTGTGAGCCGGTTTCAGAACTTTCCCACCTAAATATGTATCTGAACGCATTTTACACTTTCATTTCATTTAGGCTTATCTGATTGACACGTGTTATTTTATTTAAAAAAAAAAAGATAATCCTACTAATTTAGTTTTTTTTTTTAAACAAGATAATAATTGAATTATAAAAACTTACTATTAATTAAATTATAATTTGAATTGTACAAGTTGATATTTGCATAATAAAATATAGGGTTAATTACATGGGTATGTATCGAACTTGTCACGTTTTATCATTGTATGTACTCAATTTATAAACTTACCATTGTATGTATCGAACTTTCTAAAATTGTCATTGTATGTATCCAACTTTATCAAAACCTCAAGTTCGATACACCATCGTGACAAGTAGAATACATTCAATGATAGGTTTTGATAAGGTTGGATACATACATTTGCAAGTCTAGCAAGTTCGATACATACAATGATAAGTTTATAAGTTGAGTACATACAATGATAAAACGTGACAAGTTCGATACATACCCATGTAATTAACCCTAAAATATAATCAAGATAATTATTGAGTTTTAACAAAAAAATTGACTAATTAGTTTTATTTTGACATTGTTTAAGTTAATATTTGAATTGTATATAAACTTATAAAACCATAAATTGGAATCGAATGATATAGAATAAGACTGACAAAAAACAAGATTATTTATTTAATTGTTCAATAGTTTAAGATGTTTTGCGTGGTATTGCGCGCGTGCATATCTAGTTAATTAATTTAAAAATAAAGCAATACTTAGATTAGTTCCTAGGTCCAAAAGGTGCTCAGAAAGATTGAAATTTTGTACCATGAACCATCTCTACGTTAATTGGACAAGGAATAGTTAGCTCATTAGAGTTGTTTTTCTTTGCTTCTGTTCTTCCATGGTTGGTAATCCAGACTTAATACTGGCTACACAAACCTTTAGCTTTTGGTAGTAAATCTCTGAATTTTTATGTGCTTCAACTCATGAAATCAATCAAACTCATCATGAAATCAATCAAACTCATCTTGAATTTTTATGTGCTTCAACTGCAACATATTAGTAGTGGTTGTCTTTATCATGGTTGCAACCGTTTTGCATTCTTTCCAGTTTCCATAACTGCTACCATTTGGTTGGAAATTTAGGATTCTCAACCTTCCAGAATGCCAATACCTGTCTATGTTTGCGGCAAGCCAATATCAAGCCACCAATGGTGCAACTAATACAGAAGATTCGGGCCAAGAGTTTTCTAAGCCAAGGTATTATATCTCTCAAAATCTAGCTCAATCATCATATATATATACACACAGAGAGAGAGAGAGAGAGAGAGAGAGAGAGAGAGAGAGAGAGAGAGAGAGATAGAGGAAATTCAAATGAAAACTCATTTTTCATTGTGAATGTGAGAACCACGAAAATCACACCACGTGGGAATATTATTCAGAGTGATTGCTTAGGCGCCTTTATTCACTCTGAATGATGCATGATATGCAGAGTGAATATTGCCAGGTGGCGCGATTTTAGTGGTCCTCCTGTTCACAACCAAAATTGAGTTCACATTTGAACCTAACCCTATATATATATATATATAATGTGTGTATGAAATCATTGTTAATTACAAATTCAATTTGTTGGATCTGTAGGTCGACCATGAAACCCCCATTAGGAAAAGGAAATAAAAAGGACGGCAAAAAACGTGCTCATGCTGATGATGATGAGTTGGATCCAATGGATCCGAGTTCATACTCGGATGCTCCTCGTGGTGGCTGGTATGACATTACATCTTCATATTTAGCACTTTGTGTGTCATAGTTTTTTTCATAATGCCACTACCTGAATATGTTTCAAAAGTTCCCAGAAGTTTGTGACATTAGTAGTGCAAGTGGTTTGCTGATCCCTGTTGCTGATTTCCAGGGTTGTTGGTCTGAAAGGAGTACAGCCACGAGCAGCAGATACTACTGCAACGGTATGGTACTTTTATTTGTACTGGGAGTGATGGTATTATAACTAGTTATGGCTAGTTTGTACTCCCTCTACTCTCAATTAGCTTTCATACTTTGATTTTATACATCAAGTAAACTATGTTTGATTTCAAAACAGCGTTTATATATATAAACCGAGGAAAAAAATTAAAACATTAAATGCATAATACTTGTAAAGATGGTAAATTTCAAGTTTGTGTTTCTTAAAGGTTGATAATATGGGAACAGAGAGAGTGCTCTTTTGGAAATGAACTCTAGGAACACTGCCTCTAAACAAATTTTATGCTTTTACGGTAACATATTATGCAATGAGAAGATTCTATTCATAATTATGGGGGGTTATCGCTTCGGTATACCTGTAGAGTGCAGCAATAGGTCAACATGAACTCGTTGTGAACAAAATGCTAAATGTTAAAACGTGGGGGCATTGCAAACATCACAAGATGCATCAAAACTTTTGTACAGAACAAAGATCAGTGGTTCTTGTACTATGGACTATAGAGTATAGATCATTAATGCATTGATGATAAATAGGTCCTCTTTAATAGCAATGGGATCAAATATAAACCAAACTAAAAAAAATGGGCCCGGTAAATCCCATCATATTGTTAAATATTACTTGGGTCTTCTTTGAAGCTTCCATTATTTGACCTCAGCCAACATTGTGGAACTTTACCAAGATTTGGCACAAAAGTATAGGAAAAAGATCAGATTCAAACGTCTTATGTGAGTTCAGACATTACTATCTTCCCACAAAGTTCACTATAGATGATGTCTTTCAATGATTTTGTCCACTGTGAAGACACTTTACTTTACATGATACTATGTCAATTTAGTAATTGTGTGGGCATGATTTGCTGCCTTTTATGTGAACTAACCATGGGGAATTTTGTAATACACTAAAAGACACATAATTATTTATACAATATATGTCCAGCCAAAATTAACATAAGCTTGCATAATACCATAAGCTTGAATCAGTTATGTGCATCCCCGGAACCAACATTAAAAACCCATAGGCTCATATATACTTTGCTCTCTTCTATAGCTTGACATTGACCCCTTACTACATATAAAGGTCAGGCGTTATTAAAATATCTAGTGGGAAGCTTATCTCCACCAAGGGTGCTATAACATTAACCCTTGGGTATAGCTCAATTGGTAAGATCTTCGGTTTGCTCCCTAAATCTCAACAGTTCCGACTAACTGTTCACTTCAGGTCCCCATGGGAACTCACAGGCTTATCCTATGGTATAACAGAAAAAGAATGTGATGTTGGGTGATAAGTTAAAAAAAAGCATAGAAGTTTATGATGATCTGTAAGGTGTGAATTGACTTGTTTTTTTATATTGTTACGAATTTCAGGGCCCTCTGTTCCAGCAGCGACCATATCCATCACCTGGTGCCGTCTTACGAAAAAATGCTGAAATCGCTTCTCAGAGGAAGAAACCCAATTCAAACTATGCACCAATTTCGAAAAGAGGAGATGGAAGTGATGGCCTTGGAGATGCTGATTGAAAATTTGCATCTTGTAAAGTTCAAATCTTCACAAATCTTAGTTATGGTTTTTGCCGGTCTTCAGTTGGTGGTGCTCTATCCATAAGACGATATACTTGTAGATCAACAAGCTTCCCTTTGTCCAAGAATCACAAGCCCTTCAAAAAATACATGACTTTTCTGAAAGATTTTAAGGGGTTCTGTTTAGGCAAAAAAAAAAAAAGTTCTTAAATCTGTCGGAAAGTTATTATCTGGTTGTCACAATGAAAAGAGTCCCAATGAAACCTGGAAAGGCTGCAATGACCAAATGAAGGGATAAGGGTAAAAGTTCTGTTTATGGAAATCATGGGTTGTGTTTGGGGGATCTTGCTAATGAACCAGCTTTAGGTCTTCAAACTAGAAACATAAGCATGGTTATGGATGCAAGCTTTTGGTTTGTCTGTAACATAAAATGATGAAGGTCAAATCAGGATTCAATTCATTATTTATTAGGTATTTTCTCCACCTTTGAATGATGTACTTGGTTGGTTGGTTGGTTTGGTTTTGGTATATTGGATTGTCCAAAGTGGAATGGTTGGCAAATGCTCAAAGTTAGACCATAATTTCTCATGCATTTTGATGTGTTGGCTATAGAGATGTACACTGCTTGAGCCTATGCTTTCCAAGCCCATATTCGATGAACAACAAGAAAGCATGGGTTTTTTAGGCCAAGGACGGTCCCAAGGTTTGGTTAGGCTTTTTTAGGCCGGGCTTACCTTCGAAGTTCTGGTCTAATCGAGCATGCAGGCCTAAATCGGATGACCTTTAAGCTCACTAGATCTAGGCTTTTTTGGACAGGGTTTAGGCCTTGGCTTTCTTGTGCTATGGTTATGTCTATTGTCAATATCATTCGATCTTAAACATACATCTTATTGTTGAAGTATGGTTGGTTATCCAATTCTCAAGTTAGAAGTATAATTTCAATTGTGTTTTGAGGCAAATGCTTGTTATTGAAACTAGTGTACATGGATCATATGCAAATGGTTTTGTGTTATATTACTGTGTGAACATGCCTAGAAAGGTGATGAGTATGTCTTAGCATTTATTAAACTTGGTAACGGTTGTATTGTGCTTTTTCTTGTGGGATACGAGTGAATATGTTTTTGTGTCTATTCTGAGGCTTAGGAGAATGAAGCAGCCCCGGGTGTGAGTACAAGCTGTGGACAAAATTTTGGTGTTTAAAACTCAAGTATGATTTAGCCTTTAACAGCCCTTAATAGGGATTTTGGCGGCTATGCCCATGGGGTACCCCCACTTTAATCCTATACCCATTTTCTCTCCCTTTTAGCACCTCATACCCCCAAAAAGCCGTTATAAGCACCGTTATAACGGACTTTTCAGTAAATGACAAAAACCTAGCTCGTCTGACCAAAAAAAGTCAACAAAAAAGCCGTTTTCACGCCGTTATAACGGTGAAAAGGCCGTTAAGATGCCGGTATAACGGCCCTCAGGCTAGGCGACAAAAAAGTCCACATTTTGACCAAATTCATAACGCTGTGCATAACGCACCGTTATAACGGCGCCATAACGGTCCGTTATGGCGCCGTTATAACGGCTTTTGCTAAAAACAAAAGATCCTTGAGATTCTTTGACCAGTCAATGAAACGGCGTTGACCAGTCAACATAACGTCGTTGACCGTCTTAAGGGACCGTTATAACGGCGTCGCGTCCATCAGCCCCATTAAATCACTTCAACCACCTGTGAGTCTTCCATTATTACTTCAACAACCAAGAAGGGGATATTATACGGGACCGATATTATACACATTATATACACTTGAGAGGGGACCATTGAACCCCACAACAAAGATAGTATCTTAGTGACAAAGTATTGGAATCCCGAAGATTGTTCACGTGACGGAATCTCGAGCAAACTTCTCAATTCGCACGTGCTTGTTTCCAAACGTATCAACATGGGTGACGTAAGTTGTTCTATTTGTATGCTTTTTGATTACGCAATCACACCACCACCATCACCACCGTGTTCGGTCTAGTAACGGTAGCACACGCCACCCACCACCACCGCACCACCACTGCTGCACACGCCACCACTAACCCTAACACTAGAAAACCCTAATAAGGCCACCATACGCCACCACACACCACTCCACCGCACTCCACCGCACCAGCGCGGCGCCACCACCACCGTACCACCGCGGCGCCACCACCACCGCACCACCGCGACGCCACCACTGCAAACCCCACATTGGAAAACCCTAACGGCGCCGAGACCCATTGGAAACCGTATAACGGCGCCTGAAAACCCTAATTGTGAAAAACACTAAAACGACGCCTGAAAACCCTAATTGTGAAAAACACTATAACGGCGCCGTTATGACGCCGTTACGCCGTTATGGCGCCGTTATGGCGCCGTTATGGCGCCGTTATGCCGCCGTTATGCCGTCATAATGGCGTCATAACGGCGTCATAACGGCATAACGGCATAACGGCGTCATAACGGCCTTCTTAATTTCAAATTGAAATACGTATATAGATAAACGTATTTATATGTATTTATAGATAAACGTATTTATATATAAATACTTAAAATTATATATGTATTTATAAATATATATAAATATTTATAAATTATATATGTATTTATATATTTATATATATAAAAAAGTAATTATATATTTATATATATAAAAAAGTATTTATATATTTATATATAAATATAAATACTTTATATATGTATATATATATAAATACGTTTATATATGTATTTATATATATATAAATACTTTATATATGTGTATATGTATATATAAATACTTTATATATGTATATATAAATACTTATATATATAAGTTTAGAGGAAAGTTCAAATGTGAACCACTTTTTGGTTGTGAACGTGAGGACAACCGAGAGCGCGACACGTGGCGCCTTTGAGTGTGGTCCCCCTCTTTAATTCAATGCCCTCCCATGAATCGCGCCTAGTCATCCTCCGTGTAGTTGACGTGGCGCCTAGTCATCCGCCACGTGTCGCGCTCTCGGCTGTCCTCACGTTCACAACCAAAAAGTGGTTCACATTTGAACCCACCCCTATAAGTTTATATATATAAACTATATATATATATATATATATATCTTTATCGAAACTGTATTAATAATTTGTTTATGTGTATAGAGCAAAAGAATTACGTTGAAGAATCACATTCAGATGTTCGAAGAAATAAAAAATCGGTTGTCAGAAGAACGACTTTTGTTGCTACAAAACACGGTGTTTGGACCATGGTTACAGAATGAGGAAACATCTGCCGACCCAATACTTTGTTTAGTAGTTTTGGAGCAACAAATCGAGCCGCCAAATGGTCAACCAAACGAGATGTGGTTTAACATCAACGGTTATAACAATCGATTCACACGACGGGACTTTTGTTTGATTACTGGATTGCGATTTGGACCACAGCCCGAGATCCAGAACCATAATTTTGCATTTGTCAGACGTGTGTTTGGAAAGGCGACGATAGTTATAAACGATGTCAGAACGCAGTTTGACCGGATTCGAAAAGAAAATGATCCATTTACAAACGACGATGCGGTCCGTATTTGTTTGTTGGCGATAATTGAGCGGTTTTTCCTTGGGCATCAAAACTTGCAAAGAGTACCGGTGCTTATTTTGTCTCTTATAGACGATCTTGAGTTATGGAACTCCTATCCATGGGGTTCTTATATTTGGGATTACACGTTTAACCAGATGAATAACGTGGTAGCAAGGCGAATCAGGGCTGGAAAGAAAGCAATGACGTTGACAGGATTTTTATTTGCATTGAAGGTTAGTTAGAGCATCTCCAACAGCATCCCCAAAATGGAGAAAAGTTGGGAAAATGGAGATTTTGGGGTATTTTAGTGCTCCAACAGCTTCTCCAAACCTATCCCCAAAATGGAGAAAGTTGGAGAGAGAAGATTTTTTTCTCCATATTTGGAGATCACTCCAAATATGATTACACTTTGAAACAACCAATGAAAATCCATGAAAAATAATAATTGAGAGAGAGAAACAATTTTTTAATTGATTGATAAATATTTTAATACAAAAGTCAATGTTGAAATCTCTAAAATGGGGAAGCTGTTGGAGATGGATGCAAATTATTTTAGGGATTTTAGTTTTTAATTCTCCATTTTAGAGAAAATTTGGAGAAGCTGTTGGAGATGCTCTTAGCAAATCTTAAAATAAAAAACAACTAATTATATTTTATTTGCATTGAATGTTAGTTTTCGACATATACTGATTAAATTTTTTTTATTATAATGACAGATATGGGTAGTGGAGACATTTCCGGTCGCGAGGCGGATTTTTAGACGACGCCACAATAGGATGCCGAGGGGGGTTTGTTGGTATAAGGAGTCCACGTTTAATAGGACACATGCGGAACAAATGTTAGCGTTGAGTGACGAGGTAAGTTTGTATATATAAATAGTATATATAAGTTTGTATATATAAATACTATATATAAGTTTGTATATATATATATATAAAGTATATTAATAATATATGTTTATTGAAACTGTTAGTTACTTTTTATATATACATATTGCAATTTATATATTTATATATATTGTCTATATATATATATATTGCAATTTATTGTCTAATAACGAGATTTTAATTTGATTGAACAGGAACCGCCAATGCGTATTGTGGCGACAGATGATGAACAACGACAACAATGGTATATAGATAGTGTACAGTTTCTTGGCGACGATGACGATGATGATGGTGGGGATGGTGATGATGATGATGATGATGTTGATGATGATGATGATGATGGTGGGGATGGTGATGATGTTGATGATGATGACTATGAGATGCGTAGTCATTGGCCGCCCATGGATGAGGAGCCCTTCCGAAATTATGAGGGTTCTAGGCCATCGTACACGGAGACCGGGGGGGCCCAATCAGCCCCCAAACGACTGGAATGCTTTTGATGGTTGGACGACCCAGCAAGCAGAAATTGACTCTCTTAAGAATCGAGTGAATCAGTACGAGTCGTGGTGGGATCGATTTAAAATTTTGACGGTAAGAATTTTATAAAAGTATTATATAAATACTATATATATATAAATACTTTATATTATACATATATAAATACTTATAAATATATATATAAATACTTATATATATATAAATACTTTTATTTATGTATTTACTATAAGTATTTATATATGTATATATATATAAATACTTATATATATATATATATATAAATACTTTTATTTATGTATTTAGTATAAGTATTTATATATGTATATATATATAAATACTTTATATGATACATATATAAATACTTAAGTTATGTATGTATTTTTATATATATAAAAGTATTTCATATTTGTATGCAGCTGTCAGCGGCCTCAAGCAGTGACCAACCTATGGCTGCAGTTGGTTCCTATTATAGTAGTATATTTACTGAGACGCCATTCCAGCAATACACGCAGCAGCAGCAGCCGACTAGTATGATGGATTCCATCCCCATTCCATCACCGACTTTCAGTCGACGTACTCCGTGCCACAACCGCAGGTAAATATTTTGGGATTTATTGATAAACAAGCTTTACCCATTTAACGGGTCGTGTTTGTTGTTAACGTATCGTGTTTGTACGTAGGTGTCATCGAGCGCGGGTATTGACATGTTCAACACTATTATCGAGGACTGCTCCTGGCTACATTGCAATTTACTATTTATATATGATAATAATAATTGATTGGCTATATATGAATATATAAATCTATAATTATTTTTATTAGCATCAAAGGATATTTTTATAATAATGTTTATAGAATAAATCAAAGGATGCGTTTATTGGCCATATATATAAATTGATATTTATTGTAATAACGTAATAACAATCTATTGTTGTGAGAATTCAGGCCGCCTCCTCTGGTTTTACGTTCCAGACTCCTGTACAGGATGTACAGCCGTCCCGAGTTATGTGCAGGATGTACAGCCGTCTCCGAGTTATGTGCAGGATGTACAGCCCGATCAGACTCCTATACAGGATGTACAGCCCGCTATGGGAAGGGGGATGCGCAATACCCCATATAGGGATCCCGGCAGCAATACCCCTCCGACACGCGATTTAGAGGCAGAGAGGAAGAAAAGGAAGATTGACAAAGCGGCTTATATGAAGATTAAACCTAGGCCTACAAAGGAGTCGAAAGTCGCTAAAAAGTATTAGGATGGTAAGTTGGAAAAGGAGTCAATTCGGTATTTGGTTGAACCGATAGACGAATTGTGGTGGGCTCAACTGCTTGGGTTAGATAGACAGGGTTGGTTCGAGAATTCGGTTAGTATTTCATATACTTGTACTTATATATTACTTCTATATATATAAGAAAATTATATACGTATATATGTATTTATGTATATATAAATACTTTACTTCTATATATATATAAGAAATTTATATATGTATATATGTATTTATATATATATAAATACTTTATATATATATATAAGAAAAATATATATAAATACTTTAACAATCGTTTTTGATTTTTAATAGCATATCACATTATGGGTGTATACCATTATGTCAAGGCGACCCGCCAACGCGCCTTGGACGATTGCGATTCCAGAAATCTGGTCCATGATGTCGAGCGATACTACACCCGATCCAGTTTCTTATGGGCAACCACTGATAAATGGGGATGTGGACGGTTTTCCAGCATGGAGTACTATCACAATGGTATACCGTTAAACATTTATGTATATAAATTAATTTAATATTGACACTTTCTTTTTGCACGTTTATGTATATAATTAATTGAAATGCTAATTTGGGGTTTGAACCTTTCTTTTTGAAGGTCTACATACCAATTTGTATTGACCAATCACATTGGGTGTTGGGGGTCTTGAACACGAAAACCTATAGTATAACAATACATGACACGTTGGATTCTGAAAGGCTTCAGGAAATACTAATGACGGCATGGACTCTATTCACCGATAACCTGCAAAAGTGTTATGAGGCCCTCAATGAACCCAGTATAGCTAGCATGTGGAATCAACACTCAACTTTCGTGGTGGCTTCGGATACACCACGACAGAGCGGCGTACTCGGTGACTGTGGTCCATGGGTATGTAGGTTGTTGGCGCATTATACCAACTATATGCGGGCTTCTGCTATTACGCAGCAGAGCATCGTTGACATCCGTCATCAAATGGCTGATATCTTTTGGACCTACCATAATGTATAGATATGTTATTTGGACCTACCGTATTGTATAAATATGTTATTTAAGTGTTATTTTGGTTTATTTTGTCTTTCGTTTTATATAATATATCAAGTGGGTATAGAGTCATTTCTCATTTAAATTATACCCCCCACTGCTTATGGCTTTCGATTTTATTACTGTAATTTTAACAAAGTATAAGGGGCAAATACGTAACTTTATTTGCTATATATAGCATAGCAAATGTCCATAGCATACTTACATCTCAACAAACCAACAATTCGTAAGATATAAAAAATGGTTTCTTCTTCAAAAGCACCAAAATCACCAACACCAGAGGACGATTATTGGCCACAGGTGATAACCGAGAGCATGAAACAGTCCATTAAGCGGTATCAGCAAAGCTTGGAAAACCACGAGACAACTAAAGGTAACTTTCAAAAGGAAGAAAACAAAAATTGTAATGTCATTTGGGAGGGCCGAGAATGGATCGTCAAAGCCAAAGACGATATTAAAAAGAAAGAACAATCGATCGCTAATCTAAAGCAAAAAATTAAAAAAAAAAAAGAAAGTCAGATTTGGGATGCCCAACAAAGCAATTACGAACTCCTTCTAAAGATTGACGATCAAGATTCGTATATTCATGCATGTGAAGATTGGTTGGAAGCAGCTAGAGAACATTATCCAGATTACTTTAAAGCAGAAGGTTTTTGAGAAAGATGGTCAGTTTTATGTCTCTAATTTTCATAACTTTAATTTTCCCGTATTTCATTTTCATGTCTTTAATTTTCATGTAATGTTTATGTAGCTCTGGTAATGTGGATCTTATAATTATGTATTAATTATGTATGTCTATTAAGTTGTTGCTAATTTTGTACTGCTTATAAATTACCTATTTTAATTTGCTGTGCACATGAAAGGTTGATGATTTTATTGAAAGCATGATAACATAGTTTATACTTGAAAATAAAAGAAACGACTGATCAAACAACTATTGCTTTGGTATTTACATGAAGAATAGACGAGGGAATAAGCATGTCATTCAATATATATGACGTATTTATGTCGTTTTATGTCTACAATTGATAACCTATTTACACAACATTTTTTAAAGCAACTTCACAATGACATAAAGGAGATGGAAGCTGCACAAGCTCGACTTCAAATACAAGCCTCACGCACGCATAGTCCTAATTTAGGACTATGCGTGCGTGAGGCTTGTATTTGAAGTCGAGCCTGTGCAGCTTCTACCTCCTTTATGTCAATGTGAAGTTGCTTTAAAAAATGTTGTGTAAAAAATGTTGTACAAAGTTGAAAATAGATAGCAGTTCATAATATTAGGCTAAACAGACTTCTTAAAATAACGTACTCGCTTAAGTCGTACAAAATTAAAGCATTTTTACGCCGAAAATAACATTGCAGCCATCCATAAGCTCATCCGTTTGTGGGTCTTGAACAAGAGTAAACACCAACCAACGATCGGGGTCCAGTTTGCCAGACCAAGGCCACGACTTAAAATCACCCTTAACGATAACACGATCAGAAGGAGATCCGGGTGATGCCTCAAAACCTACTTTCATCTCCATAGGAAACTTCATGTCTAAGACCCTCATCAGGCACTTATTATGATTGTTCAAAGCCCACATTCTCACAAACTCGGTTGGAATTTGCTGAAAAAATTAAAGACCGAACAAATTATGAATTAACATAACTGGAATTTGCTATAGTAATAGTTATCAAACCGAAAAAAAAAACTTACAAGTCGGCCACTTTGGTATACAAAATTATCAACCTTAGCACAGAAGGATTTGCGGTCACTCTCTCGTACAAATGCTGCCATTTTGTATATGGTAGGAAGTGAAAAAGAGAGAGGATTTACCAATTGCAATGTGATTATTTTAAGACAAATAGGTATCCTATATATATATAGCAAATGATTCTTCACTTTTACTTTTGCAGCATTGTAAGATTCTTACTATTCACTACTGACAAAAGGAAAAGCAAAAGCAAATGCAAAAGAAAAAGGGACGTCAAATCAAACAGGCCGTTATAACGGTCCGTTAAGCCGTTATAACGGTCCGTTATAACGGCTTAACGGACCTTTAACGGACCATTATAACGGCCTATTTGATTTGACGTCCCTTACACCTGCCTTTTATCAGTGTTGAAGAGCAGAGGTCCCTTTTTCTTTTTCTTACATAGTTTGTTGTACACGCGTGAATTTAATTGCCCCACCTAAAATCTACCCGTGAATTTTAATCAAATAAAAATAAAACCCTATAAAAATATGGCATCACATTTAACAAATTCTCATACCTTTCATACAGATTTTATCTAAATCTGATTGCAACAATGGCTGAGAAGTTGCCTTCCTCATCAGCAAACCCTCCTTCTCAAAGAATGTCTGCAACCCCCTCTTCTTCTCAAAGAATGTCGGGAAACCCTCATTCTTCTCAATTTGAAAACCCTCCTTCTACTCAAATAATGCCTGGAACTCTTCGCAGGGAAATAGCAAAAAGAGAAGTGGAGATAGCGGCGATAGGTGAAGAATGGGTGCGTAAGCGGGCTGAACAAGATACCATTGAAGCTGAAATTGAAAACAAAAAGAAGTTCGCTAAAGAAATTCAAAAAGAAATTCGAATGGAAGAAAAACGTATCAAGGAGGAATATGCGGCTTGGTATCCAAAGATGCAACAACTAATCAAAGAAAAAGAAGGGTGGATTAACTCGATTAAAGTTCTCTATCCGAATGATAACTAGGAGAATCCGTTAAACTAGATATTGTTGTTGTTTCTTTAAGTTTCGTGTCTCAATGATGTTATCATGCTTTCAATGAAATGAATTCTTTTTTATGTCCTTTTGATACACCGTGCCTCAATAATTCAATAACAAACATTTGTTACAAATTAAGATCAACAGACATAACCTACAAATTAAAATTTGTTACAAACAAACATAACATACACATAAACAAAAATGGCTGATAAAATATATCAATCATTAAGATCAACATTCAAATCAAATGTAGGATGACTAAAGCTTTCGTTCGGTTGTGTAGGCTCTGCTTGAGTTTGTCGGGTAGCCGATGGAACGTGAATACATTGACTGCGTTTGTGTCCGTATTGACGACATATACCACATCTTTTGCGAGTCCTTGTCTCACCACGAGATGGAATACGATAATTGCTACTCGGTTTACCGGGTAGTTTTTTCATTACCGGTGGATGGACGACCATAAGTGGGTAATCTGGACTTACCCATGTTTGTAGCGGGCCAACGGGGTTTATTGTCGGAGCGTATGTTTCCCGAAGGTTATGCACAGTGAAATAAGGAGAGGCAAATTGCCAACAGTCGTCCAATCCCATGTAACTTGCAACGGTGATAACATGCCCGCAAGGTAAACCAGAAAGTTGTCATTTCCCACAAGTACAAGTCTTATCATAGATATGGACTTTCGCATCTCTATACCCATCTTGCACTTCCCACTTACTATAGCCAATTTCATGTGAAGTCCACCCACTACACTTACCCATTCTTCTTTGTACAATCAGTTCCGCCCACTGGGTTAGTTTATTGTTCATGGCTCCTACAAATATTTTAGGATAATTATTTCCTTATTATTACAGCAAACGTTTAAACATAAATTTATTAACTAAATCGTAAAGGTAATAACCTGCAATTCTACGACGGCTGGAATACCATTGTTGTTGATACGATCGAAAGTAATCCATCAGGCCCACAATTGGGTGTTTACGAGCAACTATGGCATGTGCGTTCATCGACTCGACACTGTTCGAGGACATTATGTTGTACCTCTGTCCTGGAAAATGCGCCCTTGACCATTTGTTTGCGCCAATCCTATTCAGCATTTCAGCGTATGGGACTGCAGCTATTAGGGCATTCATTTGAAACTCGAACTCATGTGCAGTATTAGCCTTGCATGTCTTCCAAAACAGGGTTTTGTTGTCGTCGATGTTGGGGGCCTTAGCTTTGATGTTCATAAATAAGTGGCGACAACAAAGCGCGTGATGCGCATTTGGGTACACCGTGTTTATTGCTTGGTGTATTGCAGCAACTCTATCGGACATGAATACCAGCCCCTCCATTTCCCGATACATTCTCTTAGCATAGACAAAAACCAAGTCCAATGCTCGCCGCTCTCAGACTTTGCCACTCCAATAGCAATGGGCACAACTTGGTTGTTTCCATCCATAGCAACAGCTAAGAACATTGTGCCCGAGTAACGACCCTTTAAATGAGCACCATCAATTATAATCACCTTACGCAGCAAACCGGAACGGAAAGTTACTATCTGCAAAAATAATAGTATAGATATAAGAAAACCCAAACAAAAAGTGTGAATCTTGAAATCAACCTCGTCAATTAAAAAAATATACGTACCGAGCAGCCAAGGGCACAGAAACACGACACGAACCGTCCATCATTGCCTACGACAATCCTGGTCTGCGTACCAGGATTGTTGAGCTCCAAATTATAAAAGTACAGAGGAAGTCGGGTAAACGAATCCTCGGGGTCACCCTCAATCATGTTTATTGCCTACCATTTCGCACGCCATGCTTGCCAGTACGAAACGTTTATTTTATGTTGCGCTTTCATATCCTTTATAATGTCTGCCGCACGAAGGTCCCTTCTAACATCGCCGGTTTTATCTAGAAGCAAATGTGACAGCACTATCCTGCTTGCGTTCCGATGCGCAGAATGCATTTGCGTCCTCGAGCACGTGTGGACATCATTCAATGTCCGAACTTGAAACATGGTTGATCCCCCGAGACAGCTAGCATATATGCGCCAACCACAGTTTTTTTGCGCACATATTGCCTCATATCTTTTTTTGCAAGATCTTGGTGTTCTAAACTCGAAACCTTCTTGAAGGAACTTCAATCCGAGGGCAAGTGTCAAATCTCCTTTCGTACGAAAAACCTGGTGTAGTTTAACTTTTTCACGACGGCTGTACCGTATGGCTTGGTTGGGTGTGATGACAACGTCGTCTGACCTTGGGTGAGGGGGCAAATCATGAAAGTCATCAGGTATTTGGTATACATAATTGTCAGGATCGATGTCTCTGACTTCATCTTCGTCTTCGTCTTCTTCTTCATCTTCGTCTTCGTCGTCTTTTTCTTCTGTGTCAGCCTCTTCTGGTGCTTGTTGTGTCTCGGGAACATAGGAGGTGGATGTGTACTGGCTAGAAACACCATATGTATCATTAGAAAGTATTTCTGCGTTGTCGAAGGACGTATGACCATATACATGCTGGTCTCCGATGTTCGAATTATCTTCGCGGTTTTCTTCACTACTCACATCGTTTCCCGTAGTCACATCGTCGTATACATAAAGTGCTGCCGGAGGGTCTAATCCGGCAACCGATTGTAAGAAAGTTGTTAACTGTTCATCTGACGCCAAAATATAAACATTACCTGACTCAATGTACGCAAGTTTAGTGACACCATCAGAAGGTTCGATGCCAAATCTTGAGCAAATATTTTTGACCATCTTTGAATATGTAGTCGTTATCGGCACCCACACACGACGATTGGCAAGGTGCGTTAAATATACCCATTCACCGTCGTTTTGATACCACCCAATACCACCCGAAATAGACAACAAAAGTTTTTGGTGTTCACTCATTTTTGGTGTATGAATTTTGAAGACAATGAACGTCCATTTATACACAAACTACATAAATTGATACATAAAATCACAAGAAAGACAAAACCCTAAAAAATATGTAACGGTCCGTTATAGAGCCGTTATAACGGACCGTTCTATATTTTTAGGGTTTTGGTCAACGCCGTTATGTTGACTGGTCAACGAAGGTCAAAAATCTTTTGTTTTTTCCGAAAGCCATTATAACGGTGCGTTATGCCCCAGCATTACGGGTTTGGTCAAAATGTGGACTTTTTTGTCGCCTAGCCTGAGGGCCGTTATACCGGCGTCTTAACGGCGTTTTCACCGTTATAACAGCGTGAAAACTGCTTTTTTGTTGACTTTTTTTGGTCAGCCGAGCTAGCGTTTTGTCTTTTACTGAAAAGTCCGTTATAACGGTGCTTATAACGGCTTTTTGGGGTATGAGGTGCTAAACGGGAGAGAAAATGGGTACAAAATTAAAGTGGGGGTACCCCCATGGGTATAGCCGCCAAAATCCCCCCTTAATAGCATCTGGACTTTGTTTAGTTCTATAGATTCTAACAGTAACTTGTAAGGGGTGTAATGTAAGTGACTCAAACTAGTCTGTAAGAAGTGCAGTAAAGCCATTTACTTCCCTACAATTTATTTACAATTTCAATTATTAGCTTTTGTAATTATCTTTTATACACGTGCAACTCACCTACAGTTTCATTATATATGCATTCTACTTTTTTTTAGTTAATAACATGCTATATCTTTTATTTCTTTATTTTTAATTCAATGTTAATTAAAATATAAGCGTTGGTTTTAAATAAATGAAATAATATATGATATGATAACATGATATAATTGTTTTGTTTCTTTTGTAATTTATTGTTTAAATTTAATATAAAACTAATGTTATACCCATCTGTTGGTCGGATATACGACATGAGTTTAATATAGATTAATTTTCTACCACAATATACAACTCAATAACTTTATAACATTGGGTTGGATAACGACAAACTTTATAGGGGTAAATTATTGAAAAGGGTAACATAAATGTCCAAATTTGGCAATCTGGGAGACACAATTTTTTTTGCCCTAAAAGGATTATAAATTTTAATTTCTCAAAAAAAGGGGGTACTTACCTGAAACTCAAAAAATTACCCACTTTCACCCAGTTACCATGTACACGTAGGATAATAAATTAATTTAAATAAAAAGGCTTCATATTCCAGCCCTGAATTAAACTCGACTTGAGAGATCGCGGCTCATATTCAAAAAATTAAGGCTCGTATTCTCTTCACGAAATGTCAATTGGATTGTTTGAACGACATGGAATCGGAGGGCCAAGAAGATGCTCGTGTGGAGATGTCATTAGAATGTGGACATCATGGACTGAAAGGAATCCTAGTCTTCGATTTCTTGGATGCCCAACTGCAATTCGACAATTGGGTGAAATTTCTTTATGTGGGTTGACAAGAACTTTCAAATGGTTGGTACTCAACTAAGATATTCAGATTGCAAGTTGATAAGATGAGATATGAAGAAGAATCAAGAAAACTCCAACAGCAGGTAAATATGCTAAAAAAGAAGGTAAAAGGTTTAACCTTTATCATTGTTGTGTTGATGGGGTTATTTGTATTTAGAAGTTGTATGGTTTTGGTTGATCTGATGTAATGCAATGGTAGAACTTAGAAGTTAGAAGTGGTATCATATATGTTATGTACTTGTTTGAATATTTTGAATGAAAAGTTTGACTGCTTTTGTTAAATGGAATCTGTATTTGAGTGAAATTTGAATCCTATTTTAGTGATGTTTACCATCTGCATTTGCATTGCACCTGGGTGTAATTTAAGTGAAATTTGAATCTCATTTGAGTGATCACCTGCATCTGCATTGCATTTGTGTGTAATTTGAATTGGCATTTCAATTACATAGGAGTGGCGATTCTATATGCATTTCTATGGGGTGTCTTGACCCCACTATTTTTTATTATTATTAGTATATATAGGAAAAAGTTGGACCTCCCTTAAATTCTAAAATGAGCCCATGTTCCCATATATTTTGGGCCTCTCATTAGTCTCATAAATTTGGATCAATAAAATATCCATTAAAAATTAAAAATAAAAAACAAAAAAAGCCCATAATCTGCTACTGGACGACATCGACTACGGCTCTACAACATTCAACCCTTCAATTTTCTTTCATCATTTGATCGATCATCTGATTCGTCTCCAGTCTAAATCTTGACTTTAGTTTGTCCAATTAGCCATTAAGCCAGGTAAGTGGGACCGTCTGAACTTTGAATTCTGAATTCTGATTAGTGATTATTGATTATATATGCTTTTTGATTTTGAATTCCGAACTTGTTATTAGTTTGATACTTTGATTTTGAGTTTTGAATTGTTTATTAGACTACCTCCATCCACAAACCAAACCAATCTATATTCAAATAAGACAAAAGAAAATTAATTAAAGAAAAAAGAAAAACAAAAGAATTGTGAAAAGATTGTGCAAACTATTTACCCTGCAAACTTGGTTTGCCATATTATTATATTAATTTAGTTAAGATTTTGTAGATAAGGCATATTATTATATTAATTTAGTTTAGATTTTGTAGATAAAGCAATGAGGTGTTAATATTTGATTGGTTAATATATAATTTTATAATATAATTTTTAAGTTTAGTTTGGATTGTTAATAAAGTATGCAAAATGTTAGATTGGATTGAAATTAAAAATTGGATAGGTGAAAGAGAGAGAAAATAATGTTTTATTAAAGATTAGCTTGGTTTGGTTTATGGATAAAGATAGTCTTAGTTAATTAGTTTGCTTTTTGATTCATACTTTTTTGTTTAATACTTTAATTTGTTTAAAGTTATGTCATATGTGTTACAGTTTTATTCTATATTGAATATTTGAATCATATTTTCGTGTATTTATGATTCATGTTTATACCTAATTAGGTTAAAATGTTGAAGTTGCTTAAAAAGATTGGTGAATCTAGTTCAACCGATATTCCCAAGACAACAGATGTTGAAAAAACAAATGTTATGGACAATGAGAATGAAAGTTGATTTAACTTCACTTCCAACCGATCTGGGACAACGACCAAGTATGGATCATTATCATGTAAATCAAAGAGATGAAATTAGAAGGCATTACCTACAAAAAGGACCGTGTCAACCGCAAAATCATTCTTTCGAACGAAGAGATTGGAGGTAGAGCTCGTAATTCAATCCTTCTTGGTTTGATGATCATAAATATTCCCTAGAGTATATCATTGAACTAGAAGCGGTATTTTGTTTATGTTGCTATCTTTTCAAATAGGAGATAAAAAAACCAAGGAGGAGCGAATAATTTTGTAAAATGTGGATTTAAGGCTTGGAATAAGAGAGAACGTTTAGATATTTACAATAATGGAGGTCCACATACTTTAGCAGTCCAAAACTGTCAAAATCTAATGAATCAAGCACAATCAATTGCCACAGTTTTTAATAAGCAAATAAATTTGACGAAATATAAGAATCAAACTAAAGTATATGTTTCTATTGATTGTGTTATATTCTTATTACGTCAAGGATTAGCTTTTCGGGGTCATAATGAAACTAGTGACTCAAGAAACAAAGGCAACTTTCTTGAACTTCTATACTTCTATGCTGAACGGAATGATAAAGAAGGTAATGTTGTGCTAAAGAATGCTCCAACTAATGCACAAACATTATATACAAAAACAAATAAAAGAATGACGTGTAGTTCTATCCAAAAGGATATTGTGCATGCAACTGCAATTGAAACTCTTAAAAGTTATTAGGAAAGAGATTGGAGATAATTTCTTTGCTATTTTGGTTGATGAGTCTTGTGATGTCTCTTCTAAAGAGGAAATGATGTTGCTTTTATGGTTTATAAATGATGAAAGGCTTGTTGTGGAGAGATTTTTTTCGCATCAAACATGTCGATGACACTTCATCCTTGTCACTTAAAGCTACTAACTATTCAATGCATTTAATTGTTTGAAGACCTTGATTATGAAAGATTACAATCTTCATACTACATCCATTGTTTTGCTCATCAACTACAATTGGTGTTAGTCTTTGTTGCAAAAAATACCACGACTTAAATGACTTCTTTGAGCTAATTTCACGATTGTTAAACATGACTGAATCTTCTTATAAGCGTCGTGACAAATTGGGAGACAAACAAGCAACAAGAGTTATGCAAGCATTGGCCGATGGTTTGTTTATAAATTTAATTTTATGCAAATTTATTTTTTTATAAATAACTGAGTTTGTTTTATCCATGTTTAGGTGAACTTGAAAGTGGTACCGGTTTGAACCAAGAAATTGGTATCAAGAGACCTAGTGATACTCGTTAGGGTTCTTATTATGGTTCAAATTTGAATATCAAAACTCTATATTCGTCAATTTGTGAAGTATTAGAAGACATTATGGAAGATGCCAACTGTGAAGATCATAGATCAGAAGCTCGTCGTATGCTAAAGTCAATATTGACATTTGATTTTATATTTTTCCTACACTTAATCGTTGATATCTTTGGGATCACAAACGAGCTAAAGATGACATTATAAAGAAAGTACCAAGATATTATAAATACAATGCATCAAGTGAGAGCCTAAAAATAAAGACTGCAAGAAACAAGAAATGAAGGATAGCAACCACTCCTAGGCAATATTACTTCCAACAAGTATGACGCTAAACTAACGGATATGGAACACCCATATTTTAACGAAATAAGTCATCAAAAAAGTTCAAAGGTTAGAAAATTGCAGCACTAAAGTTTTTGCATTTTATTAGTTGATAGATACGGAACTTGCACCACTACAATTACCGTTAAAGTTTAAGGGTTTGGTTTCCCAAATTGTATCCAAGTTGTCACATTTTCCTGTTGTGTTTGTACCTAAAAACCTACCATTTAATGTACCAAAGTTTCAAAACCTACCGTTTGGTGTATCATGAATCTTGTTTGGCAGGTAGTCGGTCATCTTCTCCGGTCATCTCCTCCAGCGAACTCCGGTAATATTCTTCGGGGAACCCTTTTTTCCATCGAAAACTCATCTTCTTTCATCTTCTTCGAACTTCTCCCCTTTTCTACACTTAATTCATACCCTTTCCTTTCTCTCTCACTACTCCGATAAAACCCCCACCCACTACGCTGATCATTTTTTTCGATAAAGGTGTGAGGTCTGGTGGACGCCGGAGATGGAGATCTGGTGGCCGATGGTGAAGGTGTGAGGTATGGTGGTCATGGGTGTGTAGGGGTTTCAAAATATCCAAAACTGAAATACTGAACCGAAAAACCGGCGAATCGTACGAATTTTTATGTTAACTAAACCAAGAATTTTTTCGGTTTTTCGGTTTGGTTACGGTTCTTGATTTTAGTGATGGAAGGTTAACCAAAAACCGAATATATATATATATATATATAGAGGAGAGTTCAAATACAAACCTAGTTTATTTTACAAACCTACAAACCAATGATAGCCAATCAAATAATTTCTATTCCAATTAATTTTTAATTAAATAACAAGGGCATATATGTCATTCGTTTGATACCCATTTTATAAGGAAATGTATCCAACTTTTTTTAAGGAATATTGAATGTTAATAATTATCTAATATCTTAAATTATGGGATTTAATTTCTTTAGTTAAGAAAAAATCTTGTGGCATATAACGATGTGAAAAAAAAGTGAGAGGCTGAAACTCTGGGCGTGTGTCGTCGGCATCAAAACTAGCTCCGGTCACCTTCTTGCTTCATCTCATAGAAGTAGCTCTGGTCACCTTCTTGCTTCATCTCGTTAGTTTCCGTTTCACCTCCGGCTTCATCTCGTTAATCTCCGTTTCACCACCGGCTTCATCTCGTTTGACTCCGTCATCATGGAAATAGCTCCGGTGATCTTCTTGCTTCATCTCGTTCATCTCCGTTTCACCTTCTCCGATTTATCTCATGGAAATAGCTCCGGTCACCTTCTTGCTTCATCTCATTCATCTCCGTTTCACCTCCGGCTTCATCTTGTTCATCTCCGTTTCACCTCCGGCTTCATCTTGTTCATCTCCGTTTCACCTTCGGCTTCATCTCGTTCATCTCCGTTTCACCTTCGGCTTAATCTCGTTCATCTCCGTTTCACCTCCGGCTTCATCTCGTTCATCTCCGTTTCACCTCCAACTTCATCTCGTTCATCTCCGTTTCACCTCCGGCTTCATCTCCTTCATTACCGTCATCATCTCTGTTTCACCTCCGGCTTCATCTCCTTCATCGCCGTCATCATCTCTGTTTCATCTCGTTCATCTCCGTCATCATCTTCGTTTCATCTCATTGATCATCTCTGTTATCATCTTCGTTTTATCTCATGAAATAGCTTCGATGACCTTCTTGCACTAATTTTGAATAGTTGATGTTTATTTTGTGCGATATGTATGGGATTCTGAATATTCCATATTTGATTTCACTTTCAAAATGACTTATCTGCCCTTCTTAGTCCCTTTTTAATTAATTGTTTAATAGGAAAATTCATTTAAATTAAATGTTTACCAAATATAGATCTAATTTCATCTTGACCATCTATATCCCTAATCAATGGTGATAGATTTGGTTGTAAAGTTTGTAATATAAACTAGGTTTGTAAATGAAAGTGCCTATATATATATATTGTAATGTAGGAAATATAAGTTGTGTAACATTGTATGCTTATGTGAGTTCTTTAATGTGAAAAGTTGTTGTATCTGCAACAAAAAACCCGTGAAAACCGACTAAAAACTAATTTTTTTATGATTTTTTTTATCAAATACTATGATTTTAACTATTGTTTCACATATATTTTTTTCATAATGTAAGTATCATCAATGCAAAAGATAAATTTTTATTCATATTATGAATCGAAAATATACAAGTTTTGTATTCATATTATGAAACAAATTCATGGATGATACTCACCTTATGAAAAAAATATATGTGAAACAATATATCAATTCTAACATTTGATGGAAAAAAATCGTAAAAAAATTATTTTTTAGCCGGTTTTTACGGGTTTTTACAAAAAAAGTGGTTTTTACATGAAGGTTCCTCTATATATATATTGTAATGTAGGAATTATAAGTTGTGTAACATTGTATGCTTATGTCACTAGTTCTTTAATGTGAAAAGTTTTTGTATCTGCAAAATATGAATTATGAAAAGTTAATATACATGTAATGTTGCAAAATTAATTTACATATCATACATAGATTATTAGATTGTATATTAAGAATAGGTTAATTGGTTAAATGCATAACCGAACCGCCAAAACCGGTTAACCAATTACCGGTTAACCGACATTTTCAGTTTAGGTTTAGGTTCATTACTTCATCAAACCGGATTTATCAGTTAACCAGTTGTCGGTTAACCATTTATCGGTTAACCATCCATAAACCGCCCTATCGGTATGTTGTGAGGTCTGGTGGTTACCGGAGATCACTGGTTTACCGGTGAAAAAGAAGGTTGAAGATGGTGGTTGCCGGAGATGCAAATCTGGTCGCCGGATAAGACATCGAGAAGAAGATCAATAAGTGCTCAAAGATGGTGGTGTGGCCGGAGGTCGTCGTTGAAAATGGTGGTCGCCGAAGAACACGCCGGAGAAGATGGTGGTCGTCGGAGAAGTCGCCGGAGTGGGGTTGACCGACTGGTAACCTACTATAAGAGGTCACGATACACTAAATGGTAGGTTTTGAAACTTTGGACATTAAATGGTAGGTTTTTAAGTACAATACACACAATAGCAAAAAGTGACAACTTGAATACATTTTTGAGAACTAAACCCAAAGTTTAAATATATATTTTCTTATTTATAGGTTTACCACTTGCACCACTACAAAGTTGATGTATTTTACTCGGTGATAGACATGCAACTTCAGGAGCTAAATAATTGTTTTAATAAATCAAACACGACATTGCTCCTTTCTATTGCTTCCTTTTGGCCAAGACAATCTTTTAAATCATTTCAAGTGGATGAATTGATGAAGATGGCTGAATTTTATCCAGTTGAGTTCCTAAGTTCCAGCTTGAAGCACTAAGAAGACAACTTTAGAATTATATCAAGGATGTACGGGGAGATGCAAGGTTTAAAGACTTGAAGAGACTTGGAGATGTTGCTAAAAGGATGGTTGAAACAAACAAACATGAAATCCATCCAAATCCTCTTGAAACGATTTAATTTTAAAGAATTTTCGTGGTATGGCGTATCGTCGGGATCAATTGTAAGCACTTTATGATATTTGTTTTAAATACATGTCTAGTTTTTGGTTGGTATATGTGACATTGCTTTTGCTAATTCGAATTGAAGGGTGATATAAAGTTGGTATTCCTCTTCAGGCAGCATATCCATAGTTACCGCATTCATGCTAATTAGCCGTTCCAACTCCATATCAAGGATATCGAAAATAGCACCAATATCGTCAATCTCATCAATATTGATATCATCAAAACCTTTAGACTTGGGTCTTTGCTTTATATCATACTACCCAACCAACAAGATAATTCTTTTGACCGACTCATCTTGTCACATAAACTATGTTAGACCCCACTACGTTTGAATCCTGGATTGGCCACTGTTACATATGATACTAAACCATTCAACACATGCACTTCATTTGCATTTTCATTACATAGGTTATCAAAACAAGTAGATTACAACTACCAACATAAACACCAAATACCAACAAAAACTCCAAACTCCAACTACCACCATTACTCCACTCAAAGTCCCCTTTAACAACCACATGATCATCGAAATAGGTATTCCTTTTCCTATCACCATGGACAGACATGTCCATATGATAACGCACGCCATAGATTACAAATAAACACTTATCATAACAATGTAGGTTGTGCATTCTAACATAGTTGGCAGGAATGATATGAAAAAAGTGAAGTACTCATCAACTGTTGTTGGTGCCATGTTAATCAACAAAACCATTCATAATTATTAAAAAAATTACATCAAGAAGTGCTTACCAAGCAACCATTCTTTCTTATATGCTTTTCAAAATGAAGTATGAAGTACACATCAAGTGTTGGTGCCATGTTACAAAGCTTTGTGGACTTGATTTGGAAATCCAATTGTATTTATAGCTAAATAAGAGAGTATGCAAGCATATAGAGAATGCAACCATACAACCAAAAGTATTGGAAATGGCAATTCAGATAGGAGCGTATGTAGTCAAACCATAAATCCAAAAGCCAAGTATTGGAAATGACGATTCAAATAGGAGAGAATGCAACCATATAGCCCTAAGTTTTGAAATGACAATTCAAATAGGAGAGAATGCAACCATACAACCAAATGTATTGAAATGACAATTCAAGTAGGTGTTGTTTGAACAACTGTTGTTTGGATAAGAGTTGTTTGGACATTTTTTGCTTGGATAAGGGCTGTATAGAGTCGTTTAGATAAGTCAAACCATTCAAGATATGCATTGGAATGTATAAGATATGCAGCCAAAACCATACAATAAATGTTTCCAAACCATTCAACATTGCATTGGAATGAACAAAAGTTGGATTAGATAGTATGCAATACATTACAATACAAAATAAGTTGTAGTCTAGTTCCCTCAAAAATCACATCCATAAGATACAAAAAAGTACATCTTCTGATACCATCGTCGACCTTATTAAATTATGGATCATTAAACATGCCCTAAGTAACATATTCATCATCATCTATATCACTATCATTATCAATCTAATCTTCATTTTCAAACTCGTCTTCATTCTCAACCTCATTTTCATTCTCACTATGTACATTACTTTCAAGAAGAAAAGAAAATTTTGTGTCATGATGATCCATATACAAATCCAATATAACTATGCTTTTTATACCACAATTTATCATGTTCCTAAGCTCTTTATCAGACCCGATATGGCCCTCAACCACTTCTTATATCCATTCCAGGCTTACAAAAGTACAAACCAGTACTAGGAAAATCGGTAATATCTAAGACTGAATTTTAAACTTGTTTGAAATCCAACATATCGTACTTAATATCAGACATGGTACATGTAACCTCACCATTGTAGGTTAAGGTCTCAATATCAAACCTACCACAAAAATGTATTTTAACACTTACCTTTTTAGGGGGCATTGGGATTTGGGATCACACCAAATACCTTCAATCGAGCTTCTATTGACCTCCAATCGTATGTTCACTACAGTCCTTCACTTATCATCGATAAAGAGACCTAGGGCTAGAGCTCGTATGTATGTGTTTGAAATGAAGAATGGTAAAGGAGTAGATGCCAACTGTAAAGCCACATCATCAAAAAATTGACACTTCATTACGTTTTAACCAGTAATCCAAGTAACCAGCTAATAATACCCCTTTTTTGATAAATTAAAATTTATAATCCTTTTAGGAAAAAAGTGTATGTTCCCTTGATTGGCAAATTTAGACATTTATGCTACCTTTTTTGACAATTTTGCCCAACTTTATAGTGCTACATACTCATGGGCAAAACAAAAGATGTCTATTAGAATACTACAAACACCTTGTCCTTTAAAAGCCAATTAGTACCCGTAAACAATAGCGATGACATTTCTTAACCCGACATATCACGAGAATGAATATGGACTTTTAACTATGTTAAGATTTTATAAAACCAATTAAACTTGATCTAAAACATGAAGAAAAGTACTCACGCAATAGGATGGGACGTAAAAAATTAATTGCAGAATATGAAGAAAAGTACTTCAAGTACTTTGAACATTGTTAATGTACATATCAGGTAAGGAATTTTCTAAGTTCAAATTCATTATCTCCTTCACTTCACAAGGTAAGGTGGCCATATTTCTATTAAAATATTATCGATTTTCCTTCATCCATTAGAGTTTCCAAAATGTAACTAGTCGATTTTCCTCTTTTACCGAGAGGCCGCGAGGGCGAGCAGGAGAATATAGATCGGTCTATCTTGTCTTCTATTATTACATGCTTTATAGAGTGATCGATCTAACCTTACCTTCTTGTTGATTGTTTATGCATTTAATAACAGTCAAAGGAGATAAAATATTTAGATATGCACAAATATGAAAGTGCTAAATGTGTTGTTTTTACCTTGAATTTATAGACTGGCTCTAAGTGCCATATCTTTTAGCATACCAAAGTCCCTCGTTGAGAGTTAAGCAATATGTATGGAGGTACTACATATGATACAGGTAACTTCTTATAACCATGTAGGGTTTGTTGTTCCCTCATGTACTTTATTGAAAATGAAACTTATATGTTATAAATACCATAAAAGTTATATAAATACCTATGATCATTCATATCAGTATAAATCTTGGTCTTAAAGATTAACTTACTATATCATAATTGTCTTCAAGAATATTGAACAATAGTCTTGTTATTATATGACTATAAGAAAGGTTCATGAACATTACCTATTTACTTTACTATACAAAAACAAATGAATGCTCAAAGTTAACTTACCAAAAAGATTATTACCATTTTAGAGCTTAAAGACTTACTTTTACATCTTTAAAAATAAGTATGCACTATGTTGATCCAAGCTCTCCTATGACTGATGAAATGATGATGACCCTGATCTTACTTAGTGTAGATGTTTTATTTATACTCAAGTTTGAGGAATTGTCACTGAGATATTCTCTTTGGTTATTTTATTATCAAGGGTTTACTTCACGAAAGTGTATTCAACTTGTCACGAAAAGTTATTGTATGTATTGTACTTTCATTTTTACCATTTGGCATATTAGACTTTAAGAAATGGTTATTGTATGTATCCAACTTTATCAAAACCTATCTTTTTAATGTATCCAACTTGTCATAAAAGTGTATCCAACTTGTCACAAAATACAATAAATGGTAGGTTTTGATAGTTTGATACATCAAATGGTAAAAATGAAAGTACAATACATACAATAACTTTTCGTGACAAGTTGGATACACTTTCATGAAGTAAACCCTATTATCAAGTATTATCTGTAACAAGAGAATATCTATATCAGGGATTCGCTAAGTCTGTTTGGCATCCCTGATGTAGGATATACATATAAATGAAGTATCGATCTCTAAGACAAAGAATTCATGCTACAAGAACCATCAGCGATGTCGAAGAAGTAGCTGATGATAGAGTCCAGGCCGCTCGTGATCTGAAGATGGATTTCAGTGATAGCTACCTGACCATACATGCCTGACGTTCATAACGGAGTCTGCCTCAGTGACTGGTGATGTCTCCAAAGACCAGCGATTTCTTATCACTGGTCAGAGGCTCATCCCTGATGAAGTTTATTTGTCTTATTGTCTTTAATGCACGAAGACGATAGCCATGCTTTTTCTGACATGGTATAAAAGGGACGTTCTAAACACTGTTCCTTCTGTACTTATCAGCCCATAAAACAACTGTTTGCTTTTTACCCACTATGTTTTCTTATGCTTGTGTATTTTAAAATGGCAAATAGTACACTTGGTCCACCAGATGCACAACACATGTAAAGGTGACCATACCCATGTATTTAATGCATGCAGTATAAATAGAGACTTAAGGGTTCATCAAATACACCTCAATATCTCTATCTTGTTGAATCCTCTCTTTGTATTCTTTCTTTCCTTTCTCACTATTGCATTAGTGAAAGCTTAGTGTTAAACTTTAGATTGTTTAGATTAGAATCTTTCCTTTTCTATTTCCGCAACAATCTTGTAAATTCAGTTTGTTATAAACAAAGAATTTAAAAGTGAAACATATTGTGTCAAATTGTATTCAACCTCCCTTCTACAATTCCTTACAACTTGAAGGTTACCCTTTTGGGACCAACACACTAACCAGATGTATGGAGAGACCGACATGTAGCTTAGACAATTTCAAACTTCATATAACCGTTTGTGGCATCTTCACAACGGACTGTGGAAGTTTTTGGTGCATCAAGGAACGCAATAAAGGTTTTAAAGTACGATTACTTGAGGCCAAGGTTTTAAAGTATGGAGTCGTGAGGTGAGGCGATTTCTCTTAGTGAGGTGAGGCGTAAACCTCGAGATAGTCTTAGGCGTAAGCCTCGAGGCAGAGAACACAAAAATTTATAAAATATTAAATACAGAAAACGTAATATCATAATAAACTATGAAACTGTGAAACTAATAAAGGCATATAGTTACTAGTTATGAGTACTAAAAACATTTATGCCATTCATAAAAAAGTACTAAAAACATAAGTTTGGAGATTCAAGTATTCAACAATACATAACTTCATGAAACATTATCCATTTTGAAAGCTCCACCAGTATAGTCATCGTTACTGCCATCCGCTTCTTCCAAATCCACTTGAATACTCTTCCTTTTCAAGGATGTCTCACTTTAACCTTCATCCGCAATTGCATCGATTTTTCAACGGAGATGCTATCATCATCTTCTTCATTATTTGGATGTACCATGCACTCATCATCCGAATGCACGTCTTCAACAATCAAAGGATCTTCTTCATCTTTAATGATAGCTTCTTCATAAGGTTACACTTCAACCTTCTATTGTACATAATGTACACCAAATCAATCACTTGCTTGTGCCTAAACGATTTCTTCTCTTTATATGTATTTGGCTGAACGTACTCCATTTATGTTAACATGTTGATGTTCAACAAGTAAGACCAAGAACTCTTATTCAAAATGTTTGTAGCTCTGACACCTCATTTCCATAATTATCCCACCATTACTCTACATATATATTTATGATAAAAAAAAGTTAATTAGTTAATAATTTATTTTACTTAAACTATAATAAAGAAAAGAGATGGAAATAGAGTATTTACTAGGTGTACGTGTCTCGTAAGTTGTCAAAGAAGACCTAAATATGAACAATCCTTGTTTGTATTTGTATGTTTGAAGTTGGTTATCCACCTTCGTTATCGTAGCATTATATCCTTTAACATTCTTGCCATGTAATTGTATACTCCACGTATAATCTTGGGACGTTTAGAGACATTGGAGCTTTATTTGAATCAAGGATTAAGTAATATGTAGTTACATGCAAGTCGCGATGCAATTAATGCTCCTATTTTGCATCAATTATATCCCAAATTTCTTTGTATGAGGATATGTTTCTATTCAAGCTCTTGGATATTTTTTCTTTTGCCTCGTCCATAGCTCAATATATGAATCTCGTTGCAGGAGTAGTATCACCGTCAACTAGCATCAAAGTATGTATAAGTGGCCTTGTGGTTTTAATGAAATAAACCACACTAATCCAAAAAGTATGCTCATCCATTGTGATGGTCTTCACAGCCTTTTCTTCAGATCTCTTTGCCCATGCACAACTTTCCCATTCATTTGTAACAAACATCATTTGTAATTATTGTTTTACCTTATTTGTGATTTCTAAAGTTAAAAAAACGATGGCAAATCGGGTTGTAGCGAGTCAAACAAGATCTATTTTTGCATATTTTCTTGTCAAACATAACACCCATCAAGAATTGTGTATGAAAGTTCTTACTTTTCTCTCTTTAAGCAAAACATTTTTCAGTAGTGCAATTCTCTAATTTTTTCGAGCATAAAATCTATACAATGAGCCACACAAGGAGTCCAATACAATCTCTTCCTCTGGTTCGTCAACAAATTTCCAGCTGATTTGTACACACTTGCGTTATCAGTAACAACTTGTACCACAATAATGTGTTCAAATAACGTGTTTGCATCTTTAACACAATCGTATGCATCAACAGTTTCAAAACATAGTGCCATGTGGATTATTGACCAAAAAGCTAACGTGACTCCTATTTTTGATATCCGATTAACTGTCGGATAACAAAGATATCCCGTTGTTTTCCATCTCTCTTTTATTTTATCGAGGATCTTGGTTGTTGACTTCACTCCTTGACCATAAATTTCAACGAAACGCACCATGTTATAGTATGATGGGTTTCACGCACAATTGAATGGTATTCCATTCTAAAAGAAGAATCGCTCGATATCTGCACAAACTTGATTACGATGCCCTTTCATGTTTGTTGGCATTTGTTTGGCATTCATGTTGACATCATCTATCTTATTCTCTACATATCAATCCATCGACCCCCTTATTCCATTATCACTACTACCCAGACAAGAAGGCATGCCCTTTGATGATGGAATGTCACTTTCGCTAACAAAGTATGCTTCGTTATTAATCGTCCCCTCAAAATTGTGTTGATAAGCATGCTTGTTATTTTGGAAGTTTTTTAGATGTTGATCGATCTCATTCTTTACTTCGAACAACACATTTGGACATGGAGCAACATCCTTATGCGTGCATACAAGATGTTCTTTTATCCTTTTCACCCCTCCTATAACCACTTTGCTACAAAAATTACATTTGATATATTTGTAGCTTTTTTCTCGTTTTCACCTAATTCTATTTCAACATCGTAAAAAACAAAATTAAGTGCAAAATAGAAAACGTAAAAAATATTGATATGCATACTGTTGAAGCAAGTAGCAAATGAGAATTATTTATATATATATATATATGACTATATGTGTATAATATACAGGTACCAAGTAATAAAAGAAAGGTAAACGATTAACTGTAAATAAAAAATTATTCCACTAAAAAAAAAGTTCAAAGAAAAAAACATAAAAACATAGAATATGCGTACCTATTATTGAAGCTTTGGAGACTATGGCTCACTACCTCACTACCTCCAAGGTATATCATTGGATTTTAGGGGGAAAGTGGTGTCTCATAACCATTTTTTCATCACCTCCCCTCGAGGAGTACACTTCGATTGCTTTTGAAAACCATGTTTGAGGCAAGACATTCTCCCTCAGCAAAGCAAGGCAGAAACAAATGAGACAAGAATCGTATAATATATTGGACTGAAATTACAAAATATACATACAAAAACACTATATACAAACAAAGAAAATATAAAAACTATACATAAATAATATATATGTACTAGCAAACAAATAATATGATATACTCAAGTAGGTTAAAAAAAGACTTGGAAGTCGGTGCTTGAATGCAATAGGTTCAAAGGATATTGAGGTATAACCAGACAAACAAACAAAAAATGCCCAAATTTAGGAGCAAAGAGACAGAGCAAGACTTACGTTTGTTGAAGCTTGTGAGTTTACTTCAACACTACTATAGATTCTTTTTATTTTTCCAATATTAAATGTCAAATTGCAGTTGGATCTTGTTATATAATCTGTAAAAAAATATTGTGACTAAAGACTCTTGGCATAGGGAAGGAGGATTTTCAGGTTCACAAGTAGGGTTGTGACTGGTAGTAAAAGATAATAATCTTTTGTCTAAAAAGTAAAAGGTATGGGAATTGATTTGCACACATTTCATATTGACTGAGACACTCCAATCAGTGCATTAGATACTTTTACATTATTGACATACTGCTTTAACTGTTTGTATATTGGAGTGTCCCAATAAGATTTTGGAGTGTGCTAATCATCTCCCAAAAAGTATGCTGAACAACTTATAAAAGATTATAACAAAAATAATCTCCAAAAAAACTGTAGCCCTGGTAATCTTTCATAAGTTGGTACTTATGAAAGATTACGAGTGCTACAAAAAAAAATTCACAAAATAATCTCCAATTATGTCATTTTACACTTTTAATTTACAATTTCAGCTAGTTTGCCAATAGTAGTAATAAAGATGCTCTCATGACCATATATAGGACAAAGTAGTAAAGTCATATTTGATATTTGATGAAAGCTAATATTTTTAACAAAATACACAAGTAGGTAGATAAGTGAATTTTTTGAATGAAAAGTCAATTGCCAATTTAGCATATATTAGATCTAAACAAAAAGGCCTAATTTATCATAAAACATGAGCATATTTGAGACAACAAAATCCATTAAATCAAAATGATACTACCATGCATACTTGAGTTCTCCAATCATCCACAACCCAACCTATAATACAACATCACTTTAAACGATGATGTAGAATATGAACAAATGCATCTAGTGGGACCAGGTTGTGTATGGGTTCAAATAATTATGTTATATGCTTACAACTTATATCATGGTAAGTATTTAAACTGTCTTGTGATGGGTAGGACATTCCAAGAGAGCTTTATCCACAAACTAGAAGTCAGTTGTCATTCCAATAGAGCTCTATCTACAATCTAGACATGATACCTGAGATTGATTTGAAGGTGAGAAAGAACATGCAGATCGTAGGGGGTTGGAAGTCATAATCTTGAAGGGGAATGAGGGGGGAGTGAAAGTGTGAAAGAGAGTGATGAAATAGAATAACTTATTAAACGTCCAGGATCCTATCTAAAAAACAATTTAAACGACTCGGATAAACAACATATACTTGATCTTTTTGGGTCAATATATTATATAATTTATTAAATTATAACAAGACACAACATTTATTAAATTCAAAATATTACATATATATGAAAATAAAAAATTAAATTAATCATTGTTTTCTTCTCCTTCAAATCGGCTCCAAATCTCTTCAACCAAGTTTGCTTGTAGTTGATTGTTGTGAAACCTGTTACGTATCTTATATTACCTCGAAGATAATTTTCACACCCATGAAGATGATTTCGAGAAACTTGAGGCATAGATATACTGAAATTAGCATCTATCTATGAAATCAACATGACGAATGTATGAGTCATGTTCAATTTCCACAATAATTTTGTGCATTATTATACAAGCTCGTAGTATTTCTACGATTATTTCATTGAACACATGCATAATAGACATCTAACTACAATAAATCATGATTATAATACTCCAAAGGCGCTTTTTACATCTTTCCTAACTGAATCTTGTTTTTCCCTAAATAATTGAAGTTTTTGACTTTAGGATAATGAGATGGACTTCACATATGTCACCTAGTTAGGGTAGATTTCATCTGTAACGTAGTATCCTAAACTATAGTTGTTACCAATAATAGAGAAGTTCACCTCTAGTGTTTTCCCATCTAACACATTGATATCATTTAAGGTACTTGGAAGTCCAAAAAAGTAGTCTTCATATAGTCGTCAATCTCCATCTTATTTCACGGTTTGTTCTATATTTCTTCTTTTTATGTTTTGGTGAAAAAGTTGCATCTACTATTTGTTGTTTTTGTAACGCAACATATATAGTGGGTAGTAAGTTCGAGAAAAAATCATCACCAAGCCATGGAACAATTTTTTTATGTTGAATACGAAGAAAAATCACTCTTACATTTAGACATATTTAAAATAATTAAGTGTTATGGTTAATAATTTGTTTATAAATAAAATTAAAAGATAATAATTAAATGTGATAAAAAAAATAATATATATATATATATATAATAATACTTTAGATTGGATTGCATCATGGTTAAATGATTAAAAAAGAGAAATTTGCCCACGTAGCCATTTTGAAACTCAACATTGGTCTCCTAGCCAAATTCTTGACGACTTTGCAACTAGTAACCAAGACATTCCGCAAAAAACGTCCGTTTAACGGACTCTAACGGGATCTGCTAACGGAGGGGGCAAAACGACAAAAAAAACCTAAAAGGGGAGATTCCGCAAAATCCCCCGTTTAACGGAGGTTTTTTGCGGAATTGGCCCAATCCCGTTAGATTTAACGGAGCCGTCTTGAAAATCGTGCCTGGCTTTTGTTTAACCCTAGTTTCAGCCGCCCCACATGTCTTTTACCTCCCCACATGTTTTTCTTTAGCCATTAAAGAAATCCCAAGAGCTTTTCATGGTCCCCCCCACCAAATTAAACAATTTCTTGGCTAAAATACTGATAACACCAAAATTATACATGTTTTGGTTGAGCTTAATTGTATGACTTTACCCCATTTCTCGCCCGTTTATGATCATTTCACTCACCAAATGAGCTTATTATTGCTTATGTAGGATTTGGAGGCCATGGAACGGAAAAGTACGAAAAAAAGCGAAAAACGTGAAAATGCACAAGTTCAATCCAGTGGCTTCTTAGCGATCGCGAAATCCAAGATCTGGCGCCGCCAAGTTCGACAAAGATGAAGACCAAGGTTTGACCTAAGTGTTTGGCGCCGCGAAACCGCCGTCTGGCGATCGCGAAATGGCTTCTGGACGCCTCTTTTAAATATCAGCCTCCTCCTTCATTTCAGAATATGCAAGCAGAGACGAGGGAAACGATAGAGTAGAGAGTGAAAGTCTGAATGGTGCCGATACGCTGCGGGGTTCAATCTTTGATCATCCGTCGTTGTACTGTCGGTATCATGTCTACTATCATGTTTTCTGTTTTCATTATGATTAGTGAGTAGTCTTTTAATAGTGGTACTTATTGTGGTCGATGAACCATTGTGGATGATGATTTTATACTTAATGTTTATTGGTTTATTTTTGGTTAATTGAATGTGTGTTATGGTTCCGTTCTGATTCTTGTTGTTTGGTTATTTGAACTCATTGGTTGGGTGTATCTGTTTTGACCAAAGTAGATAGACTCCGATAGGATAATCAACCTACCTTAACCTACCCTTTGACCAAGAGAGTTGTGTTAAGTGGTTACTCGGACCGAGAGTGACCTGGAGGTAGAAAACCATACAATAGAATTAGGATCGGATGGCCGGTACTAGATTGTCTGACAAACGACCTAAGTATTGGAACTAGGAGGACCAAAACCTAGTTA
This sequence comes from Centaurea solstitialis, assembly GCA_030169165.1. Classification (NCBI taxonomy): domain Eukaryota; kingdom Viridiplantae; phylum Streptophyta; class Magnoliopsida; order Asterales; family Asteraceae; genus Centaurea; species Centaurea solstitialis. Next base: position 74,794,054 of record CM058040.1, read on the forward strand.
ATGACCATAATCACTACATGTTAGGGTGTCGTAGACTTAAATTCCTACAATAACCAAAACAACCAAACCTTTGGCCTGTTTAAATCATCCACTTGGGGATTCACTATACCATGATGAGTACTACTACTTTTCTTATATAGTTCTTAATCAATCTCTTTTAAATCGCTTTCTTAGTCGTAATTAATTTAGTTGTCTTTTTAGTATTAAAACCCTTTTTCATAAAAACCCCCCCAAAAAGCTTTAGGTTAATTAAACTGATTTAGATTAATAATCTACGATAACTTGACCGTTCCCAGTGGTAGATACGATACCTGGACTTTCCTACACTATATTACTCACGATCAGGTACGCTTGCCTGTATATGTGGTAAGACAGTGGCTAGGCATCAGAGGTTAAAACTTGTTCCGCTTTTTATATATAATAATTACCGCATCAAATACCCACGTGTTGTTTGTTTTTAATGGAAGTAGTCATCTCACGTGTACACGCGTTTCAAGATGAATGCAAGGGTTAGTTTTCTCAAACACTCGTATGATTCACACGTGTTTCGAGTTAGAAAGTTCATTCAAAAAACCAAAAATTCATATATTTCGTTAGTGCGTTGTGTTTTGTTTTTACGAAATTCGCATGAAATTCATGATATTCGCACGAAGTTCACACGAAGTTCACAAAATTCCCACGAAGTTCACGAAATTCACGCAAAATTTACAAGAAATTCATACGAAATGCACACGAAATTTATGTATTTCGTTAGTGGTTGGAGTATGTCTTTACGAATATATGGGAAACGAAAATAACGTTTATATTGTTTAAGTTATGTTTATATATAAATGTGTTTTACTTAGCTTTATGTATAAATGTGTTTGTTTATCTAAACCCGAAAATAGGACATGTATGTATATAAATGTGTTTTAGTTATTTTTATCTATATATATGGTTTAGAATGTAATAGAATGTTTGTCTTATAGGACCCACGATTTTACGAAGCCACGTTGACTTTAAAGTCCGATGTCAAACTTATACAAAGAATCAACCGCAATTTTGGCTTGGATAGGGTTGAATTGTTGAGGGCTACATGTTTTGGCCCATGGTTACAACTTGAAGATACTACCGCCGACCCATTGTTGGTTCTCATGTTCTTACAATGCAAGGTTGAACATGAAAATGTCGGGAGACATGGGATGTGTTACAATATTTGTGGCCAAAATCTCCGATATGGCCGAGAGGACTTTTGTCTTATCACGGGTTTTCAATTTGGGAATATTCCTGATTTGCCTAGAACTACAGGGGGTGTCTTAGAGGATCGGATTCGAGGAGATAATGTAAGGTGTGGAGAATGCTTAGGGTGGCTCAAGGATGTTTGTGAAAACCCAAGAGAATATGAAGATGATGAGGCTATCCGAATTGTTTTGTTGGCGATGGTGTCATCGTTTTTTTTGGGTCTACAGAAAAGCGTTAAAATTCCCCGCTTTTTGATTGATTTGGTAGATGATCTAGATGCATGGAACAACTTTCCATGGGAGTCGTTTTTGTGGGATAGCATATACAAACAAATGAAAGGTGCAATATTCCGGAGACGAGAGAAAAAGAAACGTGCACTCACATTGACCGGTTTTTTGTTTCCATTTAAGGTTAGTTATTTTATTTTCAAATAATACGTTATGTGTATAAATGTGTTTATGACGTTTTATAACGTTTATATGGTTATGTATATACATGTGTTTAGGATGTTTTATAACGTTTATATTGAGATAATATATACATGTGTCTAAAACGTTTATATGTATAAAATTGTGTTTGGACGTAATAAACATAAAAAATAGTCTATGTGGTTTAAATGTTTAGGACGTTATAACGTTTATTTGGTACGTAAAAGGAATGATTAAATAGTCTATATGGTTTTATAACCTTTATATGGTTTTAAATATATAAATGTATTTGGAACGATTAAATGTGTATATAAATGTGTTATAAATGTGTTATAAATGGGTTAACATCATTAATTAGGTTTTATATGGTTTTAATTTTTATTATTAGGATTTATTCTCTTATTTTTTAATTATATGTTTTTACTTTTTACATCTTAGATATGGATTTTGGAGACATTCCCTTACACGAACGCCTATTTTCAATGCCACAATCGTCGGCCTAGGGCAGTTCGTTGGGTAAGGCTTCAGAATGGCCTTTTACAGCACCATATTTTATGGCTTATGACTTTAGACGGAGACCATCCACCACATCCTCCCGAGGCCGACGATTTTGAGTTGTCCCAACCATGGTATATACAGAGCCACGAATATTTTGGAGTGGCGGCACAAGCGGAACAGGCGCAGAGGCCGGGTAGACGACGGATTGTGGATGATGATGATGATAATGACGACGCTGAGAGATCACGGGGGAGGGGGGAGGCCTACTAACATGGATCACGGTTCCGCTCCATCATGGGAAGAATTCAACTGCTACAAGGACAAGGTTGATAATCTGTGTGATGATGTCGAGCAGTTAAAGATTCAAAATCATCGACGCAATGTTGAGAATTTGACTATCTGGAGACGGATGGATTTTATGGAGACCAGTTATAGAAACATGGGGGTAGTTCTTATAACTTGTTATGAAAGTCTTTTCATTTTATAAGTATTTTTTTAAAATGTTTTATTGTGTGTAGATGGGTGGTAATTTTGGTGGTGGTGGTGTTGGTGGTGGCCAATACGGTGGTGATTTTGGTGGCAATACGGTGGTGAATTTTATACCCATCCTAGTTTGTACGACGTTATCAGGGCGGCACCGAACATGCCGAGTCCTTCATACATGGCTCCACCCCACAAATCTAATATGGTATAAGTTTATATGGTTTATAACGTTTAATATATATAGGTATTTTTTACAACGTTTATATGCTTTATAACATTTATTTATATAAATGGGTTTAGAACGTAAACATGCAAGAGAATCGTCAATCAGCGTTCCGGGCATACAACACTTCGACTGAGCCGATTATGACGACTCGCCAGCACAGTGATTCACACGTTCAGCCGGTAAATAATTTCTATTTTTAGTTTTAAATATAAGTTTATATATAGTTTGTAACGTTAAATATATATATATATAGGTATTTTTTGTTTACAACGTTTATATGCTTTATAACGTTAAATATATATATAGGTATTTTTTGTTTACAACGTTTATATGCTTTATAACGTTTATTTATATAAATGAGTTTAGGACGTAAACATGCAAGAAAATCGTCAATCAGCGTTCCGGGCATACAACACTTCGACTGAGCCGATTACGACGACTCGCCAGTACAGTGATTCACACGTTCAGCCGGTAAATAATTGATATTTTTAGTTTTAATTTTTTTTATATTTACAACTTATTAACGATTTCACAATTTTTTTAGGACCGTAGCGGTGGAGAGGAGAATGCCGGTGGAGAGGAGGATTACCTAGATGCTGACTTTGATGACCACATCCCGAGTTCACACACGGTATCACCCAATTAGGGGTGAGCAATGGAACCGCAAAAACCGGCCCGAACCGGGACCGGGACCGGAACCGGCACCGGTATAGTGCAACCGGTCCGGTTTTCGGTTCTACAAATCTCTCATTTCCGGTTCCGGTTCCAAACCGGGTTCGGTCCCATTTTTTCGGGTAATTAACCGGAACCGGCCCGAAAGTTTAAAAACAATATAAAATGATTTCATATATTGAACATATAAATACTAATTTACAAAACTCGTAATATCTTTCTAGTTAACATTGAATCAAAACATATACGATAGTTAAAATCTTTAATTTCATTACATATGATTCGAAATCTCATATTATATATATACTTTAAACGTATAATATAAATAGTTGAAATCATTTATTTCATCATATATATAGACACAATCAACAATTTTATTTATTTTAACCATGATACACAAATAATAAATGTAGAAATAGTATATGTTATACGATTTTGTATTAAACTATGAATATCGGTTCCAATCGGGTTTTTGACCGAAAAACCGAGACCGGCACCGGAACCGGTATTACCTATACGGTCCGATTTTCGGTTCTTCAAATTTCTTATTTCCGGTTCCGGTTCCAAAGCGGGTTCGGTCCGGTCCGGTCCGGTTCGGGCCCAATGCTCACCCCTACACCCAATACAGCTGCTAACGTATTTTATACTTTACTTTTGAAGTATAAAAATAAATTTAATTTACGAATTTCAAAATACTTTACATTGTAGGCCGCTCCCACCCCTTCAGGCTTTCGTACTGTCGTTCAAATAGCAGAAGAGCAAGAGCTTCAATTGCGAAGGGGTTTGAGGAATCGAAAAGCAGCGGCGGTCCATAAGCCTCCATTTACCAAACAAGGCGATACCACTCCTCTACCAAAACGACCAAAGGGGAGGCCGAAGGGTGATGGGAAGAGAGACTATGTGGCGATATACAAGACGGTATTAGACTTATACAATAGAGGGGCATTGCAGAATATAAAACTTTCATGCTACATTCATGAGGTGAACGCATCTTGGTGGGGTACATTGATGGGAGAAGAAGGAGACGGCTATTTAGATGAGTCGGTGAGTAAAATATTAACAATTTTTAACCTACTATTTGAAAAACCTTATATGTAACAATTTTTCTTATGTTTGTAGCACATGGATGCATGGGTTAACATCATGAATGAGAGACGATCGTCAAACTGTACTTGGTATATCATGCCAACTCAATTTGATGCATGGATGCAGGCACAAACATCCATAAATACGTGACTGACTTGTGTGATGGATCGGATGATAAGCCATCATGGTTGAAACTTCAGCGGGTATGAACGTTCTTTTTTATTTAAATTACTTTCTTTATTGGTTACTTATAAACAATAATATTTTTATTTACGTTACTATAATATATTTAAAAGTAAAGGTTTTATACTATATAATGGGATCTAAAATTGTCGGGCAATACATTTTTCATGATAATAATGATCTTTGTCTTTGTCTTTTATTATAATTACTGATTCAGATAAAATATATTAGGTATTTATTCTCTTCTGCATCAATGGTCGACACTGGTTTATGGGAGATCTTGACTTGCAAAACATGGAGATGGAAGTCTACGACAGCTACCAGGTGGGGCCCTTGAAGAGTGAGGTGAACAGAGTCTTGAAAAATTTTAAGGATCTTCTACCTAAACTACTGAAGGCCATGAAAGACCCTCGTCACTCTTATGCCAATGATCTTGCTTTGCACATAAAATCCGATATACCGCAACAACAAGGGAAACTAGGAGATTGTGGTGTATGGATACGCAAATTCCTACATGACCTGACTAAAAGGAGGCCAGTAGTTAACACGCCTGACCCTGAGAGAGAGGCATTTAAAGGTAGGTTGTTTATGTTGGGTTTTTTTTAGTTGCAAAGCCGATTAGTGGATGTATCTGAATTTAAGTTACGCTTGATGTTTTATTTATTTGGCTTCGATTAAAATTGACGAATTAAATGGTTGGTATCACGTTGACTAATTCCAGTTTAATGTTTTTGACCTTATCTAATCTCTTGTTAGAAATTACATGCAACAATTAATATATTCACCCTATATATATATATATAAACACTTATGTGTATTTAATGATTTTATGGATACCTTATTATATATGTTTAGTAGTGCAAATATTTGTATGTTTTAATCATATGAATAAGTTTAATTATATCTAAAAATAGTTATATATATATATATATATATTTGAATACATAGAATGGCTTCTCGTATGATTCTATGCATTTAAAAGCTGCAAATAAGCCTATCCATATTTATTTATTTAAGTAGGTTTATAAAACTTCATTTAAAGAAAAGCCTTTATTATTAGCTGGTATTTTTTTTAATTTTGAATTAAGGCATCTTTTACTTTTCAGATAAATCAGTAATGCTTTTTCAGCGCTTTCAGACGTTTCAGGCATCTTTTACTTTTCAGATAAATCAGTAATGCTTTTTCAGCGTTTTTCAGACGTTTCAGGCATCTTTTACCTTTCAGATAAATCAGTAATGTTTTTTCAGCGTTTTCACACGTTTCAGGCATCTTTTACGTTTCAGATTAATCAGTAATGCTTTTTCAGCGTTTTTCAGACGTTTCAGGCATCTTTTACCTTTCAGATAAATCAGTAATGCTTTTTCAGCGTTTTCACACGTTTCAGGCATCTTTTACTTTTCAGATTAATCAGTAATGGTTTTTCAGCCTTTTTCAGCCTTTTTTCAGACGTTTCAGGTAGCTTTTTTTCATTGGCTATCCCTATTAGCGGTCACTAAAAGCTCGTCATTGGTTATAAATAGGGGGCATGTAATCAACAACAACCTCTCATCACAACTCTCTCATCCATTTCTTCAATAGTTTTTTTCTTGTTTAGTTCCCTGTCAACTGCATATGGCTCTTTCTCTAGCAACGAGTCCCAATTTTTCATTATTAGAAATGAAAAAGAGATAACAGACCTTGGCATATTGGTAAGCTTAATTGATCTCTTTTAAAACTAATCTCACTCCATAATTAAATATATTTGCTCATGTATTTACAAAGTTCATCATTTGGTGGTTATTTCAAATTTTCAGACCATTCCAGCCCCATTTGTAACTATGTGGAATTTGACAAATCATAGTAAGTGTCTAATAAGCATCGGTGGGTGGCACTATCACATGGATATGATGCTTATGGCTCCTGATCGTTTTGTCATGCACGGTCATCTACGTCTCGTGTTTGGCGAACACAACCTACGTCGGGACGCTTGGTTAAAGTTCACTCTTAATCAAGATCCACCTCTTCATTTCTTGGAGGCTATGTATGCTGTGAAGTTTGATTTCGAGGAGATATGAGTTCCTTCTCTAAGAGATAGTATGAGGGCCTGGTTTATGTATGTTTATGGTTTATGTATGTTTCCTGTTTATTTATGTCTTCTATTTTAAGTATGTCTTCTATTTACCAATGAAAGAATTTGGCCCTCATAACGTATTAGACAATTATGCTGCATTGTATCCTAAGATGCAACAAAAAATCAAAGAACACGAAGAATGGATTCGTTCCATTAAAAATCTCTATCCAGAGGATAACTAGGAAATCAATTTAACCTCTTTATGTTATGTTATTGTAGACGCACTGTAACTGTTGTTGTTTCTGTTTCTGTTTCTGTTTTTGTTTCTTCAAAATGTGTGTCTCACTATGTTATGATGCTTTCAATGAAATCTCTTGTTTCTTCGTCTACTCCAACTGGTTAAAAGTTACAGATATTTGATTAAAATGCTCTCAATACAGATACTTGATTAAAAATTACATGCCCTAATAAACGTAACATAAAGACATTGTTTAATAGTTAAGATCAATGTTCAAATCGTCATTCAAATCAAAACTAAAATGTCTACTACTTTGTTGGGCCGTTGTTGCTTCAGCTTGTCGGCTACCGGATGTTCTTTGACTAGGTAAACCGTTGTCGTCCATTTGTTGGGTCGTTGTTGCTTCAGGTTGTCGGCTACCAAATAGTCTTTGACTAGGTAAAATTTCTGTGCATTGGTTGCGACTATGTCCGTATTGTTCACATCGACTACATCTTTGAAGACTGCTTCCCTCACCACGTGATGGAAAACGCTTATGCTTACTCTTTCTTCTAGGTCTTGTTCTCATTATTGGTGGACGAACAGTCATAAGTGGAAAATCTGGACTAACTCATGCTAGTTGAGGCCCAACGGGATATACAACCGGAGCCCACGTTGCCTTAAGGTTTTCGACGGTGAAATAAGGAGACGCCAAATGACTGCAGTCTGTCAAATTTTGCATGGCTGCAACGGCAATGGCATGACCACAAGGTAACCCAGAAAGTTGCCATCTTTTGCATGAGAAACTTTTGTCGTAGTACTGGACTTTGGCGTCTCTGTACCCATCCTGCACTTCATACTCACAATAGCCAATATCACGTACAATCCATGATGCGGACTCAACGGCTCTCTTTTGAACCCTCACTTCTGCCCAAGGGGTTAGGGTATTGGTCAGGCGTGCTACACAAAAACGTAATTATTTCGTTAGTATTAAAGATTTTTTTTCAACACTATTATAAAAAATGATTCCACTGTAATAACCTGCTAATTCACGACGTTTGGAATACCATTCTTGTTGAAAAGCACGAAAGTATTCCATAAGGCCAACAATTGCGCCTTTCCGAGCAAAACGTGAATGTGCATTCATGCACTCTACACTGTTTGAGGTCATGATGTTGTAGCGTAATCCTGGAAAATGAGCTCTTGACCACCTGTTTGGGTTGACCCTGTCCAGCAATTCAGCGCCAGGTACTACAGCTCGTAAGGCAGACATATGAAGGTCAAACTCGTATGTCGTATAAGCTCTGTAGGTCTTCCAAAAAAATCTTCTTATTGTATTCGACGCTGGCGTCCTTTGCCTTAATATTCATATACAGGTGGCGACAACAATACACATGATACGCCGTCAGGTACACAGTGTTAATTGCCTGGCGTAGTGGTCCATATCTGTCGGTCATGAAAACCAAGCCTTCCATTTCCCCGATACACCTTCTTAGCATTTGGAAAAAGTAAGTACACGAATCTCCGCTCTCAGACTTTGCCACTCCAATAGCAATAGGGACAACTTGGTTATTTGTGTCCATAGCAATAGCTAGGAACATTGTACCCAAATAATCCCCCTTCAAATGAGCACAATTGATAATAAGTACTTTACGCAGCAACTGCGATCTAAACGTATTAATCTGCAAAATTAGGTGGTTTACAATATAATTACACAAAAATAAAGGGGTTTATGTTATGTAGTTGCAAAAACAATATAAATACACCAAAATATACATACCGCACATCCAAGGGCAAAGAAACAGCTTGCAAACCTTCCAGTGACATCTGTCGTAATATCAGTCACCGTATCTGGATTATTGAGCTCCACATTATAAAAGTATTGCGAAAGTCGGGTAAACGATTCCGCTGGGTTACCCTCGATCATGCATAAAGCTCTCCATTTTGCACGCCAAGCTTGCAAGTAAGAGATATCGATTTTATACCGCGTTTTAATATCTCTGACAATGTCGCATCCACGAATGGTCCTGCTAATATCGCCAGTTTTGTCAAGAAGGAGATGTGCCAAAACTCTTGTCACAAAAACAGAAGAATCAATGACGCATTTGCGCTCGATAGTTCGAACAAACCGCGAATATGTAACGTTTATCGGCACCAGCAAACGGTGCACCGCATTTCGGTAACGAAATGCCATTCTTCATTTTGTTGTTGCCACGTTCCTCCATACGAAATTTTCACCCGAACTTTATGAATTTCAGAACTCATGTTTTAGAGAAAATTGTGTTTAGGAGTTAGATTTAATATCTGCTTTTAGAGAAATCCTTCACCGACGTTTTATAGACAAAAATTGGGTAAATAAACGTTTTTTTATATGTATTCGGGTTAGATTTAACGGATTTCTGTTAAAAATGTACAAAATTCGGGTTAGATTTAACGGATTCCGTTAACTAGGGTTTTGACCAACTTTTATTTATTTTTTTGTCTTCTAGTGGAACTTTCGTTAGATATAACGGAATAGGACCATTTCCGCAAAAAACATCCGTTAAACAGGGTAATTTTGCGGATTCGGTTAATTAGGGTTTTTACGGAAATGGCTAACTAGGGTTTTGACCAACTTTTATTGACTTTTTTGTCTTCTAGTGGTACTTCCGTTAAATCTAACGGGATTGGGCCAATTCCGCAAAAAACCTCCGTTAAATGGGGGAATTTTACGGAATCTCCCCTTTTAGGTTTTTTTTGTCGTTTTGCCCCCTCCGTTAGCAGATCCCGTTAGAGTCCGTTAAACGGATGTTTTTTTGCAGAATGTCTTGGTTACCAGTTGCAAAGTCGTCAAGAATTTGGCTAGGAGACCAATGTTGAGTTTCAAAATGGCTACGTGGGCAAATTTCTCTTAAAAAATGATAATGTGTTGTAGTTGAAGATTGTGTTGGCAAATGAGAAAGAAAATAATGTTTTAATATATATATATATATATATATATTAAATAATACTTCAAATTGTAAAGATCTTTTTTAATCAAATATTGCACAAATCAATGTACCAAAATCAAGATTAAGCATTTCATTGAACACCTGAAGTTTAAATTCAGTTTTGTTACAATTGATAGAACACCTAAATAAGTAAAACTAATTTCAACTTAACTAAGCTTCGATCACCAAATCGAATCATAATGCAACGAGAATTCCAAACTCGTTCTTTACAAAATCCAAATCTATACCGAATATGGCATGTGTTGGGCTCTCGATTATTCTTACGTTCACAATGAAAATGAGTTCATGACTGAACTTTCATGTGTATATATATATATATTTGAAAGAGGGACATTCATTTGTAAATCATTAAAAATGGTATAAACCTACGAAATCCTATAAAATCGTTTCTATATTTTTATAATTAATGACTTACCATATACTTCATATTTCCATATTTTTTTTTTATGAATCTATATCCTCCATTTATTTTATTGATCAATTGCTATGATTAGTTTATACATTAAAAATGTTTTACAAATAAACTTCAAAATATATATTCTAAAATCTTGTCAAGAAAATAATTTATGGATTTTGTTTGGGCCTTTGATCAACAAAATGGGCCAATGCGCATCCCATTCATCCATCGGCCATCGCACCCAATTCCAAGGTCGGAACTTGGAATGCAATCACCACCACAAGTACAAGTAGAAGAAACCCCAAAAGCATAGTGTCGATCAGCAACAGGATAGGAAGGAAACCCAGTTGTGATTGATTCTCTGTTTTGTATATAAAAGCATTGGATTTTTTTTGGTTGATGGAAACCTATTATTAAACTTGAGAGAGAGATTTTGTTTGTTTGAATTCTCATCAATGGCGTTAAGAGCACCTGTTGCTGGATTAAGTATCGCTTCAACAACATTACAGGATTCTTGTTCCTCTTCTTCTTCCAGGATTGCAGGAGGAGTTTCTAGGTTTCCAACTTGCAGAACTTCCTTCTTTGGTTCTGGAGGTAAACTACTACTACTTATACACATACCCACTTCAAACTTGTATTAAAATAAGGGTTTTTTTTTAAATGCTATAATATATCCATATATGCAAAATCCATTAGCTGAACCCAAATATAAACCTCTATTATGCAGAATTTGTGTATTTTTCTATGTGGTTGGTTTGATAAGGTGACTCATCAATTGGAGTCAGAAGCTGTCTATATGTTTTTATCATTTTCATCTCTCCTGAATTCCAAGAAAGGGTGAAATTTTTGAAAAAGAAAACAATTTTTGAAGTTTCATTGGTTTTGTTAAAACTAAGGGATCATTTACTAAACGCTTAACCATTATCATTTACTTTATTGATTAAGAATAGTGAGAATTAACAATCTTGCCCGGTAAAAGACAAGGGGCTAAGGACCAAAAGACTCTTATTCCATAAATGTGGGAAAGGACTCTAACCCGATAAGTGCTTAGTGGGTTTAAAATGCTTAATAGCAAGTTCTCAAAGCCCAAGGATATTATATTTTGAATGTGAATCTCTCTTACCCACTAAAAATTTGGTAAATGACCCTAAATGCTTACCGGATTAAGCACTTTGCAAGTTATATTACTTTAACCGATATATATGAGAATTGAGAAATCTTACCTAGTAAGAGTGAAGCATTGATCAAGTGTCATACCAGTAAGTTATCGCAACAACCCTTCCATGGTTACCGCTTACTGGATGAACCGAATTGATAAATGCGATGTCATTTTAATAGACTAAAATCAAACAAACTAACCAATACAAAAAAGTCACAATAGCCAACCCAAAAAACCAACTAATCAACAACATTATGCAAATGTACACTTCAAATGAAAGAAATTAAAACCAATAAAGCTTAACACAGAAAGGCGAAAAATCGGGTTTGATTGAACCCAACAAATCTAAATCTCTTGAGGAAGTGGAATCATGTTTCGGCTCACATGTATATAAATGAAAATAAGTAACAAAATATACAATATCCATATACACATTCAGAATATTCACATTACACATTACATCATATAAGAAAACCATTTGCTGCACTTTTTTTTGCTTCTAGTTCTATTCAAATGCTGCACCTTTTATGGTTGAAACCTCTTCCAAGCTTTGATTGCAAATCAACTCATCATTGCCATCCTTCATATTTCAATTATTTCAAAACTAAATGATGCTTTCTTAATCATCACAAACCAATCACATCCTTCATGGTATCTACTGCTGGTGATTCACATGAATAACTTGAGAACCACTGGTTGACGCTAGAAGGTTCTGATTAATCCAAAAGAGAAAACAAAATTAATCCGGGACTATGAATGCTTCTAATCAACACAAAATTGTACCAATAAACCAATAGAGAAAACAAAATATGAATGCTACACCATGAATCAGACAGTACCAAAATCCATATTTTGAACAACACCTTGATTTTGTTCAAAATTAATTTTGAAAATCGGGTTAATAGAAATAAAACACGATCGCTCAAAATCGAAATCAACAGTTTTTAAAGTTCATGAAACAAATCGTTGAGTATTTGAAACAAATAGGCAAAACTAAAAAAAATGATCAAGTTTGTGAACGGATCGAAAACAAAGGTACCTTACCTGGTCGAGAACATCTCGAGGAAAAGAAATCAAGCAACAAAAACATCCCTGCAACAGAACAGTAGAAGAAATCGAGCAGGAAACCAGGAAGAGTAAGTAAACCATTGATTTGGGTGAAAGCAATATAAAAAATACCCAACATCTTGGAAACATGATATTTCAGAAATATACCATTACAAATATCACTGCTCCTGTATCAACCTTATGGCAACAGAATGAGAGGGTAGTCCAATCTCCAAGCCTACAAATAGCCCAAACCAAATCCAATCTTCAAAGATAAGTGACCTAGTGAGCAATTACCGTGTAAGCATGGGGTAAAGGGCCCCTAAATTAAACAAAAAAAATAACAATTAATCAAAACTGAAAATTCTACACAATGGTTTTCTTACATCTCTTGATCAAATAAAATATCCAATGTGTCATCCCATCCTTGGAACAAAAACACAGCAGTCAGCTTGTAAGAAACTCTAAAATCATTTCACATTCATATGAAACAATAAATTTAATCTATCAAAAGGAATACATATGGATAACTAAATTGCATTTTGGAATAGAAGAAGTAACGCAATTCCCATAACATGACTGAGGGGGCGTTTGGTTGGGGGTATTGAGGGGTCAGGAATGGGAATGATAATGAAAACTGCTGTTTGGTTTGATATTATATAATGGAATCATTCCTGCAGATCCATTAATTTCCATTCCTGACCAAATTGGGGGGAATGAAAATTTTATTTCTACTTTGTTTTTTTCCATGCATTGTTTCATCTATGGATATTAAATGAAATATCTTTCGTATTTTCAAGTTGAAAAACCATATTTTTTTAATAGGAAACAATTTTTCATTGATTATATTGGATTAACCAAACAGCATCAATGCAATGCTCATTCCTATTCCCATTCTCCTGCATTCCCATTTCCATTCCCATTCCCATTCCCTGAAATGAACCAAACGCCTGAATTCTTTGATTCTCTATTTCCATCATATTTAACCAACCCAGGGCATATAGCTCTTCAAAATGATTTCACTAAAAGCAGTAGAATAAGAAACCAATACATGATAGCATATAAACCAACTTTTATGATTAATTAGAAGTTTAACTAATAACCACTGAATTCTAGTAAAAAATTTACAGTGAAGGAAGGGAATTGCTTACATGATTAGCGAAGAGAGAGGCCTCAACTTAGTAATTACATAATCCAATATGGGTAGAAAACCATAAGTAACTTATCATCTCATCGATCCGCTTTGAGTACCAGATAACCGCAAAATGGAACAAACAGAGAAAATCATTGAGAAAAAAATCAAGAACACAGCAGTTGATATAGACAATTCGCTAATTACCCTTCTACACGGTATGCCACTTGAATTTATAATTTTCCACAAATAGACAATTGCATCTGCTATTGGAATGAGATCAACTAAAATAAACCAAGATTAACATAATAAAACTGGTTAAAGATGAGAACAGAAAGGTAACACCTTCAAATTATACATTGAAAAAACTTCCAAAGACAGAGGAGAAGATGTCTGATACATGGACTGGCGACCTCATACCCAAGTCTTGAGGTATTACTAAATGGATCTGCATCTTGGAGATGAACTGTTGGGCTGAGAGTTATCAGAGAGGATAATGAAGCATCGATCTTGGAGGCTGAGCTGATGATTTAGGGAATTGCAAGAGTCGGTATCTGTGATTTGAAGCGGTGTGTTGAAATTTTAAGGGATTAAGAGTTTTATGCTTAAAAGGGTGGTACCATATGCTTTAATGGTTGTTTTTAAGAGTTTGGTTATCAAATGTTTTATAAAATAGTGTATATATATATATATATATATGAATCGAAATATAAAACACAAATTAAAGCATATGTTTTGTAGGAAAACCGGTGCTGTTTTTGGGAATGGTCAAGCAAACAGATATAGAGTTTTATGTTCTTTAGGATGGATAGAGTATTTTGTGTGTATAATAAGTGGGTTATCTTTTTTTTTATCTTTGTCAGTCTGTTGTGGATTTTAATAACTGATATATCCTTGCATAGCTCTTTTAGTTGGCCATCTTTTTCCAAGTTATTTTGTGCCATTACTTGGGGATCGTTTACCGGATCACTTACCTTATAGATGAACATGAAAAGTACCAAGAATCTTACCGCTAAGAGCGATGGCAAGACCGACACGGTAAGTTGTTGCATACAATCCGTTATGGAGGACTAGAATTTTACCTTGTAATGCAAGCGAGAGTAAGCACTTACCGGATAAGCGTTTTGGTAAACGGCCTCTTAATCTTAATATACAAGGATGGTTACCCTATCCTCATCAATGTAAATTATGTTCATCTATTTATCTTTTCAAAAAATGTTAAAGAGTTACCTTCTCTTTCTGTGTAAATCAATGTCTAATTTGGTGATATTGGTCTCTCATCTGAAGCAATGTTACAACTTTTACAATTTCGTCTATTTAAAGTTCTTGTAATGTCTGTAACCTCTTGCTTTACGTGTTTATTAATTTATCATGCTGATGAATATGAGCAAAAATTCTCATGTTGATTTCATTTTCTCATTGGTCTTGCAGTTGGAGCCCTAAAGGTTAGAGGACTACGGCTAGCTCACCCTAGTAGCACACGATGTAACGGGATCCGAATGAATCTTTTTGACCGTTTTACACGAGTTGTCAAGGTTATTGGCATAATGATGTCATATATTTTGTATGTTGGCGTTATTTTCGTCCACCACACCCTACTAAATGTATGTTTCTTATCTCTTACACGCACAGTCATATGCAAATGCACTCATTAGCACCTTTGAAGACCCTGAAAAGATCTTAGAGCAAGCCGTTACAGAAATGAATGATGATCTAATAAAGATGCGTCAAGCTACAGCCCAAGTATGCATTTCTGATTTTATCTTTTACTTTTGGATGTGTAACTATAGTCTTTTAAATCAGAAGATTGGTTTTGACATGACAACCTTAAGAAAGATAATTAGGTAAATTACATATTTGGTCCTTGTGGTTTACATTTTATTGCACTGTTGGTCCCTATTTTGAAATAATTAGGGAAAAGGTCCCTGTGGTTTACATTATATTGCACTGTTGGTCCCTGTGGTTTACACTATATTGCACTGTTGGTCCGTGTGGTTTACACTATATTGCACTGTTGGTCCATGTGGCACTATATTGCACTATTGGTCCCTAACCCTATTGGCAAAATAGGGACCAACAGTGCAATATAGTGTAAACCACGGAGACCTTTTTCATAATTATTTTAAAATAGGGACCAACAGTGCCATAAAGTGTAAACCAGAGGTACCAAATATGTAATTTACCCGAGATAATTCAACTTTTTTTCTGTATTTTCTCCCCTTGAAGGTTTTGGCATCTCAAAAGAGGATGGAGAACAAATACAAGGCTGCTGAGCAAGCTTCTGAGGATTGGTAAGTGACTGGATATGTTTTTAATAATGATTATAAACGTTGCAGCTATCATTCTTATTTAGTTCAATTCTTTAGGTATCGAAGAGCACAACTTGCACTGGGTAAGGGAGATGAGGATCTTGCACGTGAAGCCTTAAAGCGACGAAAATCTTATGCTGTAAGACTTCATTCTATCTCTTGGAACCAATTTCTTAGGTTGTGTTTAGTTGTGGAAAACTGTTTTTGTTTTCCAAGAAAATGAAAACAGAAAATGGAGTTAATTTTTCATTTTCAGTTTTCTAGGAAAATTTTGGAAAACTTGTTTACTTGAAATCATGGAGTTTTCATTTTCCATTTTTAGAAAACTAGAAAATTCGTTTAGTTGTGCATTTTTCATTACTTTTCATTTTCCATTTTTTATTTTTCCAAATATTGCAACGGCGGCGGCGACGATGGTGGCGGTGGACTTGGTGGCCTCGACGGTGGTGCTGGTGGCCTCGGTGGACTCGGTGGGGGTGGCGGTGGCCTCGGCGGCGACGGCGGTGGCCTCGGGGGCCTCGGTGGTGGTGGCGGTGGCCTTGGCGGCCTCGGCGGCGACGGTAGTGGCCTCGGGGGCCTCGGCGGTGACGGCGGTGGCCTCGGCGGTGGTGGCGGTGGCCGCCGGCGGCGGCAGGCGCGACGGTGGCGGTGGCCGGAGCCGAGAAGGGGACGACAATTGAAAATGAAAATGGAAAATGAAAATGAGAATTGGAAAACTATAAAAAGTAGTTTTCTAAATCAAGTGTAAATTTGGAAAATGAAAATTTTGTTTTCTTGGAAAAAATTTTCTAAATTGAATCAACTAAACAAGTTTTCTAAATTTTCAGTTTTCATGGAAAATTTTTCTAGAAAACAGAAAATTTTTCCACAACTAAACACACCCTTAAAGTTGTGAATCATAGTGTATGAAAATTTGCGTACCCTTATCATGATAAAAATGGAATCTTGCATTGTGATTTCTCCATGTTATTTGTGAAAATAATGTACACCCGTTCCACATATTTTTGGACTTGTACACCATCACTTTGGCCTCCAGCTTTGAGTAAAAGCCTTCACATTGTTCAATTATTTAATTTGGCTTTGGACATTATTGTTCTTATATATTATTTATTGAATCATATAATATGGTGAGTTATGTATAATGTGTATATAAGAACCACTATTTCCAGACCGCTATACTACCGCTTTACCATCGAGGTACTGCTATTTCAAATCACCGGATTTCATATTTGACCGCTGTAACAGCATAGTTTCATATCTAGAGGTTCTTTATAGCTTCAGAAGGCTAAATCAAGTAATCTTGATGTAACAAAGATTAAAGATGGAAATTTGGAAGAAAAAAGAACTAGAGATTTGGGGAATCACTCTTGAAGTTTTAACTCATAAACAGAATAATATGCCCTTTAAGTAGAGCCCATGAGGAACAAGATAAGATAACTAAAACAAGACTACAAGAGAAATGGAATACAATAACTATGAAATAAAACTAGTGACAGTTCTGATCTTAAACAAATCTTTTGGCCATACAATGGAAAAGTTATGTTTCTGAGCAATTCCCATTAACATGGTTGGTAAATTTCTTCTTCTTTTTTCTTAAGGAAACACCATTGCTAAATTAACAAATATGAAATTAGACATCTTGACTATGCATATTTGGTTTTGATACATATAATAGTAACAAATAAATCAATGAAAGTAACAAATAAATCAATGAAATTAGCGACTATGTACTGCTATCTGCCTATCTGGTATGTAGCGATAGCGATGGCATTTTGGTAATTATTTTTTATTTTTTTATACTTTGATAAATACTAGGGTTTTACTTTTACCTATTATATTTTGTTCTATAATATATAATAGTTTAAGACTTAAGACACTTAGTATTATGTTTTGTTCTCTAATATATATAATAGTTTAAGACTTTTAAGGTAATATATTAATATATAATTTATCTTTTAGAAGGCTATCGCTAAATGTCACATAGCGGTTGCTATTTATTGCTATTCGCTACGTAGCATAGCAGTAAGCTATCGCTATTTATCACTATTCTCTACTGACAACTATGTCAGGCCCTTACAGTTATGTTTTGATGTCATCATATAACTTCAAATGTAAATTTTTCTATTTACATTCTAAATTATTTTACAGGACAACGCAGCTTCTTTGAAGACTCAACTTGATCAGCAGAAAAGTGTTGTGGATAATCTCGTGAATAATACAAGGGTGGGTATCACTTATTTATAATATCTTATATTTGTCTCCTTGTTTTTAAGATATGCATCCTTTGCTTTGTGCAAATATCCATCATTTTCAAATGCATACTTCAGTTTTTCACTATTGCCCAGTACATTATTGTTTAAGTGCATGCCTTTGTCTTAACAGCTTCTTGAAAGCAAGATACAAGAGGCAAAGTCAAAGAAAGATACTCTGAAAGCACGAGCACAATCTGCAAAGTTTGTTCTCATTTTCTGACGTCAATATTTTGATATTCTTGGTTTTTTGATTATTGATGACGTTAAGATAGCCCACTTATTGGAATTAATGTATGTGGGAACATGTTCTTTCTCCAGGACCGCAACAAAAGTAACTGAAATGTTGGGAAACGTCAATACAAGCAGTGCTCTTTCGGCATTTGAGAAGATGGAGGAAAAAGGTTCCCATTACACTCTCTATTTTAAATCAAATTTTTGTTGCAGAATGCATAAATATGACCAAGGAACATGGTCTAATGATGGGCAAGCAATTGGCACCTAAAGATAATAAATCCCCTCTTATATTTGTGTTTACTGGTAATATTGCAATAGTTTCCATTTTCGTATGTCCCATAAACTACACCTGGCAAACATGTCGTGTCGTGTTGTGTCAAATTCGTGTCGGGTTCAAAGTTAAACGGGTTGAGAGTGCTTGATCCTAACCCAACCCATTTAATAAACAGGTCAGAAATATCAACTCTAATCTGGCCCATTTAATAAACGGGTTGACCCGTTTAACATTTATAAAATTAAAATTAGAAAATTCATAAACGGTTACGAATCCAAATTTTGTTATTCAAACTTATAAGTTCAAAGTTCAAACCAAATCCATTAACATTAAAACTCCAAATAAAACGAATAAAATTGAAATCTGGAAACTCTTAGCAGTTGACTAAGGTTAAACGATTTAGACTTTAGACTTTTAATTATTTTTTAGTTGCCAATTTATCTTGCCGAATTCACCAAAAGGTAATTCGTAATTTAGTAAACAGGTAAAAAGAGAACTTTATATATGTATACGCAGTTACACACACACGTGTGTATATATATATATATAGAGGAAAGTTCAAATGTGAACCACTTTTTGGTTGTGAACGTGAGGACAACCGAGAGCGCGACACGTGGCGACTTTGAGTGTGGTCCCCCTCTTTAATTCAATTCCCTCCCATGAATCGCGCCTAGTCATCCGTCGTGGATCTGACGTGGCGCCTAGTCATCTGCCACGTGTCGCGCTCTCGGTTGTCCTCACGTTCACAACCAAAAAGTGGTTCACATTTGAACCCACCCCTATATATATATATATATGTAGGGGTGGGTTCAAATGTGAACCACTTTTTGGTTGTGAACGTGAGGACAACCGAGAGCGCGACACGTGGAGGATGACTAGGCGCCACGTCAAGTCAACGGCGGATGACTAGACGCGATTCATGGGAGGGCATTGAATTAAAGGGGGGGACCACACTCAAAGCCGCCACGTGTCGCGCTCTCGGTTGTCCTCACGTTCACAACCAAAAAGTGGTTCACATTTGAACTTTCCTCTATATATGTATAAACGGGTTAGTCTGGTCATTTTCGAGTTGATATGTTTGACTAACCTTACCCGTTTAATTTTCGTGTCGTGTCGTGTCAACCCGTTTACTTAAACAGGTTGAATTTGTTACCCAAATTCATTTATTTCGTGTCAGGTTTAGCGTGTTGTGTTGGTTTTTGCCAAGTCTACATAAATTTTAATAGGATTACTAATTTGCCACTGTCATTGTTTCCACTTGTTAATGCCATTGATTTTGGCTCTTAAGGTTTCGAAATATTGTCATTATTAAAGGACGTTTGTGGTACTTTATTAACAGCCAAAAACCTTCATAACACTGAGCCCTCTCACTTCAATTGTTCATAGTAATCCCAAGAAATCGGCGAGTTTCTGAATTAAAAACGCGTTGGTATCGTTTTAATTCCAAATGGGGTACTAAAGATGTGATATTTGTTGAGGAAAGACGTGACAAGGTGGGTATTTTCGCACGATCTGGAGTTGTTAAGGGTCTAAATTAGTTAGAGAAAAGAGTGACACATTAGTATTTTTCTACTTACTAAAGAACTCATCTAATTAGATGCAATTACCCTTGGATTGGAAAGGAGTAGTGAAAAGTGGATTGAAGAATGAGGGGCATTTAGGACAACAATAAACGCAGAAAACAACAGCTTGATCATCCGTTTGTAGCAATGGCCACATTAACTTGCTCCTTGATAGTTGACGTTTGCGGAATTTGGAATTTATATCTACTCGTTAGACATCCAGTAATTGTAGAGATGCTCGTTCTATGTTCTGCTTTTCTGCCTAGCCAAAACTAGTGGTTGAATATTGTTAGAAAAAGATTGGGATTTGTATAGTGCTATAATTTTTTTGGACCCATTAACAAGAGGATTTGAGATCCTTGTGCAAAATTTCAATTTAAAACGATTCTGCAATTGATATTCAAGTTTTAAATATAGATCATTGACTAGAATGCCATGTTTCGTATAAAGAAGAATGATTGCATAATTGTAGCAAATGCTAAATTTTTGTGTGTGTTGTGATGATAGTTATGACCATGGAGTCCCAAGCAGAAGCACTTAATCAGCTAACAACCGATGATCTTGAAGGAAAGGTACACAGTCTTTTCATTGCTGATTTGATTAATGCCATAAGCTAGCTTACTTTTTAAGCTAGTTGAAAAGGCCCAATTTGGTAAGATGAAAGCTAGCCTTTTGAAAAACTACTTTGTATAGCGTATTGGGATTTTTTTTTTCTTTTTTCCTTGTATTGGCTAACAATTTCCAAGTGTTAATAGGGTAAATCATTAACAAAAGTGAATAGTGGCATTAAGCAGGGATTTGTAGAATATTATCGTTTTTGGATGGAACAAAATCTGTTTTTCTGATGCACCTTTTGCAGTTTGCAATGTTGGAGAGCTCATCCGTTGATGATGATCTTGCAAGCTTGAAGAAGGAAATATCCGGAAGCACAAAGGTGCCTTCTACTCTTCTCTTTTACACAATAAATCGGAAATTGCTAATCCAGTAATTCCTAAATGAAACACTATTAGGTGTCGTTTGTTTTTTAAGAGGTCTAAAGTCTGAAGTCTGACTTCACATCTAAAAGTCTGACTTCAGAAGACGGTAAGAGGTTTTAGACCTTTTTCTATAAAATAAAACAAACTGTCTTAAGTCTGCGAACCTCTTAATTTTCAGATTTAAGAGGTTTTAAGAGATCTTTTTTTTAAAACAAACAACCCCTAGCCTACAAACTCAGCATGCTTTATTTTTTGATATTACATTCGAGCTAAAATCAACTTTTTTTAATCTTGAAAGGTAGTAAGTTGCATCTATTTTGGGTGGGATATACTGGGTTTGTTCGGTTTGGTACTTTTTTGTATGATTTGATGTTATGGATGCTAATTAGTGATTGGAACAGAAAGGAGAGCTTCCACCGGGAAGAACAGCTTCAAGTAGATCATCATCCGCAGCAGCAGCATATCCATTTCCTGATCTTGAAATCGAGAAAGAGCTAAATGAGTTGAGGCAAAGAAGCAGGGATCTCTAGACAACCAAACACATGTAAAGAAATTAACTTATATATATTTTTTGTCTCTGGAGAACTTGTTATGTTCATACTTACAAGTTTGCAATCAATTTGCTTTTAGATTTCTCCAATGTCAACCTTTTTGTCAAAAGTATCTGTGTGTGAGACTGCTTGTGTATTGTGACACTCTTGTTTATGTGAAGTTTTAGTTATCTTATCGAGTTCTATAACTTTGGATACAGTTTGGAATATTCGGGTAGGAACTTTTCTTTTCGTAAGAACCGGAGGACCCTTTTGATCACCCTTGGGTTCTCATGGATGCTGGATCCCAACGGTTTGCAAGGGCGTGGTGGCATTTTCGTAATAGGATGAACTTTAATGGCGATGATGTGTGTCGAACATGGAGCTTAACATATGTTAGCCCCCATCAAATGAGTTAACATACCTGAAACTGTATTAACATCCATGGTAACATATTTCATTACATTTTAACGCATAGCAATATTAGGGGTGATAATTCTCGACACGACATAAACCCGACACAAAAATAAACAGGTTAAGGTTTAGGTTGAGTTTTCTGACCCGCCAACCGTTTATTTTGTGGGTTGTGTTCGGGTTGGTATATGGGTTCCGGGTAGTATGTTGGTTACTCTAAATTCTAACCCATTTATGATCCGTCGATCCATATAGTTAAATTGGTTGCATGGGTCGTATGCAGGTTAAGCATATACGAATTAAGGTTGATAAACACGACATGATTAGTTAAACGGGTTGTCTCTGGATTTAGCCTTCCTGACCTACCAACCCGAACACGACATGTGTCACCTCTAGGTAAAATGCCTTAACACGTGCTAGCAAGTAGCATTGATGTAGTGGCTCAATGATGGAACTGTGCCTCCCTCATTTTTTATGATGTGTGCATTGCCGAACAAATGATCCATGCGTATAATGACTCGCAAGATGGTCTGATGGTTGCCATGAATTTTGAAGCCTCACCATGTCAACCTTACATAATACATATGGGGTCAAGTTCAGTAGAAAACCACAAAAATGGAAATTTTGAGAAACACTTTGGTAACCATTTATCTCTACGGCATACATTCGCATACAAGTAATTTCTAAATAATTTTTCAGTATGCACAAGTATATTTTATGAATCTATCTTTTACTTATATGTTGATTTTTAACAATACTAGTGTAGTTAAAAATGATTTTTTACCATTTATCCTTTATCCTTTTTTGAAGTAAAAACGGATACATTAATGATAACCCAAGGAGCAATCGTTGCTCATACAATGCAAAAGAAAATAAAAGCTCAAAATTCGTAACAGACAAGGGGAAACACGGAGTGCTATGCAAGCGCATAAAGCCCCATTTGCTTGTCTCCTAACCGACTTGACATAGAAAAAGTCACGACGTGTAAAAGAACACGACAACCGAGTGATAATTCCCCAAATTCGAGTGATCATCATCATCTGTAGAATTGAGCGCATCCACCACAATCTTGGCATCGGTCTAGAAAATCACCCATTGAAAACCCAACTCACTATCAAGATAAAAGCCTCATGAAGGCCAACGCCTCACATTTACGGACACACGGAAATCTATGCACAAGCATCGATCTTTACCCATTTTGTTGCTTGATATCTTAATGGAAGAACATGAATATGATAAGAGATATTTTCAGTGGAAGAACATGAATATGGATAAGAGTTTATCGACAAGGATAAATACCCGTTTATCGATTGCCATCTTAAATTTACACCCTAATAAAATTGGTGGACTTTATATGTAACAACTCAAACTAAAGGTCATTTTTTACAATTTAATTATTAATGAGGGGTACTTTTTGTAAACTTGTTAACCGGTTCTCCAAGCTACTCAAGTTTCATAAAGCCTCCTCCTTCGTCTAGGCCGTGGTGAAAGTAGTCATCAATTAAGAATCCTCCGATCTGCAACTCCTTTGAACCCTAATCGAATCGTCTTTCTTCTTCTCGATCTCTCTCTCTCTGATGTCGGTAAGCTATCTTCAAACGCATTACTTTTTCGATATATGTAATTTGTAGTACAAAAAGTTGTTATTTTCTGGGGTTTCAAGCTCGATTCTTTCTTCAATTTAAAAGTTACAAAAATTAATTTTGAATTTCAGCAAGAGTTTACATCTCCAAAACAAACAGTCATTGATAATTGATGGATAAAAAAACCAATAGTCAATTTGGGATTTTTAAAATCCCAAATATCAGTCATATAGTAATTTCATTTTGAATTTGAATTGGTATCTTCTCTGTTATAATTACTGTTTATTTATATATTTATAGAGAAGAAGGTCAGGAAGGGAAAACCTTAAAAAATAAACGGAAAACCTAGGAACACCTCGTAGACCGTATGCATAGGGTAATTTTGTAATATTCACATGTGCATATGCATAGTGCATAATGAAATTATGCATAAAACCTCAAATAGAAATTTCAAATATTACAGTGTGCTCATTTTCATGAGGTTCACTGAATGAAATATGTAAACCACAAATAGAATCAAATTATACTCACCCCAAGTTCGAACTCTACACCGTTATCTGCCTTTTTGGGTTACTCCCTGAGTCATATTGTATAGACCATCAATAGGGACTAAAGTTTCATAAATACCCTAATTAATTTATCTTGTAGGACATCATGATAATGTTTAGCTATTTATACAGATTTTTGAAATACAATGGGAGCGCCCTGGTGGCCATGGTAGGTAAGAATTGCTTTGCTATTGCTAGTGATCGGCGCCTGGGGGTTCAGCTCCAAACCATAGCCACAGATTTCCAAAGAATTTTCAAGATTCATGACAAGCTCTTTCTGGGTCTCTCTGGTCTCGGCAGTGACGCCCAAACCCTGTAAGTATGAATGTCAGTGGCTTAAGGTTTCATGGGACATCGTATTATAATAAGCATACATTATCTGTTCAATTTTTTTTGTATCCTAATTTTATATCTGTATCTGACTCATTTTTGTGTGTGTAATTGACATTATTTTATCTCTTCTGTTTTGCATTGTTGTAGTTATCAGCGACTTGTGTTCCGCCACAAACTGTATCAGCTACGGGAGGAAAGAGATATGAAGCCTGAGACTTTTGCCAGTCTTGTCTCTGCTGTTCTGTATGAGAAAAGGTTAGAATAGAAGCTTTCTTATATATTTGTGTGTGGGTCTAACTGTGTTTCACCGTATATTGGATTGTTATACATTTGCTCCAAATCCAAATCCAAAGCAGTTTATTGTGTTTTAAGGAAAATTAATAATCCATTTCTCTGTCCCATGAGAATTGCAACGATGTTTTGAACAAAAGAATAGGAGCCTCTTGCTATGTTAATTTTGGTTCTTTTTCAAAAGAATATCTTTAATAAAATTTTGTTTATAAATGATTTGTATTTGCCAAGAATTTCAAGTAACTTCTGTTTTTCTATATGGATAAATTTCTAATAATGCTCTCTAAACTCCAAACAATAAACACTATGATGGGGGAGTATATTTTATAATTTACTGCACATAGAGTACTATAGATAAAAAGAGTGCTGGAATTTGTAACATTGTTTGTCAATTACGAACTTGAATAGCAATGTATTTGACCATGAAGACTAAATTGCTCTTCTTTTGTGGAAAGGGGAAAGATATACTTTGAACTTTACTCTTAAGTACAAAGAATGAGCTAACGTCAAGGGTCATGACTGGACTTTCAAGCTTAGAGTTTTAACTACTTCAATTGCCTAACTATTTCTTACCACTTGCAAGTGACTTTTCTTTACATTGGGTCAAGCAGATAAGTCCTGCTTGACCACATGGATTGATGAAATGTTATAAATAACCAACAATGATGTGTTTATAAAGAACTACATGTTAATTGCTTCGACCAACATGCCTTTCAAGTTTATTTTTTTATCACTGAAGAGAACTGCTACTTAAAAAAGGAATTTGAGAGATGCAAAAATCCTAGGTGGATTCAAAATGTCAGGTCGGTGCACAAATTGTAGTTGGCAAACCAGTTCTGCTTGCATGGTTATTTGTTCATGGAGAAGATTTATCATCATTGCTTATCATCTAGGTTTTGCTATTGCAATCAACAACTTAAGTGGAATGTTGAAAACATTAGTCATATTCATATAGTAATGTATATAAATGTGTTTGTTCTGCTCGAGATGAACTTTAATAGTCTATAAATCTGTGAGTGTGTTGTTACTACATTGCAATGCATGATCCATATTGAGGATGTTCCTATGTACTGGTAATAAACATGATTGAATGGTTCCTATCTCATATAAAGTATAAACCATCTGATGATAAGAAATCCCATATGCCCATTATATCTCTTCAGAATAAAAATAATTTGGAAGGCCATGTATTGGTATCTGATTAACAATATATTTTCTCCTACTTCATGTGAAAATTTCCTGGAAACCATCATACTATGGTACTAGTATAGTAGCATACTTCTTAAAAGGTTATCATTTTGTATGTAAGAAGTTTTCTTTTCTCTTTTCATATTCATAATGTTCCATTCCAAAGTCCCATCCCTTTTGTTCATCTTATTACCACTTCTATCATCACAACTTATATAAATGTAGGATTAATTGAATTTACTTGCAATTTGTGTAGGTTTGGTCCTTATTTCTGCCAACCTGTAATTGCTGGCTTGGGAGATGATGACAAGCCATTCATTTGCACAATGGACTCAATTGGAGCAAAGTAGGTCTATTTTTTATGCTTTTGTTGTTAGTTATAATTTTGTGAAACAAGTTATTTAAATTTCTTGAAACTGTAAATTGAACACCCTCCCCCCCACCACCACACCCACATCACCAAAGAGGACTTGATGTCACAAGTTGAAGGTTATGATAGTTGTTCTTATAACCTGAATCTATGTTATCTTGCTTCCAAAACCATGATATTAGTTCTTGTTCGATAAAAATGCAGGCAACATCCTATGACACAAATAAGTCTGAGCTTCTAGATGTTATGTGACCATGAATTTCTTTAACAAGCACCATGTTTTTTCTCCTAATTCTGTATTATCTACTAGTTCATATTTCTAGAAGCACTTGCAGATGAGTTATATTGACTCCCTTTTATGACATGTCGTTATGTTCAAGTTGAAGAAATACAATTATACAATGCATCACTAAATGGTCATTTTATCCCTCAAGTCCTCAAAGACTAGTTTCTCTAAGTAGTTTCACCACTTCTATGTGAAATTGCACATGCGAGGTAGATACACCAGCTTTTTCTATCAATCTTATGGCATAAGATCAATTTGCAGAGTAGACACCAATTTATTGCGCTGGATAATTTTCTTTAAGCAACCAATTTATTATCTAATAAAAACCCATCTTCACAATAGTCATGATTATTTGAACTTTCAATCCATTTATTCTGTTGTGATTGATGATGAACGAGACCATGTGGCAAATAGTGGGATGATTTTTAACTTTAGATCATAAGAAACTATTCAAGGCTAGTAATGATGCCCAAGTTTTACACTTCAAAGTATAACATGTCATTCTGTTGTATTGATATAGAGTTTGCGACTGTGCTGACTGCTGACTAATAATACATCTGCCACTTCACAAGTTTGGTTTTTATAAGCTGGTCTTGTGTGGCAATTCCTTGGCTATTTTGCAATCATAGTTTTTTGAGCATTATGATTTGTGCTAAAACTATACTATGATGCAAATGGTTCATTTTTTTATTTGGTACTGCATTTATCTTCAGTTCTCTTTCTGGGTATGATTTATGAATGTGCATTGTAAATCCGCCCCTGATATTGAAGTGTAAGCATCAAAAGTTTCTCTACTGGTAGGTATAAATGATATGCAATACAAGCACCAATGCAATATTTTTTGCTAGGTCGATCTTTTCCAACAATAATTTTCTTAAACGAGTGTGATTGGTGTTCAAGCAGAGTTGGCTCTGTAAGTCATGCTTGGTAAATTGTTTCAAGTGAGAAAAAAGAATTAGTAGGTGAAATTATCAACGTTGGTAGAGAGCTTCGATTTCTACAAAAAGTTATGGTAGATTTCAAATACATCTTGCCTAAATTTATTACCAGTTAGCATAACTTAGTTTGGTCAAACCCATTGATTTAATGATGAATTTCGATAAGAGTAGTCCATTTTTCATAAGAAAAAAGTTACAGTAAGAGAAAGAGAGTTGGAAGGATGAGAGAGAAGAATTAGCTCATACTATAGTAGGTTGTAATTATCTTCCTTACTGATAAAGTATGACAGATATTTCCCCTTTACGGTGCTGCCAAAAATGTTTTTGGTAATTTCTTTCTTCTCAGACAATCTCTAGAAACTATTCCTTCAATAATTGTAATCTATGGCTTAGTTAAATATCTAATATCTGGATGTATTTTTGATGAAATAGAGAGTATGTGAAGCTGGCATTGATTGTTATCTTTCTCTTTTGAATTGAATTGTAGAGAGCTTGCAAAAGATTTTGTGGTGGCTGGAACAGCCTCAGAGTCTCTTTATGGTGCTTGTGAGTCCATGTTCAAGCCTGACATGGTATGTTTCTTCATTCAAATTCTTCTCTTGTTCATTTTATCTTAAAAGCTGTCAATAACTTTCCCATCTGGCCTTGTGTGATTAAAGATGTAGCCATTCAACATTTAGGTTTGGGAAATTTAGCGTCTCATAATTTGAACCAGATTCAAGATCCTATGTATGTTGAGTTGATATAGTAGTTACAAAAGAACATCTTGTTGGATTGCAGTATATATTTAAACCCTTATGTTATATATATATATGATCAATGATTTGTGGTACCCTACCCCAACTATTGCCTAATTCCCTACTTGTGGGCATGGAAAAATCTCTTAGTTAAAATTTTAGTGGATTTGACAATTTTCTTACTAGGTACTCCTTCCGTCCCAAAATACATGTCCATAATTAAAATAAAAGGCACATGGTATCTTAAATGTGTAACTATTACACTTTTTGATTAACGAAATAACAAATTTACCTTAACAATAGAGGGAGTAATGAATTTATGTGTCTCGTAATTAAGGGTAAAATTGGAAAAGAATGCACTTACTTTTGAAAGTGGACATTTATTTTGGGACAAACTAAAACAGAAATGTGGACCTTTATTTTGGGACGGGGTTAGTTTGTAAATATCTTTAACAAATTTGCCATATTTTATCTATCGTTATTATGCATATATGCAGGAACACGAGGAGCTGTTTGAGACCATCTCCCAAGCGCTTCTATCTTCAGTAGATCGTGATTGTCTGAGTGGTTGGGGAGGACATGTCTACGTTGTGTAAGTTTGGTCACAATTCTTTTTGTTGAATTACACATTCGTTTTTCAATACCGAAAAGGGTTTAAAATGTTGGACTCTTTTATATGCAGCACACCAACTGAAGTGACCGAAAGAATCTTGAAAGGTAGAATGGATTAAGCTTGTCGATGGACTGACCACTTGGCTTTTGGATTTGAGGATTGTCGTAAGCTTCGATGTTGTTTATTTTGATGTCCTGTAGCTTATTTCAGAAGGTAGTTTTGGGCTTTTGGCTTGAAAACCTTTCCAAATTTCAGACTTTTATGTCATCTTTATTTCTCTCCAAGAATGTGTTATCTATATCGGGGCTTAAACATGATTAAATGAAATGCATGTATATCCTATCTCGAGGTGGGCTGCATGCATATATGTCAAGTGTGTGAAATAGTAGAGCGGTTACAAATATTCCATCATATTTCCTGGACATATAAATGTTGCTTTAATATTCCATCAATTGATATATCGTGCCATCGGGACAGTGTTCACGATATATTACCAAATATGTTGTCTTCTTTCCAAACTTTTTCTTAGGTAGCAAGTTTTTTGGCGATATATCGTGCCATTGAAGTCCATTACCAACAAATTTGAGTAGTTTTTCTGCTCATGTTTGCTTCGTGAAATGAAAAAAATACAAGTGCTGAGTAGAGTTGTATTGAATCATAAAAGAAAGTTTTAACTTTGTCCTTGACGATTTGGACTTCATGTTTGTACCAAGGTATAAGTTCTATGGGAAAGGTTCAAACGAGAAGCATGTCAATTTAAGAAAAAGTGAGGAGTGATCTCAGTCACTCATCTCGTGGTTACGATGGACGTGATCACGAAGGATTGACGCGATTCATGGGAGGGTAGAGATTAAAGGGGGGGACCGGTCAAAGTCGACTTTGTTGACCGAGATGAGTGGTCGAGATTGCTCCTCGTGTTTTCTTAAAAAGTTATATTTTTCGTATGAACCTCCATCTAAGTTCTGTTACTTGCATCCCTTTTAATTTGTCATGTCTACTTAAGTCTTCATAACAATGATTCACATAATAATGCTAAAAGTTGTGTAACAATTGAAGTGCTTGGTTAGTGGTAATCTAAGTTGGTGTGTTGGGTGTAAGGACTAGATCTACATATTTCTCTCGAAAGGAGTTTGAGGATTTGGCGATATGAGCCTAGCTAGTAGTCAAGTTTAGGTCATAGGGTAATTAATTATGTATCTCCTGTTTCTTTTTATATGGCCAAGTGTTAGTCAAATTGGAACCATAAGGATGGTGGCGTACCGATAAATGGCTTAGGGGTGGTGGAATATCTCATCTAACTCGGGTTCGAGTCCATGTGTTAACATCTTGTGACCAAATTTAGTGTCCTAATTTAATTTTCATATTACCAAGGAAGCTTAGATGAACCTTTTTCCAAAAAAAAAATGTGTTGTCAAATTGGAACGCGTTCATTTGCTAATTATTTGGGAGTTATCTATTTCATTATGGTTACCTTGATTAGGGCGCTTTATACATAATAATTCGTCCATGTTTTTTGAAATTTGGATTTATTCATAGATTAGGAACCATTACAAACTTAGGATCAGGTGAGACCAATCTGTCTCCGTAAGACCACATGAGACTAATACCTAACGTATGAAACTTCACAAAAAAAACACAGTGAAGGTAAATAAAACTCGAATACGCAGACCTAAAAATCGTTTTCGATGCAAAAATATATCCAAAACAAGGTAAAAAACGAAACCTTCACAGCTCAAATGCTGTGAAGGTTACAAATAAATAATGCGAACCTTCACAGCGAACCTTGATATAGAGATTTGCCGCCATAAGTCACACATCATGCTATTTAGAACCTTGATATTACATTGATATTTTTTTTAAAGAGATATAGGTGTCACATATCTTCACATTACATCAAAGTCATGATCCACCACACTCTAGAGACTCGACACAGTCAAAAAATGATGGACGATCTTGCAAAAAGTATAGTCGAAATAAAAGATCACCCTCATTGAAAATTCTGGCTCTCCTCCTGCTACCAACCTATGGCAAAGGAAAGCATTGACCATGTAAGGGTCATGACTCTTCGTGAATATTAATTAGGGGTGTGCACGGTTCGGTTTGGTTCGGTTTTGGGGTAAAACCGAAACCAAACCGAAAATTTCGGTTTTTAGAAAAACCAAAACCAAAACCAATCGGTTTTTCGGTTTTCGGTTTTCGGTTTTAAGTTCGGTTTTTGGTTCGGTTTTCGGTTTTTGATTCGGTTTTTGGTTTTTGGTTTTCGGTTTTCAAACATAAAACCAAAAACCAATTTTCTGAAGTTGTAGCCATTCTTCATCTTTAAAGACAACATCTTGCTTGAGATTATCATGTATAAAGCACTATATTTACACCTAAATATCTATAGAAAAAAGATCTTTACTTAGCTTACAGTCTAGTGTTGAAATAGAAGGCTATTCCATCTTATCCATGTTCAAATTTTCATTACCTGCAATCAATTTGGAATTTGAACTTCGAAGTAGCTGTCGATTTGGAGAAGAAGGGAAGGAATTAACTTAGAATTTGAAGTGAAAAGTGAAACAAAGGAGGTGGTTAGGATAAAATTAGTAGGGTGAGGTGACATTAGAAATTAAAATTAGTAGGAGTATAACAAGTTCGGTTCGGTTCGGTTTCTGATCGGTTTTTTTGAAACGTAAAACCGAACCAAACCGAAAAAATCGGTTTTTAGAATTTTAAAAACCAAAACCGTCGGTTTTAGTATTGGTTCGGTTTTTTCGGTTTGGTTTTTTCGGTTTTTTCGGTTTTCGGTTCGGTTTCGGTTTTTCCTGCTCACCCCTAATATTAATGGTGTAATAGTGAAGGGACGGTAATCAAATAAAAACTATTAAAAAAAATAAAGAACCTTTAGAACCAATTCTAACCATCAAATCAATTATAATCCAACAATTTTAATTTATGTTCCATTTATAATTAAGCAAGTACATGATGGTAATTTTTTTTCTCTTGATTATTTTTCACTTACCCATTTTATAAATATCAAAATTTAAAATAAAGTATTTTATCCTTTTAGTTCAGTCTTAATGAGTCGTAATTTATATTTAATAATAAGATTATTTTAATTTTCATTAATTGATAATAATAATCTTTTGTATTTCTTTAGTTTATTGTACCGTTAATTTAATATATTCACCCCATACTTATTTACTCACGATGTATAAAAAATATATATTTGACTATTTTAAATATAGATATTTTTAATTAAAACATCATTCGAAAACACCAAAGTTTTATTTTCATACAGTAAAATAATACAAAGGTAACTTAAGTAAAAACAAATTTAGTGTTGTTTGACAATATGAAAGCAAAACAAAGGTGATTTGGAATGTGATTTAAAAGTGAAATATTAAAGTGTTCTTTCATATTGTGAAACAATATAGTGTTACTAATGTGAAATAATAAATTGTTATTTATAAGGTGTAACAATGTGGCGTTGTTTAACAATATGTAAAAAGAAAAAAAACAACACATAATTTAACGTGAAATATGATGTGAAATATTAAAGTGTTATTTAATATTATAAAACAATATAATGTTGCTAATGTGAAACAATATAGTGTTGTTTTACTTGATGAACCAATGTAATGTTATTTCACGTAACGTTGTCATTTGTGGTGAAACATAGTGATGTTTCATGAGATGAAAGACGAAGTGTTGTTTTACAACCCACTCACATACCCTTGGTACCATACGAGTCCAAACAACCCACCCACGTAATCCTAAAATATTTAGTATATAAATCTTAAATTTGAAGGACTGAAATTATAATTAAAATGGCTTAAAAAGCAATGTAATCCAATAGTGGTATTGGTGCATTACTATTCGTTATAGGGCTGGCAATTCAGACCAGGTTCAGGTTAAATGGGTCATGTTACTTTCAGGTCGGTCATTTTCATTATTTTCGTGTCGACCCATTTTTGACCCAAATCCATTTCGTGTCTGGTTTGGTTCGTGTCACTTCCATTCGTGTTCGGTTCGGGTCGTGTTTCGTGTTGACCCATTTTACTACCGGGGAAAAACCGTGTCAAGTTTCGTGTTGACCCAAATCCATTTTTTTAACTAGCTTTCTTTTGCCAACAAACAACAATTCCACTTTCTTAGAAATTAGAATAAGTCAATAAGATAAATCATAAATCTAAAAATTCAATTACCACCATTTTTCTTTCAAACCGGAAATGGAAACAAAATAAAATTTTCAATTCCCACCACTTTACTCAAATAAATTAAATTAATAATTAAAAATATAGATTTAGTAATTTAATTTAGAAATTTAGAAATTTGATTTAATATTTATTTTAGTAATTAATTAATTATTTATTTAATAATTTGGGTTAATCGGGTCATTTTCAGGTAATCAAGTTTTACCTGAACCCGACCCAATTTTTCGTATCATGTTCGTGTCGACCCATTTTATACCCATTTTAATTTCGAATCAGGCCCGTTTCGTGTTTGGTTCAGGTCGAGTTTCAGGTTCGTGTTCTCAGACTGATAGCCCTAATTCGTTACACCAAACTGGGTGTAAAATTTAATGTTACCATGGAAGACAACAGTATGACATAGTATTAAATGTAAGATCTGGTAACGACATCGAAGATATCTTTCTGATTGCCAACGCTCCCCCTACCACCATATTTTATTTTATACTAGGATAATTATTATTATAAGAAAAAGAAATCATGGATCCATTTGTAACTAGCAACCACTAACCACTAACCAACCTACTGTCAAAGATCCTAGGAGATATGGTAGAATATCTCACCACTAACCACAAACGTACTATCAAAAATCCTAGGAGATATGGTGGAATATCTCATCAACTCAGGTTCGACTCGAGGTACTAGCTATAGTTATTGGCCAGGCTTAATTACTCAGACGGCCATAATTTAATTACAAATTGCCAATCACATAGTCTAATCAAAGCCTAGATGACTCTTCTCCAAGAAGGACGAAAAAAAACTAGCAACCACTTACCATCTTTAACCATGGATTCTACCAGCAAAGCTTAAGAATCCTATGACCCACCACACTTGAATAAATAAATAAAATGCATAACCAAAACTCCAGTATGCAATGGAATGCCTCATCATTTACTTATGTAGCCCACAACAAAAACATCCCTACCATTCCCTATAAACTTTCCTTTGTTTTCTACAACTCATAATATCCCAACCATTAACCATTAAGTACTAGTGACTAAGGCTTCTCAGCTGAGCTATTCGCTGTTGGTTGTGTAGTGGGTTCAGCAGCAGCAGTAGCAGTAGCAGGAGTGACTGACGCAGGAAGAGGAGTAACGATGGATGGCTGAGTGGCTGGCTTATTTGGACCAGCACTGGTTGTTTGCTTATGCGACTTTCGCCTTTCCTCCCCTTGTGCTGAAGAAGTTGATTTCTCGTGTCGGATTTGACCATCATCTGACTCCCCCTCCGCCTTCCGCTTCACCTTCTTCTTCACCAAAACTTCCGATGCTGTTGTCTCATTCTGAGGGTTCTTCAGCTTTTCTTGTTTTGGCTTTTCGGCAGCAGCTATTGTGTTGGATATTGACCTTACTGCCACACTTGAATCACTGACCACCTTATCAGGAGGAGCATGTTGCACTGATCCACCACCATCAACCGTAAGAGTTTCGGTTTTTGGAGCAAGTAATTTCTTCCTCTTCAGCTTCTCCTGCTCCTTTAACATCAAAATAGAGAATAATAAAATACCCAAGTTATGTGCATGCTTCCAAACATCATATATATGGGAAGGTGGGTAAGGGGGTAATATGTACGCAGACCTGACATGTGAAAAGTGTGAGTGGTAGAAAGAAAGAACCAACGCCCAAAAAGTTTGTAGGTTGCTTAATCTTAAAATAATGAGTAAATTACATATTTGGTCCCTGTGGTTTACACTATATTGCTATGTTGGTCTCTATTTTGAAATAAAAGGTCCTTGTGGTTTACATTATATTGCACTGTTAGTCCCTGTGGTTTACATTATATTGCACTGTTAGTCCCTGTGGTTTACACTATATTGCACGGTTGGTCCTTGTAGTTTACACTATATTGCACTATTGGTCCCTATGATTAACTGATCGATTTCACACAAAGCTAGAGGTTAGGGACCAATAGTGCAATCTAATGTAAACCACAGGGACATTTTTCCATAACTATTTCAAAATAGGGACCAACAGTGCAATATAGTGTAAACCATAGGGACCAAATATGTAATTTACTCTAAAATAATTTTCCAAAAGTTATTATATCAGCCTTTCCTTTTGTTCTTTTTCCCAGTCTTGATCTATATTACTTCCCCTATCCATAGTTATCAAAAGTTCAAAACACATGCCAATTGCAGCACCTTGCCACACATGATGGTGCATCAAGGGCAGATTGGAAACATGTGTAATTACTACCATATGCTTCTGCCGGATTAAAGATGGCTTACAAATTAACTTGTAAAAATGCCAATTACGGATAAAAACTATATGGCATTAAATAAAACGGACGGCTCCAGAAAGGTGGCATTAAAAACTGAGGGTTTCAGCCGTGGGGGAGATTGTTTGTGAGTTATAATGAAAACGAATAGCATTTTTCAGTAATCAATACCTTGCGCCTGTGGAGTGCTTTTCTCCTGTCTTTTGCCCTACAAATTGCACGTTTGATCCCATGGTTGTCCATAAGTCCTTTTGGCCACATTTCTGCAAGCTGGACACCAACAGATGACATGTAAAATTATGTTAAATTAGAGTAGCGTATATGGTTGTTCTGAAATGTAAACTGTTAAGTAGCAGAGCCTGCCAGAAATCGATGGTGGTTTGCAAGTTTCATAGTGAGTAGCAATGTAGCATGAACTTCAATGTGCTCCATAATAAATGTACAAGAAACTGGGACATACAAGACAAGTGAAAAGCTCATTTAGGAACCATAAATATTTTGAGAACCGTGAAAACCAAATATTCCTGAATCATTCATTATGAATAGGGTAAATTACATATTTGGTCCCTGTGGTTTACACCTCATTGCACTATAGGTCCCTATTTTAAAATAATTATGGAAAAGGTTCCTGTGGTTTACATTATATTGCACTGTTGGTCCCTATGGTTTACACTATATTGCATTGTTGGTCCCTGTGGTTTACACTATATTGCACTATTGGTCCCTAACCTTATTGGCAAAATAGGGACCAACGGTGCAATATAGTGTAAACCACAGGGGGACCTACAGTGCAATATAGTGTAAACCACAGGGACCTTTCCCATAATTATTTTAAAATAGGGACCTATAGTGCAATAAAGTGTAAACCACAGGGACCAAATATGTAATTTACCCTTATGAATATTATACATTCTCATTATTCATCATATTTATATCATGAATGCCTATCACAATATTCATCATGAATAGTTGTCTTCATGGGTTCTCAATATATTTATAAAAGACAATTGCATATTCCCATATTCACAAAATGTAGTAATCTACAGC
This sequence comes from Centaurea solstitialis, assembly GCA_030169165.1. NCBI lineage: Eukaryota > Viridiplantae > Streptophyta > Magnoliopsida > Asterales > Asteraceae > Centaurea > Centaurea solstitialis. The sequence goes on from CM058040.1 coordinate 74,830,779, forward strand.
TGAATATTTTGATAAAGGCAACAGAAAATAAAAACAACAATGAAATAGCATTAAGAACTCCTGGAACAAACTTACCTCCGCGTAAAGCCTCCTAACTTGGGGACCTGCATCTTCTTCAAGACCCTGGTGACAAAATAAATTTGCAAAATAAGATGTTTTGAAAGGAAATATTTGCAAAAAAATAAAATATATAAGTATACGATCTGAGTACGGTACATCAACATAAAGGTCATAAACTTCACAAATCTTGTCCTCCAAAGCATCATCTGTAGTAAATCTGCTTTTAAGAACTTTTTCTTTGCTACTAGGTTCCTGAAAATCATCGGACGACCCAGCCTGCTGCTCAATTGCCTGAGAAAATGGAGAATCCAGAGCAACAATAAGCCATATTAATTGGCTGGCAGGCAGGCAGTAACGGAAGCAAAGATAACAAGAAACACTAGCATATTTAAGAAGACATCTACCAAAGGAGTAACATGTATAACTATTAACTCAAAATGTTACTTAATACGATGTCTTTTTTTCCAAACATATGCACATCTTCCGTGCCCCTGAAATGCAATCTAGTAGGAAGAAAGATACCTCCGGCTTCATCAGAGGAGCCCGGATCTTAACCATCTCATCTACTTCTTTCTTTAACTGCTGCAACCTGGCATCTTTCTCTTCTTTAGCAGACAATCCCATAACAACCATGTTTTGAAGATTTCTCTGTTACAAGATATAAAACAGTCAGAAAGAACTGAAGCCGATAAAAAGACAAGGCCAGTAAAAAAGATAGCTGGTGAATTTCAATGTAAATTGCTATTTTAATGAAATTTATCTAGGTACAATCAGGGACACGAATTGTCAAATATTTATACATTGAAGACCAAGACACATGTGAAAATATATGCTATACCACCTAGCTATATACATCGCTTAAAATGGTCATAATATGTTTGTATATGTAATATGTTTGGGCCTATAATTACTTGTATAGTATTTCAAGTTATAGGGGTGTTCATAACCAACCACCGAATACTGATCCAATCTATTATTTCATCATCTTAGCTGATATTCCTACCAGCCACATCTGGCTGACAGCATGAAATAGAGACGAATACATTGCAACTTATGCGATTTGGAACAACCCCCAAAAAACTAAGATTTGCTATAATTTAGCCAAATACAGATAAAATATTAGAAAATATAAGTTCAGCGCCTAATTTAACAATAGATAAATTCATAATAGTAATGATAAAGGTACTACCTTCAATGACCTAAGCTGTATCAGATGACCAAGGATGTTCATCAAACGGTTAAGCAGCTCCTTCGTCAGTTTTCCATGAATAGCATGCTACAAAGACCATAAATGTAAGATTCGATCTTTGTAACTTTAAAGTTATGTTACAGAGAACAAAAGCAACTGCAAAAAACAATCAAAAGACCCATTTCCATGAAATATTGAAAGTAATGCTAGTGTCTATTACCGCCAGTCGAGCAACTTTAGCCAGCTTTTGCTTTATTTCAGGAGGCATTCTCCTTTTGACAGCCTGAGATGAATTGTCAGCTTCAGGAACCTCCATACTTGGTGGCCTTGCTGTTGTGATGTCAAGATATATATATATATATATATAAACAATTAATCAACAGAGAAGTCTTTCTTGTTTAACTATCAAAATTGATCATTTTCGAACTTACTTTCTGCAACAATCTTCTCCAAATCCCTGATGGCTTTTTCAAGCAACAAACTTGTACTTTTAGGTTTAGCACTTGAACCTTCCTTTCTCACCGTGTGTGTATTCTTCTGCTTGAAAATAACATCAATAAATAAAAAAATGATGGCAAAATATTTATTCACAGCATGACAGTTGTGAGCTTCATCATTCATTTTGAGCAAGTTTTCCACTAAAGAAGTAACAGATTGACAGGTAAATGATCTTTCATATACAAAAAGCAGGTCAATACAAAAAGAAAAAATAGCACATTGGTACAATAAATGCTATCACATGTCACACTAGGTAAGCACGTAAATCATTAATGATCTCAAGGATGGCGCCTGCTAGCAGAAATGGTGGTGAAACTACTGGTAGTATAATATAATATCCCATACAATTTTGTTCTTTTAGATGCAATCTCTAGGGCAAGACGTTTCTCCTTTCTAGGTTGAAGGAAATGTCACTACGAAAAAAAACAAACAAGGTAAGACGCAAAAGGCGAAACATTAAAAAGATGATAAGCACCTCTACCGTGGATATGCATGCAGCATGTATAGCATATCCTCGCTTGCTAGCATACTCCTTTAGCGTCAGTAATATCTACTTCCTTAAAGAAGGTCATACTTACATGATTCTGAATCCATTCTAAGTGCATTAACAAGTTCCAAAACATTCTAACATGGAGCTAAAAGAGACACTTGTTCAATGCACACGGTTGACTATATTATGATTCATGCATTTTAAGGCAAATGCAAAAAGAACTACAACTATCCAACGTTACAGGATGTCAAATAATCCTTCAGATGCACAACGTCGGAAATGAAGAGCATGGTAAAGACAAAAAAAAAAGGAGAATAAAGTTTGATGCTGCTTGAGGATTAACAAGTCTATGCATGCATTATTTACTGCTATTTGCAATTTAGCTTGACTAACGAAAATGCAACTTAGAATGTTATTGCGCAAGTACACTGAAGTGACTCCTGGCTGCAGAAACAGAGACGTAAGAATTCTATTGACATCTGTCTGTAAATGACATGCAGTTAAAGTTCAATTCGTATTTAGGACATTTTTCCTAATATGTCAGGAAAATAAGATGTTATGCTGACTTTATTTAAATGAACTCGATGGATTACGGATGTATCTAGAGAATAAAAAGGCATTATCCTGAGTTTATTTAAATGCGGGTACCAAGTAATCATCATTGTTATTTAATTATCATTACCTCTTTCAGCATGCTCACATCAAAGATCATTTCCATTTCAAAGCACTAGTTTTGCTTTCTCACTACTTATGAGCATATACTCACCAACACTATCACGTATTTTTCAAACAATGTTGATGTACAGAAGCAATATGGTTTCCGGTTGGAGAGTAAGCACATGACCCCTTACCAGCGCCTCACGCCTCACTGCCTCAACTCACCGCCTCGGCCAATGAGGCGTAAGCCTGTTCAGGGCAGTGAGGCTTAAGCCTCATATGCGTTTTGGACCGCCTCGCCTCGAGGCTTACGCCTCAAACGATTTTTAAAACCATGAGTACAACAAAATAATACCAATGACAGGAGGAAGAAGGTTAAGGAAAAGTAACTTCAAGAGATTTACTAATTAGCAATATATTTAATGTGTATGTGAGTTAATTCATTATCAACTTATATTCAAATGTACAATCGTATTAACGCAATATATTTAGGTTTTACACATTTACATACTTCAGTCACGTTTATTCTCAGCAAGGGTAAACTCAACCTTTTGTCTTCTATTGTTCTTGGCTTGATATTAAAACGTTCTATTATTATAACTAATTTCGAGTACTCAATGCAGTATTATTGAATAATTAAATAGGATTTTGGGGGTTTATAAACAATATTCTCTAATCTAACTCCCAATTTCATACAACCGTAAATGATCTTCTAAAGATCATAGGCTTATAAGGTAATTTCTATTAATTTACTAAATGGGCAACATTTAATGTGTATACTACATGAGGGAGGATTGCCTAGTTACTTTAATTCCTATTAAAAAAAATCTCTCCATGTTCCTTTTTTGCCTAGTATTTAAGGCACATGTTGGTTATAAATGAAATTATAATAGTCAAGATGTCATCACCGAATAATTGAATAGGATGTTGTCAAAGCTTCTCTCTAAACTAACTTCTGGTTGTGAGCAATCAGCAAAGTGATCTTTGCGAGAGCCTTAAGCTTATGAGGAAACCTAGTTATTCAATTGTCTTTCCCAAATATAGCACTCAATTTCTCGTAATGCATCAAGGCCTCTATAAATATGTGTATTTAATTTTAGCTTCTAAAAATTACAATAAGATTCCTACATAATTAGAAACTTGTTTAAAACTAGTTAAAAGTTTTACTTATCAGTTAGGACCAAGTATATACAAGTATTAACTCTGCATTTGGCCTTGGTGCTTTATGACAACGTCTATGCAAGCATCTTTTGACCTCTTCTCATTTCTCCTTGGAACTCTTGGTCAATGGTCGTCACCTTGGATTAGCGCATTGAAAACTATGAAGGTAACAGCACTATGCTGCCCAATACTTCTATATATGTTGACATGCTAGTGAGATAATTTGCAATGCACTTTATCCTCTAGGCATTGATATAATATCACACTACTACCCCAAGGCATGTAGGACCATAAAACTATAAAAACCTGCAAGTAACAAGTTTCATGTGTTTTTGATAAAGTTTATAGGAACTGTCTAAGTGTTCAGCGCTTTCTGAAACCCACATGTGTGAGTGCACATCAAAACTTCATATGGCATCATATAAGAATCAAGTAAAACAAGCATGCAACTACATAAATGCGGCATCCAAATGAGGAAAGATGAGGTTTGGTGAAAGAACATTCACCGGTTGCTGGCCAATCTCGGATGCCTTGATGTTTGCCTGTTCATGAGTTACATTTTTCTCTCTTGACAAGACTGATTGATTCAACTCTTCCGAGTTGTTAACCAATTGTCCTTGAGATTTCAATTGCACATCAGCACCTTTGTCATTGGCCCTCTGACTTGGAAGGGCAGGGGAGAGACTTCCATCTTTCAATTTGGTGCCATGTTTTTTGGATTGGAGAATTCCGGTTTTCTGCTTGTCAATGTTCTTCGCCACCACTCTAGCCTCACCATTCAACATCTTTGTTGGACATGATGGATCCGTTATGGTTTTAGGATCAGAAGGTTTCTTCACAACAGTTCCAAGAGCTATTATTGGACTCTGGTATTTCACGTCTTCACTGTTTGCAGTTGGTAACGTTATATTACGAGATGGAGTGACGGAGTCCTTGTCTACAGATGCCACTACCTTCCTACCTTCCTTCTTACTAACTTTCATTTGTTTATTTGGAACATTCCCATCATTACTAACTTTCATTGAATCCTTCCTTCTCCTCTTTTTTGGTTGCTCGGTTGGCAACACAGTAGGCTCATTCCTATCAAGATAAACGAATTAAAGTCAGAAAAAAATGAAGATTTAAAGAGGATTGGCACACAATTCCTATATTTATTCAAAAGAAACATCCTTACACACATTAATAAATGCCAATTGTTCATGACAAAGACAGGGTGTCCAACAAACCCAAAGATCATAACAAACTTCAGTTGTTAATTTGTTATACGATCGTCCATGTAGTTCACCATTCATTATTTTCTCCTTGGGGTAGAGGTGAAGTCTGTGTACATCCTAGCCCCAGACCCTACCTCTGTTTGGTATTTACTAAACTATGTTTGCTTTGGTATGGTTTGGACATGCTTAAGAAATAACAATTTTCCAAAGACGGAAGACAGGAAGAATTTGATAAAAGCCTAATGAGAGAAATTCATTAAAAAATATGAAAGCCTCCACAGGAGTTGAACAAAATGCACCTTGACTGTGTTATTTTAGATTAAAATTCACTCCTACATCCATTTAATTATAAATGCTAATAGCCTAATATACTTAAATTTATGACCCAACACTATTAAGATGGTAGGAGATTGAAAGCTCATACTAGATGAAAGGGAAACACAAAAAACGAAAACAGGACAACTGCAAAGCTCTTTCTGGTGTAATTAGACGATAACATCATATTACTACAAAGCACAAAAGAGCCATAAAAAGATGTAAAAATGATGCTATGAGTCTATGATAAGGAAAAAATTCACAGAAGTTACAGCAGTAAAGAGAAACTGAACACAGATAAATTAAGTGCCTATCAATTATTGGTATGCCTTTCAAGTTTCTTCCCCTACCTCATTTGTTCGTCCTTCCCACTAGATAGCTCATAAAAGTCACCATAGGAGTTAGGACACATATCTGACGTCACAAATTTGACATGCTAAATGTTACGACAGATTTGTGAATCACATCAACAAAAAAGGATGACAAGATGAAGCCACAGAATTCAGGGTATTGTTGACATGCATTCATGTCTATAGGTTTTCATACGTTAAATTTAGACATTAAGTCCTTTAGTACTCCTAGTCAAGTCATCAATAAAGACTGATATCCTCATACAATCGATCTCAAACAGCCATACACTATAGTCAAATGATCATAAGTTGCTTTTTAGTGGCGATATGATCTGATTGATGTCAAGTACATTTAAATCAAAAATGTAAAAGCACCCAATCCACATCCAAAGGCCTTCACAAATACATGACATCAATAAGATCTGCACTTAGTAAGCAGAATAAGGGACTGCTTGTTTACCTCTTAATAGTTCCATTAAGAGGCAACCTCTAAATCGTTAAGAGGTAAATCCTGTTTGGCAAAAAAGAAAACTGTCTCTTAAATGGTTCTAAAACCCTATGAATGGTTTTGTATCCTGGACATCCCTTCACCATTAAGCACCCTGATTTCATTCTCAACAATTACCAAACAACCATATTTCATTTTACACTATACCATAAGAGCCCATTAACAATTCTGACCACTTAATCATACAGCACTAAACCATTCAACAACTGCCAGACAGCGTCTAAGTATCCAAGTTGAGCTAACTTAGGTACTCATGTCACATGTTATGCAATTAGATATAATCAAGAACGATAATCTGTAAACAAAAAAGGAGTTAAGATTTATATGAGGATGCAAATAGCAAAAGAATCTGAAGAGAAACTGACGTGCGCTCTAACTTCCCACGATTGACAAAGAATCCATCATGCTTTATTGCAGAATTATCAACCTGGAAATACTCATCCTGAGGAGCAGAAAGAAGACAAGAAATGTTACTACATATGTCAAATGCGATTAGACAATACTGCAAATTCAAAATGAAAAGGTAGCTTTACTAACCAACTCAGTGTCATCAATGAACGAATCTTCTGTATCATACTCGTCATCGTCAGGCACATCATTGAGATCTTCCTCATCGCTGCTGTTTTTACCCTGAATGTATAGAATGTAGCACCGTCAAGACAATGACAAAAAAAATCAGGATCATAGTTTCAACGAGGTCAAATAAAATTTGGCTTTTGCAATTTACACTTATACAAAAGGAAACAGAGAGGGCCATTCAGATTATCGATCCTCATAATTGACCAAATAATAAAATTCATAGCATAGTGAACATATTCCACACCATGTATAAACGTTCAATCTTCTCAATGACAGCACTAAAACGGCTACCAGGGGTGCATCATTGGCTTCATCTTCAGCAGTACCTCCCTGCAAATGTCAAAACAGTTATCAACGAGGTTGCAGGCAAAAAAAGCCTGGATGTGCTGCTAAAAATAAATGAATTTTCTTCACTATAGGCTTTGTATCTGTAAAACTACAAGAAAATGATATGCCCAAAAAGTGCTTCTATCACAGAAATATCAACAAGAGCTAATTGCCCCCAAACTCAAACATTTCATACAAGCATAACTAGAGGAAGTACTCATGCTGATATCCATATTCACAGGAGCCAAAAGCATTCTTATGTCATTAAACCAACCTACTACAAACCATTTTTCAGCAACAACAAATAACCCCCAAAAAGATTAGGTTTTCACTTTACTTCCAAAAAAACCCTACCTTAAAAATGACAAATACTGGAACCGTTTATGTAACAATCAAATTGGAAAATCATCCAATTTTTTAGAAAAAACAACTCCTTCACTGATAATCGACAATTAACCATAAAACAGACCATATTTTCAATAGAAACCCTACTTTATTACCCCAAATTGGAACAACAACAACAACAAGAAGCAACAATTCAATCGTAAAACTTTACAAAAAGTCATGTAAACATTACAGAAATGGGAGCAATGCGAGAATCGAGTGCAGGATTAGCAGCAACAGGAAGAGAAACAGCAGGAGGAGGAACAGAAGCAGCAGCTACAGGAGAGGAGGAGGTGGTGGTTTGTTATCATTCTTGGCCGCCTTATTTGCGTCCTTTATAAGCTTCTTCCAAGACACAATCGTGGTCTCCCCAGGCCTGAGCTCCACCTCAAACCGCTGCCGTCCACCGCCACTCAATAATGTCGAAGAAGACGACGATGCCGCAACACCTTCGCCACCGGCGTCCGCCATTGATAAAAACCTGCAAGTGAATTTTACAACAACAACAACACCTTCTTCACATGGAGGAGTTGAGATACAACATGCATTCAGAGTGTGTGTGTGTGTGTTTGTGTGTGTGAAATTGGATTGACGTAAACCCTAGTAAGAAGAGGAATTTTGTGAATTTTGGTGGTTGGATTTGACGATTTCGCTAAGAAATCTAATGTAACTTATATATATATATTCTATATATATATATATATATATATGTGTCTGTTCTAAATCTAAAAAAATTCAACTAATGGAAAACAAAACACAATGGGAGATATGTACGGAAGGGGTTAAATTTGTCGCCTTTCCCATTTCATCTTCTAGTTCTATCTCCTCATGTGGCCCAAGCTCAAGCCCAAGCCCACATTTCAATTACCACAAAAAAATTCTAAAAATATACTAAAATTATAATTCAGAAACATCTTCAACAAATTTCTTAAAATAAAATAATAAGTAAAGGTTTATTCTTTGTGTTCCGATGGGATAAAGAAAACAAAACCAATAAGGGAGAAGCCAAAGCCGAGATCTACAAGGCATATAGAAACGAGGGAGGTTGCAAAAGGACCTAAGCAACAACCACATAGAACTTGAACGTTTAAAAAAGCAGATTGTTAATTTAGACCAACTAACACGATAAACAACCAGCAGAAATTATAACACCATAATGCTTAAGATCTAGAGAAATCTTTGGCAGGAAAGGACGACCAGCGAAAGAGGGCAAGTTGGATGTTGAACAACAAGTTTTCACCGCCACAAAGACTATCGAACAAGAGTTTATTTCGAGAGATCTCAATCGAATAAAGAGTGATCCAAACAACGGTTGTCAATAGCTTACTCACCTGGAAAGAAGCAGGAAAGAGCTTGGACAACGTGAAAATGTTTTAAACCAAAGTAATAGCCTAAAGGGCGAGATCCCACCTATGTCAAAGAGAAAATAGGGAAACAATGAAGAATATATTCTTTATTTTACTCCAACGAGTTTATTATAGTTTTCTTTAAAGTAAAAAAAATAACAAAATTTCCAAATTTAAAGAATTCTCTAAATTTGATGAGAGGTAATAGAAATTATTTTTTAATTCATTCACACCAATAAAAGTAAAGCTATTATTATTTTTGTATTAAGTTTTTTTTCCAAAAATGCATTGGGATGATAAAACTATAGAGAAATTAATTTATGTAGCCATTCAAAAATAGAGAGAACCCCATCTAACCCATCTCTCCCCAAAATTCACGAAATAGCCATCATTGTCGCCTCAGGACAAGTCGCCTCAGGCGACTTATGGTTTTTCGGCGAAAAAACGCCGATTCCGGCCAGTTTGCAAGTTTCCGACGAATTCTATGCCGGAGTCGCCCCACAGCAAGTCGCCTCCGACTCCCAATATTTTACAAAAAACCCCCTGATCTATAACTTTGGAAGATATGCACATACGGTCCCTGAACTTAAGTCGCCCCGGCATAAGTCGCCCGGGGGGACTTTGACCTGTTTTGACCCGAATTTTGACCACCTAACATTCTCTCTTTAATACATCATTCTCACCTAACACTCTCTCTTTAATACCTCACCCTCTTTCACTCTCTTTTCTCTATCTCTTTCATTCTCTTTTCTCTATCTCTTTCACTCTCCTTTCTCCATTTATTTCACTCTCATTTCTCTTCTATTTCTTCTCTCAAACTCTCTCTTTTTCTTCTATCAAACTCTCTCTTTTCTTCTATGGCTTCATCTTCAAACCCACCTCAAGGTTCTCAGATAATGCCAATAAGGGTTAGAGAAACCTTGGAAAAGACTATCGAGGAGATGAATGAGCTAGAAGCACGCAAGCGGCTACTAAAGACGGAGAAACGGGATCTCCAGAAGATCATCGACAAGAAGAATGCGCTGATAAGGTCGACGAGGAACGACGTTCGAGCGGAACAACGCAAAGTGGATCTCATAGACGCTGAGTTCCCCATGATTGAAGAAGAGCTCAAAGACAAGTTCATCTTGGTTGCGCACCTTAAGGGAATGTATCCGGATGATAATTAGGAAACTATTATGTATTTCCTCGAAGTTATTTGCACATTTTCGTTTATGATGTGTTTGTGTTTTATTTGTGTATCGGTTGTATGAAAACCTGGTTTTTTATGTAGTAGTTTATGTTGTTTGTGTTAAATGTATGGCTTTTTCTTAATGTGTTAAATGTAGTTTTTTAACGTCTTGAATGTTTACTTTAATGTCTAGATTATTTTACATTTAAATTATATTAGGTACATGATTGTGTAAGATATATATATATATATATATAAAACAATACCAAGTTTAACCACAAAATCACCTAACCAAAATCACCATACTCACAGGCAAGCGTACCTGATCGCAAGCAATATAGTTTAGGAAAGTCTGGGTATCGTTCTTACCACTGGGAATGGTTAAGCTAGAAGTCTACCAAAGTGTTAATTAATTAATCTAGAAAAGGGGTTTTGCTTTTTGGAAAATGATTTTTATTTATAAAAGATGCAAATAATAAAATAACTAAACCTAACCAAGAAGTAGGAAAACTGATAACCAAACAAACATCAGAGGCATTCATTAAGATAATTTAATATTACTTTTGATATGATTACCAAAAACATAAATTTAATGGTTATTGTAAGAATTTAAGCCAAAGCACCCTAGCATGTGTATCTGAGGTTGTCAACCAGGTTAGTCTCACGGTCCAAATACAGGGACTTGGTTGTCAATCAAGTCTAGTAAAAGTCACCCTAATTAATGCTAAGTCGTGGGACCCTACAATCTAGTCTACTCTTGGTTCGAGCGGACTACTTACCACGTCTCCCCGCGTCACTGGATTGAAAGGTAAGGGAGGTAGAAATCACATTCATTAATTGTCAGATAATAAATATAATTCCAACCAACGACTTCAAGTTGCCACAGTTAAAACACCAAAATATGAACCAACAGATAAACATTCAATAAACCATAAATCTAATAATTAAATTAAAACCAAAACTCAAATCATCTTTCAAAGTAATCACACCATAATGTAACATGACGAGAAATCAACACATAGACATATCAATTGTAGATGAAAAACCAAACCAAACTAAAGACCGGCAGATTTGGTATGACATCCCCTCGAACCGTCTCCTCCGAATGTTGATCATCGAGCCTCCATCTTCTCGGGTTGGGAAACCGTAAGTGGTTCCCATCCTAAAAACTAACTAATTATTTTTTAGAGTATTTTCTAATTTCTGAATTATTGGATTGGTGAATAAAACTGAATGGCAAGGCTTCTATTTATAATTAAACCCGGCAGACCCGTTTAGCAAACGCGAAACGGCAGGTTCGCGGCGCTAAACGGCAAAGATTGCTTTTGCGGCGCGAAACGGGCAGCTAGATCTTCCAGAATCTTCTTTTTGGCAATCCTTTCTTTTTATTTGAGCTTCCAGAATATTCCTTTGATCATTCTTTCCTTTAACGATCACGAAAGTTTCCTTAGCGGCGTGAAATCAGTCTGATGAAATATTCTGGATTATTCTGTCTGATATTCCTTCCTTATCTGCTGAAGATATTTTCTTTGGGAGGAAGGCAATTGGATTGGAACATTCTGGAATAATCTAGAGATGATATCTCTGCTTTATCTTATCAGATCATTTCTTTGGGAGGAAGCAACTAACTTTGGAAGGGAATAAAAGCACATAAATGAAAACCAAATAATTGATTTTTCCATTTCTTCACAAAGTATCCATTTTTGACGCTTTTTACCCTCTTTTTCTACTTTTCTGCAAAAGTGCCTCCAAAACTTGTAAAACTAGAATTCAAGCCTTTTTAAGTCAAACTGAATTCAAATAACTCTCAAAACAAATACAAAAGTGGGGAATTAATACGAGCAAAATATGTATAATTTTGGAGTTATCATATTCCCACACTTAAGATTTGTTTGTCCTCAAGTAAATATCTGATAAAATAAGAACAATAACAACAAAATTATCCTCCATCTATGATCATGCTTTGAAAGAACAGAGGATAGTCGCAAGAAATCACACACAATTCAAACACAAATCAAAGCCTCACAAGTTATCAAAGTCATGCTCAACCTTTCACCCTCACTTTTGATAATGTGTATCCCTCAAGGGGTAATATGTATATAGTGATCACACTGATACTCGACCTCTTACCAATGCATAGGCTTGTCACCAAATCTCATCTCCACCACTGAAAAGTTGTCAACCGTCAAGAGGACTTTTAGGGTTGTAATGTTAGGCTTAAAAACCTGAAAACAAATCAGTTTAAGAACCCAAATTAATCATCCGACTTTTCGAATTTTAGAGCTCGGGATTTCTATCACTTTCACTTTTATATCGGCCTAAGCATATTGCTTATTTGTAGCTCAATATTTTTTTCTTTTTTCAGCACATCGACTCTTTTGATTTTGCTTTTGATGAGTCGTTTTCTCTTTTTGACTTTTTTTTTCAAACTTCTTTTTATTCTTTTTTTTTCAACTTCCAAACTTTTCTCAATCCCTTTTCTCTATTTGTCAGATTCATAAAATGGACCAAAAACTTAAAAAACTTTCAACTTTAAGCTACGGCCAAAAGATAGATAAAATGAATAGGCTAAGGGATATAGTGATAATGGGTAAAGAAATGAAAGACTAAGGCTCAAAGGGGTTACAAGCGGTAAAGTGTTAAAGATGAACACTTTTATAATAAGGGCTTTGGCAAATTAGATAACCTTATAATGAGGTTATTTAACGAAGGCTAAGTGGATTGAAACGAAGTCCTCTATCAGTGCAATGGTGATAAATACTTTTCGGGGATAGTTCTCCGAAATGTATTGAACTATCCCCAAAAATCTATTGTGTGTATCCAACTACAAAAAATGCTATTGTGTGTATCAAATTTTATTTTTTTTGCTATTGTGTTACAAATGACTTGTAATTTTGGTAAACTGATACACACAATAGAAGAAAAAATAAAGTTTGATACATTAAAAAAAAAGTTTGATACACACAATAGCAACAAAAATAAACTTTGATACACACAATAGCATTTTTGGTAGTTGGATACACACAATAGATTTTTGGGGATAGTTCAATACATTTCGGAGAACTATCCCCAATACTTTTCTTTTGTGGTCTTGACAAACATTCAAAGTGACAAGTTCTACCTTGGTTCAAAGCCGGCATCCTCACGAAATGAATAGATATAAACAATATAGGCTCAAAATCTCAAGGAAAGGGGTAAGGATCACTCGGTAATTAGCATACACATGACTTTTTCAAACTCATAAAAACTCCAAAAAGTGTCTTCCTAAATGCATGACTCTTTTAACTTCCCAAAAATTTTAAAAGATCATGGATTTCGAAAAAAAAATTATGCCATATAATTCAAATAATCCCAGATAATTCACAAAGGACAAATAAGCAAAAGTTTACTTAACCCCCTTCCCACACTTAGAATTTGCAATGTCCTCAATGCAACAACAGTTAAAGCACATGTGGAAAGGTATAAAAATTACTCAAACAATCCATGGGTGAAGAAATCAAAACAAGTTAAGTCTACTTAACCCCCTCCCCACACTTAGAGTTTGCATTGTCCTCAATGCAAGAATAATTAAAAAGCAAGTAGAGAGGTGAAAAGGAAACAGAAACTCCCCGGGTTAAAAGACTTGAAGCTGACGATCGGCTCATGAAGTATAAGAGACTATGAGAGTTTTCCACACCAAAACCTACAAACAAAACACACTAAAAAAATGTAAAATAAAATAAACTAAGATAGATAGGACGATACACCCAAAATCAAGTCCAGTCAAATCGCGTTACAAAACAACGTGGATAGAAACTTTATTTTAAAAACTTTATTAAACAGCGTAACCAACACGTGAAAATCAAATCCTCATCACCATCAGTCAAATCTTTCCTTTAAAAATAAAATCTCAACTCTCATTTTCAAACCATTGGGCTTAGACTATTGGGCTCTGGAGAACTATTAGAAAAAGTTTTCACACACTTAGTGATTGAACCATGTTTAATCAAGTTAATTTAGATTGGTAACCTATAAAAATTTGATTTTAAAAATTGTTACCATATTGGGTTCCCACACTTAAAACTTGATTTATCCCTTTTTGCACAAAAATAATTTTCTTTTCTTTTAAAACAAAGGGATATGTTTTCAATATCTCAAGCAAGTTATGAAAAAGATATTAAAGTAAATTAAAAACCTGATGCTTGAGGAATTAGAAAAAGTATGGTTGATCACTTAGTGTTTGAAAAAGCCAAAGTCTTCCCACACTTAGAGTTGAAAAGATTTGAAGTTAAAAACAATGAGATTCAACTTTTGATGAGAGAAAAAGAGTTTTGGGAAACCCTAAGTGGTTCCTGTCCTAAAAACTAACTAATTATTTTTGAGAGTATTTTCTAATTTCTGAATTATTGGATTGGTGAATAAAACTGAATGGCAAGGCTTCTATTTATAATTAAACCCGGCAGACCCGTTTAGCGAATGCGAAACGGCAGGTTCGCGGCGCTAAACGGCAAAGATTGCTTTTGCGGCGCAAAACGGGCAGCTAGATCTTCCAGAATCTTTTTTCGGCAATCCTTTCTTTTTATTTGAGCTTCCAGAATATTCCTTTGATCATCCTTTCCTTTAGCGATCGCAAAAGTTTCCTTAGCGGCGCGAAATCAAGCTGATGAAATATTATGGATTATTCTGTCTGATATTCCTTCCTTATCTGCTGAAGATATTTTCTTTGGGAGGAAAGCAACTGGATTGGAACATTCTGGAATAATGTAGATATGATATCTCTGCTTTATCTGATCAGATCATTTCTTTGGGAGGAAGCAACTAACTTTGGAAGGGAATAAAAGCACATAAATAAAAACCAAATAATTGATTTTCCATTTCTTCACAAAGTATCCATTTTTGACGCTTTTTACCATCTTTTGCTACTTTTCTGCAAAAGTGCCTCCAAAACCTGCAAAACTAGAATTCAAGCCTTTATAAGTCAAACTGAATTCAAATAACTCTCAAAACAAATACAAAAGTGGGGAATTAATACGAGCAAAACATGTATAACTTTGGAGTGAAAAATTAAATAGATATGTTTATTAATGCAACAAAACTGCTCTAAAAGGCTACATATTTAGCTAATTAAACTGGAAATCTTGGTAAAGACTATCGCTTCTGATAGTTCCGTGTGGCTCTAGCATGGATCGTTGATTGCTTCCGCTAGCTGAAGCTGGAAACAATGGACATGTATCACTCTTATGTCCGTGATTGCCACACCTAGGGCACCTCCTTCGAGAACTCCTTCACCACGAGATGGGCGACGACCATTGACATTCGGTCTTCCGACGCGTCTCTTTTTTATTATCGGTGGACGAACGGTGGGCAGAGGGGTGTCGGGAAACTGCCACGTTTCAGGAGGACCGACAGGTTTAATTACCTCAATGTATGTTGCCTTGTAATTTTCGGCCTTGAAATAAGGCACATCAACCAAAGATCCCGTATATTAGTTGCCTTTGCAACAACGATGGCATGACCGCAAGGCAAGCCGGACAACTGCCATTGTCGACATTCACAAGTATGTTGACTCATGTTCACGTTTTCGTTCCTGCCACCGTCGTGTACCTCCCATACGTTGTAGCCAATTCCGCGAACAATTCATGTAGCAGACTTTCCAACCCTCTTCCAGACCTTATGTTGAGCCCATTCGGTAAGTGGGTGATCCAAGCTATCTAGAAAATAAATAAATAACATACAAGTATATAAAAGGGTATACAAAAATAACAAACATAATAGTGTCATTTAAAATTGATTATTAAAAGTTGCTAAACCTGCTTTAGCTCGACGAATGAAGTACCACTCTTGTCGGAATGCTCTAAAATATTCGATCAGTCCGACGATAGGTAACCTGCGTGCAAACCTAGACATAGCGTTTATTGACTCAGCACTATTGGAGGTCATTATGTTGTACCCAATGCTAGGAAAATACACCATTGACCATCTATCTGTTAGTAATTATGTGCATCAGTTGACAAACCAGTAAATTACACATCCAATGTTACAAGACACTTGAGGATCACACATGTGAGAACCTATAAGACGAACAAGTTAAATAAAACCCAGAAATGAGGAGATTGGATCTATAATAGTTAATTATAAATCCAGTGGGTAATTTCAGTCAGAAATCCCAAAGATTGAGGGTTATTAATTAGATAAATTATATATTTATTAGTAAAATAATATATAATAACTAGTTAAAGATAATTATCTAGAATATTATTTCTTCAAGGAAAAGAAAGAAATCAGATAATTAAGGAAACTGAATTGTATACAAACACTGCCCTTTAAAGGTTTATAAATAAAGCCTTAAAGGTTTTAGAAGGATTGATTATTCAGTTTTCAGAAAACTTCCCTCCCCTCTCTCTCTCTCTCTAAATCGGCGCCAAACTCCACTCACAAACCAGTTCGGTTTTTCGGATCAGCTCGGGTTTTTCGTGTTCAGCTAGAGGAACGTTCGCGTGGTTGATCACCGGTGGATTATAACTCAAGCAATCCAGGTAAATACTTGATTTTATTGTCTAAAAAAATTAAACGAAAGATCGTGGTTTAGGGTTTTATTCCATAAATCGCTTCCGCATGTTTAGTGATTCTTTGTATCAGTTTGAGCTGGGAATCACAGAAAAAACCCAACAGTGGTATCAGAGCCAAAGGTTTTTCTGTTTTAATCGTTGTTATAGATCCGTTAAAATCGTTTTATAAAAATCTGATTTTTATTCATCTTTATCGTATCGAAAATCCAGCCGACGATCGGCGGTTAGAACGGCGGCAGTTGGCCTACCGGAATGCCAGGCCAATCGCCGGCAAGGCATGGCCGCAAGAAACCCAACACCGGGCCGCAACACAGCTTGTGGTGGTGGCGCCGGCTGCTGTCCGTAAAACCACCAGGCCACGCCACCAGTTAGGTGGTGGTGGCCGAACCTCTTCGCTGCCATGTAACCACCCTGGCCACACCACCAGGTTGGTGGTGGCCGTGACGTCCGTGCATCCACAGCCGCACCACCAAGTAGGTGGTGGCGGACGCTTTCCGATCGAGCGTAGGTGGCGGCGGGGGGCGTTTTGGCTTCACCGTCGTCACCGGTTGATGATGGTAAATGGTGGTGCAAGCGGCGAGTAATGACTGTGGTTTCCCCGATCAACCACAATCGAACCACCAGCCGGTGGTGGTGGAGATCGCGAAACAGCCGTGGCCGAACCACCAGTTGGTGGTGGCCTTGGTTGGTGCGGTCGACGACGACGGATGGCGGCGATCGGCTGCTGTCCATAGGCCACCAAGCCACGCCACCAGTAAGGTGGTGGTGGCCGATTTGTTGTCCGAAAACCGACACCGCAACCACCTGAAGCTGCAATCGCGGTGGTGGATGGTGGTGCTCTCGGCAGCCACGGCGGCAACAACCGCGCGTTTATTCACCAGCCGTACCGCGTCTAGCGGTGGTGATGACGGTTCGTTGACGGCGTCGATCGTGGGGATCGACGATCGCACCACAGTAGTGGTGGTGGCGTTGGCTGTGATCGCACCACGACGGTGGTGGTGATTCTTGTTTCTTGTCCGCTGGAAGCCACGGCCGCACCACAGCTGGTGGTGGCGGCGATTGGTTGTGGTTCTAGACCACCAGCCGCACCACACGTGGTGATTATGACAACTTTTTGTTTTCCGATCACCGGGTTGCGACGGCGGTGGTAGCCTTGCGTTACTGCTGTCGTGGCTCGGCAGTGGCAACGACAGTGGTCGATGACCACCTCTGGGAGGCGTTGATCACCGCCACCGTGATCGATCCAATAAGCCGCGGTGATGGTGGTGACTGATTGCTGCTGCCATCATCAATGGTGGTCACGTGGTTGTTTTTCGCGCCGCGAGTGACGACAGGCTATAGCCCTCGCGCCGCGAGCAGTGTCGGTTACGGTGATGTTGGCGGCTATTTGCTGCTAACGTTACCGAGTGATAAGGATGGTCCCTGATACCTACTGCCGAGATGGTACGTATGGTGAGCCGTTCTTTGTTGCCAATTTTTCCGGTGACGAGGTGCGGACTGAATAACCCAAGACAAACAACGGCTAGTTTTCGACCCATGGTTGTTTTTCGAGCGTTTCATAAACCCAAAATTGCCAGTTCGGTAATAGGCCCAAAAGCCCAATTTTTGGACCAAGATTATGGCCAATGGGATTTATTAACTTTTGATCTTTTTAAATAAAAATATATTTTGGGTCAACTTACGTTTTATCGAACCAATTATTTTAACCCGTTTGAACAAATAGGTTTTGTACCGTGCTTTGGCTAGTTGGTCAAATCACGACATAGTTCAAAGTCCAATATTTAGTTTATCGATCAGTTTGATCGATCTGGCTTGATACGTTTTTGGATAAAGTTAATATTTTTTTAAAGAAAAGTTAGTTTTATAAAATTGATTTATGGTTTATAAATCTTAATATTTTTTTTAAAATGTTAAATTTAGATTTATAAAACAGTTTGTTTTTATAGATCAGTTAAAACCAGTTTTTTTTAAGACGAGATAATTTTAACGGATCTAGGCTTGTCTATAGCTTTATCATGTTGCCTGATTTATGCTCTTTCTAAATGCGTGGCTACTTGAATATATATCTGTTTATGTATATATCTATTATAGGGCTTGCCAACTTAGGTCCTTTGGATATTTTCTGGGGAGGCATGCGTGCCATTTGCAACCCCCTTTTTGTAATAATGACCATAGGATAATTATTTTATTTTATTTTGGAGTTCCATCGAAAATACCGAAGGCCAGTGGGAGCTACACGAGAAAGACTAAGCCTTTCTTTTTCTGAAGTCCTGACGAAGATGCCGTAGCCAGTGGGAGCTAATCAAGGTGTTAGAAATCCTTTAGAAAAATAGGTCATTATTGGTCCTTAGGAATAAAGGTTGGTAAACCTATAATTAGTTAGTTTTAATCTGCGTGGTTGTTGTAATTATCTGTGTGTTTATAATTATTAACTGCGTGATTGAATTTTTTTTTAATTGTGATAGTATCAAAATGTTTTAAAATAGGAGAGAATTTTAAAACTAGATTATATCACAAAACATATAGGTTTTATAATTAAAATTGCCTGTTTTTCAAAACCTTTTAAAACGGTAGATTTTATTTAAAAACCAGTAAAATTGTAAAATAGATTGTTTAAAGGCAAGTTGACAAAACAGTTAGTTTTGGTCTACTAGCATGCTATCAAAACAACTAGTTTTGATTAGCAAGTATGCTTTTAAAACAGTTAGTTTAATTAACAAGAGTCTTTTAAAACACTTAGTTTTAAAACAGTTAGTTTAAACATCTGTTTTGTTTAAACAATCAATTTTTCTGAAAGTTACAATTTTCTAAAAAAACTGGACATTAAAAGTTTTTTCAATAATTATTTAAAACCCCGTTAAATCATAGATCAGTAAGTGCAACCCATCTAGGGGCACCTCAGGCGTAAGGTACGCGGGTGTTCTAAGAAGAACACACCTTAAGCATTCGCGTTCAAACCCCAAGCTAGAGGGGATACTACGACTCTGCGAATTATCTCCGTGTTGTATCGGCCAGAGTAAAAGTGTCCAAGTCCCGAAATGGTGAGATCTGTTTTGGTTCTGTTTAGATTCACCGGGTGGTACCGGGCCAAAAAACACTTAGAGGGACTGAAACATGTACGAGTAATTACCGTTGTCCCGAAAAGATCTAGGAGCCATGTCAGTTAGATGTGATTGGTAAAAGTCCTTACCTACCGAAATAATACGTGGGCCTGGTGGAGCAAGAACATTACGCACATCAGGGCGTATGAAATAAGGATCCTAGTCCAATAAAATGATCATTTAAGGGTTTATTGATTTTTATTGGAAATTAGTCTATTCACAAGTTGCTAAAACCAAAGTTTTTCTTAAATATGTAGATGGCAAACACAGTAACCAACACAAACAATCTTTCCCTCTGTTCCATCCTTGAAAAGGATAAGCTCACCGGCCCCAATTTCCTTGACTGGGAACGCAATCTGATGATTGTGCTCAGACACGAAAGGAAATGGTATGTCCTCGAAGAGCCTCTAGGGGAGGCCCCTCCAGCAAATGCCCCAGCTGCTGCCAGAAATGCTCATAAAAAGCATTCAGATGATTTGTTGGATGTCGGTTGTCTCATGCTTGCAACTATGAGCCCAGATTTGCAAACAGGGCTCATAAACACAAATGCTTATGACATGATCCGCCAGTTGAGGGACATGTTTCAAACGCAAGCTCGCACAGAACGTTATGATGCCACGAAGGCATTTAACGAGTGCAAGATGATCAAGGGGACCTCAGTGAGTGACCATGTTATGAAGATGAAACGGCACATGGATCACCTGGAGAGACTCGGTCACCCAGTTCCGTTGCAGCTAGCAACGAATACTATACTCAACTCACTGTCAGAATATTACAAGCCTTTTGTAATCAAATACAACATGAACAACATGGAGAAGACAATAGCCGAATTGCACTCTATGCTTAAGACTGCTGAGTTGAATATGGGGGGCAAGAACAAAACCAAGGATGTGCTGATGGTGAGGGACGGAGGAGTAAAGAAGAAACATGGGCATGGAGGCACCGACAAAGGAAAGGGTCCAGTTCAGGCCACCTAGAGTGCACCCAAAGTTCGTAAAAACATCAAGGGCAAGGGCAAGGGCAAGGGCAAGGGCAAGGGCAAGGGCAAGAAGGTTAAGCCTAATAAAGCAAGAACTGAAAATCGTTGCTTCACATGCAATGAAGTCGGTCACTGGAGGCAAAACTGCCCGAAGCGTCATGAAGCAGGTAAGTAAACCTCAGGAATTTATGATTGCTTAGTTTGTCACCTACTACTTGTATGATGTACAAGTATACTGATGCCTAGTGCAAACTTATTGCAGATGGTCAGAAGTGAATGCCCGAGATTACGAGGATCTAAAGCACAAAGTTGATCAAGATTATCAAGACATTTCATTTTTAGTTTTTCATTTTTAAAGAACTTATGCAGTTACTTAGTACTTATGATTACATTATTTTTGAGATTTTTAAATTGAATGATTCTTAAGTTTAAGTTTTTGAAATTTATTGTCTTGAAATATCTGTTGTGCTTATTATGAATAAGGTCAAGTTTTGACTTAATTCAAGTTTAGATCCTAGATGATGATGATACCGCCTTAATGAAAACTATTGAAAAACACATAAAGTACTGTATGTGCTTTTGAATAAAGTACATGAGTAAAAGATTATAATGTGTTTTAAAGATTTTAGATAGTATCTCACAGATCGTTGATAATATCAGTATATATAAAACTAAGAAATAATTCCAAGTTTTGGAATTAGGATTTAAGATCCAGTTAAGTTTTATATATAAGTACTAAAATTGTGATTACTGAAAATAAGAATTGACTAAGTAGTCAGGTTTTGACTAAGTCAAAAGTTAATTTTGAGTAATAGTTAGTTTTCATAAAAGTCAGTGGGAGCCCAATTTATTCTAAATCCAGATTTGAGATAAAGAATAAAAGATATATATATACTAATTATTGATTAAATAGATCCAGATAGGATATAAATTCATCCAAAGATCTACCTTTTAGTTAAAAGGAGATAGGATATAGTTTCATATATTTGAAACAGTAATGATTAACTTAATCAATAATTGTGTTGGAGAAATTAATAAAAATATTAATTAGCTTAAAAGCTAAAATAGAATTTCTAAGAATTTACCAATGTGGTAAATAGAAATCATCTACACTGCAACTAAGGGAAGTTGCAATTTAACTTTACATATTCAGAGAACTCAGAGTTAGTCCAGATCTCCAAATTTCAGGGAAATATGGTAAAGTAAAAGTCTAATTTTTGTTCTATAGTGTTTGTAAAACAAAATTAGCTGAAACAAAGTATAAAACATCAGTAGATGTTAAACTTGTAATATTTTTGGTTATAACTTTGATTAAAACTGGTAAACATTAATCAAAGGGTTTTAAACTGAAGTTAGGTGATACTTCATTTAAGATCAGTATTTAACAAACGTTGAATAGACACAGTAAAAGGTAATTAAAGAGATGCTATTAATTTTAGTATTATTACAGAGTGTAATATGGACTATACAAAGATTAGTCTTTTAAATTCGCTTTTAAACTTTGCATGTTTTGTAATCCAGGAATGAGACTAGTTCCCAGTCTTCCATTCGAAAATTGTCCGTGACAACTTATTGTGGTGGGAACCCAATAGGGTATTAAAGTCATTGTGAGCTTTTTGGGCAGTTATGATCAGTGGGTTGAATAACAACTACAAGCGTTGTAGACCAAAAACTGCACGGATATTCGATAGAGTAGCGAATATCGGACGTGATCCGCGGTTGAGACTACTTCTTTGATTTTGTCATAAGTAGAATCTCACAGTGGTTGTCCTTATCACCTGAGGTATCTGGTTTGATATCATGAGGACTGCTGGATACTTAGTGTGTTCAACCGCTACGCCGTAACAGGGTGGCTATAAAGGGTGTGACTAGATTCAGCGGAAGCCGTGGTGTTAAATGCAGATATGCAAGATGTGATTTGCGCCTCTTCTCCGAAAAGAGATATTTCTGGGCCCCTTGACTGACTGAATATACTGATGAAGTGCATGGCCATGCCCAAACGAACTGATTAGTTCTTTGTCGTCTACCTATCAGTAGAGGTCGGATAGTCGAGAAACAGAATCATGAGTATTCAGAGTTGACTTAATCCAGGATCATACTCATAGATGAAATATCGTGTTGCAAAAGGAAAAGCCAAGATATACCCAATTTGTGGACAGTAGATTCAGAAATGTTATTTCCTTACGCAAAAGTTCAAATCACCTATCTGGGTATAAGAGTTCTTGTAACCTGGTTAGCCTAAGTGCCTGTCTAGGGCCTTCATAGGACCGTGTTATCAGGACGGTATTGCCAACTTGCACAAGTGGGAGTCTGTTAGTAATTATGTGCATAAGTTGACAAACCAGTAAATTACACATCCAATGTTACAAGACACTTGAGGATCACACCTGTGAGAACCTATAAGACGAACAAGTTAAATAAAACCCAGAAATGAGGAGATTGGATCTATAATAGTTAATTATAAATCCAGTGGGTAATTTCAGTCAGAAATCCCAAAGATTGAGGGTTATTAATTAATTAGATAAATTATATATTTATTAGTAAAATAAATATATAATAACTAGTTAAAGATAATTATCTAGAATATTATTTCTTCAAGGAAAATAAAGAAATCAGATAATTAAGGAAACTGAATTGTATACAAACACTGCCCTTTAAAGGTTTATAAATAAAGCCTTAAAGGTTTTAGAAGGATTGATTATTCAGTTTTCAGAAAACTTCCATCCTCTCTCTCTCTAAATCGGCGCCAAACTCCACTCACAAACCAGTTCGGTTTTTCAGATCAGCTCAGGTTTTTCGTGTTCAGCTAGAGGAACGTTCGCGTGGTTGATCACAGGTGGATTATAACTCAAGCAATCCAGGTAAATACTCGATTTTATTGTCTAAAAAAATTAAACGAAAGATCGTGGTTTAGGGTTTTATTCCATAAATCGCTTCCGCATGTTTAGTGATTCTTTGTATCAGTTTGAGCCGGGAATCACAAAAAAAACCCAACACTATCCACCCCAACCTCCTCCATCAATTGGGCACCGTCAGGTACGGCGACTCGAAGAATATTCATCATTCGGTCAAACACATACGTCGTGTAGGCCTTGCATGCCTTCCAGTATAGGGTCTTGAAAACTTTTCTTCGGGCATCCCTGGATCTCACGTTCATCACCAAATGGTGACAACATAAAGCGTGATGTGAATTTGGGAAAATTGTGGTGATAGCGGCGTTTATAGAAGCAGCCCTGTCTGACGTAAACACCAACCCTTCTGGCTCACCAATGCATCGTTTAAGCATACTCAAAAACTAAGTCCACTCCTCCGTTGTCTCTGACCTACCTACTCCGAAGGCAATGGGCACGATGTTGTTGTTTCCGTCTATGGCAACAACCAAGAACATAGTACCCAAATAAGGCCCCTTTAAGTGAGCAGCGTCTATGATAAGGACACGCCGTAAGTTTTGCAAGAAGGTATGGATCTGCATAAACGTCAAAAGTCAACATCGGTATTTTCTATAACTTCATGGAGTAAAAGTGTACATTATAAAATTTAAAAGTGGTGCTATTTCTATACGTACCGCTACACCAAGGGCGACGAAACATTATTCAAAACGCCCTTCGGTGTCTACCCTTATTGAAGTTTGTGTACCTGGATTTGTAAGTTCTAGGTTATACAAATAGGCGGGGAGCCTGGTAAACGACTCCGAAGGGCTACCTCTGATTGAATTAAGAGCATTCCATCTAGCACGCTACCCAGTAGCATACCCGATAGATAAACCAAACTGTTGGTTAATATCATCGACAATGTCTCGTGGTTGATATGTTCTGTTGGCTCTTAGAATTTTTTTATTAATGCACCCAATCCTTTTTGTTTGCTTGACGGTGATTGGAGTTCAGATGGGTTCGAGAACAAGTGTGTACGTCATTAAAGAAACGTACGTGAAACATCTCGTGGGTACCCACGCACCTCGCGGTCATACACCAGGTACAACCACTGTTAACGCACAACACCTGTACCTGGTTTTGCTCGACCTGTGCGTCCGATGCTCAAACCCCTCTTGTAGACACTTGATTCCAAGCTCTATAATCATTTCATTTTTCGTTTCAAAAACTTGACATTTTTTTACCCTTGAACTACGATTATAAGGTACTGTTTGTTTTGTCGTCGTAGAGACCTCTAGGGTTGGAACGAAAACAAGCATTTCAAAATTATCATTTACATCTTCTCTCAAAGTGACGCATTCGTCATCCTCTTCGTCATCGTCTTCCTCGTCATCTTCTTCATCGTCATCTAAAGTAATACCAGTGAAAGACAAGTTGAAAACATGGGCTCCGTCGTCAGTACATCCCCTATTGGTTGTACGATCTTCTTCTTCGTCATCAGCTTGTTGTTTTTGTTGTTGTTGTGTCTCTAGAACGACATAAGCATAAAAGTCATTAAGACCATATGTATGATCATGACTATTTGTAGGATTAACGGTGGACATGTGAATTTGTGACTCGTTAGCTCCTTCTTGGGTTGTAGTGTTCGAAGTACCACCGTTATCACACATCGAATAATCGACGTCAACAAATAGTGTAGGAGGTTTACGTGAGTTGCCTGCAAATTCCATGAACCCACTAACATCTTCATCGTCGGTTAACATAAGCATTTCACCATCATGCTTGTAGACCACCTTCATTTGACCAACTGACGCATCAATTCCACAATTCTATTGAACATAATCAAGCAAGTGTTGATGCGTACAGTTTGAAAATAACTTTACACGGTGCTCAACCGTTTCATCAGTACAGACATAATCCCACCCTTCGTTTCCTTCGACCCATTCACCATTGAAACGAAGGATTATCTTAACTTTATCGACAGTAGAACTCATTTTGTCTTAGCAATAATCAATGTAAGGTGTGAAAGAAACAAGGAAGATGAATGAAGCAAGAAAGTTGAAAGATGAATATGTTGAGATTGAGTGTTTAGTTTGAGTGTTGGAGTTCTATCCTGCTTCATTTTATAGATGGATATGTACCTACCAATCCATTGAGTAATAATGTCTATGAATTATTACTGAATTCATATTTTGTCTTGATGACTGATGAACTATTGACCGCCATCACGTGAAAGATTGTACCAACGTCTTAATTACTTTTGCTTTTATTAGTTGAATATCAGTAATAATGTGTATGAATTATTACTGTAGTCTTGTCATCTTATCAGTATGAATTATTACTATCATCTTATCAGTCTTGTCATCTTTTTTACCCCTGTAGTGTTGTCATCTTATCAATATTGCTTTTATCTTGGTGATTGATAAACTATTTGTAAGGATCACGTGAAGGATTGTACCAACATCTTAATTACTTTTGCTTTTATCACTTGTAGCTTTTATCATTTACTGGTTGTCACTTATTAGCTTTTGTCATCTTATCAGTATGAATTATGAATTATTACTATCATCTTATTAGTCTTGTCATCTTTTTTACCCCTATAGTGTTGTCATCTTATCAGTATTGATTTTATCTTGATGACTGATGAACTATTGTAAGGATCACGTGAAGGATTGTACCAACGTCTTAATTACTTTTGCTTTTATCAGTTGTAGCTTTTATCACTTACTGAGTTGTCACTTATTAGCTTTTGTCATCTTATCAGTATGATTATTACTATCATCTTATTAGTCTTGTCATCTTTTTTACCCCTGTAGTGTTGTCATCTTATCAGTATTGTTTTTATCTTGATGACTGATGAACTATTGTAAGGATCACGTGAAGGATTGTACCAACGTCTTAATTACTTTTGCTTTTATCAGTTGTAGCTTTTATCACTTATTGAGTTGTCACTTATTAGCTTTTATCATTATTGTTGTATGGCTTTTATTATTAGTGTTGTATGGCTTTTATCATTATTGCTACAATTGGCTATAAATAGAAGGTATCCCATTAACCAATACCTCACAACTCTCATACATTTGTTTCATAATTCTCAGTTTTATTGCATTTGATAGTTACTTTCTATTGCAACTGAAATGGCTTCTTCATCAACTAACCCCGATTACTTCACTGTTAAGAATAACAAAGACATAACTGACAATGGTGTTTTGGTAAGCATTTATGCATTATGTATTCTTCAAATTGTTGCATGTTTTAAAAACAATGTTGATCGTTTGTTTTCGGTTCAAAATATTACAGATCATTCCTCCCCCGTTTGTGAGCATTTGGAACTTGACGACACAGTGTGACATACTAATCCGGTTTGGTAATCGGTGCCATGTTATGACAATGATTCTTGTTGCTCCCGAAAATGTTATCATCTCTGGCCCCCTTGGACAAATGTTGCGCAAACACAATCTAGACAAGTCTGATTGGTTGAAGTTTACACTCGTTCATGATCGACCAACATATAGACCGTTCATGAAGTTCAAGCAGATGTTTGACATCGAGGAGATGTGATATGTTGTTGATCAAGGGGTCCAGGTGATGCCTCAAATCCTACTTTCATGTCCATAGGATAGCTGATTCCTTCAACCCTTATCAGACACTTATTATGATTGTTCAAACCCCACAGTCTTACAAAATCGGCATCAATTTGTTGAAAAAATTAAAAGGAAATAAATTATAAAGTAATTAGGTCTAATAATACTTATTTAACTGAAAAAAATAAGACTTACCCAACGGCCAGTTTCCATTACAAAATCATCAAACTTAGTCATAAATGATCGCTTAGTTGATGATGCCGATGATGCCTGATGCGATAATTATCGTATATAAAAAGCGAAACAAGTTTTAACCTCTAAAGCCTAGCCACTGTTACCACATTCACAGGCAAGCGTACCTGATCGTGAGTAATATAGTGTAGGAAAGTCCAGGTATCGTATCTACCACTGGGAACGGTTAAGCTAGGAGTCTACCAAAGAATTAATCAGTTAATCTGGAAAATTGGGGGTTTTGCTTTTGGAAAAGTATTTTAAAAGAAAAGACTAAAACAATTAACAACTAAACCCTAACCAAGAAGTGAAAAACTGATGAACAAACATACATTGGTGATAGCTGAATCCATTATGGTTTACTTTCATGAGATATAAAAGGCTGAAATGTAAAAGATGGTTGACCCTTCTGCGTAAGGCTGAAGGTGTTGGGTTTTTCCTGTGCTCTCCGAACCAAACTGATTCGATGAACACTGCAAGTGCGGAAGCGATTTATGGTTAAAACCCTAAAACCACGATCTTTTGTTCTAAGTTATTTAATCGTTTAAAGGGTAAGACTTTTACGTGGATTGCTTGAGTAATAATCCACCGGTGATCAACCCTACGAGCGTTCCTCTAGTAGAACTCAAAAACCCGAGCAACCGGAAAAACCAAACTGGTTTTGGAAGTGGGCGGCGCCAAAAAGGAAGAGAGGGAGAGGAGGGAATTTTTGGGTGGAAATTGATTATCTATCTGATTGAATGAATAAACCATAGACTCTAAGGCCTTTATTTATAGCTAATCAGATGAAGAATCCTTATCTGATTCAGTTTCCTTAATAATTATCTAATCTTTTCTTTTTCTTTAAGAAAAGACTTTCTAGATAATTACCTTAATTAATCAGATTATCTATTATATATTTATTTTACTAATAAATATATAATTATCTTAATTAATTTAACAACCCTCTAACTTTGGGATTTCTGACTGAAAATACCCAACTGATTTATAATTGACTATTATAAATCCAAACTCTCAATTTCTGGGTTTTATTCAACTTACTCGATTTATAGGTTCTCACAGGTGTGACCCTCAAGTATCTTGTAACACTGGATGTGTGATTACTAATTTGTCAACTTCTGCATATAATTCCTAACAGAAGGGTGTACCAATAATTCAGTATTGGGTCTTAAAAGATGCCTGAAATGTCAAAGGCTGAAATGTAAGTTCGCGGTCGCAAAATCTAACTGTTCCTGTTTTTCACTTTTTGCGTTTCCGGTCGGATCTCCTCGTTTTCGACTTCCGATGTTCTGAATTGGTTATCTAGGCAATAACAAAGAAAGAAATCAGTAAAAACACACAAACATAATGAAAAATGAAAAAGAAAAGAAAAAGGCTCGGGTTGCCTCCCGGGAAGCGCTTCATTTTTTAATGAGTCTAGAGCTCGACTCCGTTTAGCTCTTATTTCTTAGCACGACGGGCTGAAGAGCAGTTCTTCTTTCTATGCCCTTTCTTAGATGTTCCCGCTTCAAGTGATATTTCTTCTTTTTGCATCACGGGATTGGGGTAGTCCTCCGTCTTTTTCTTTTGCTCATGTGGAAGTAGCGGGTGGTTGGCTTTCTCTTTGAAGGTTTGGGAAGGATCCACATAGGGTGTATGAAGGTGTGTCACCGGCTCTCCATCGGGGTTGAATGAAATGCGTTTGTCGCCGTATCCCAAAGTAGTTACCTGATTACGCATGTCAAGGTTGACTTGTGTGGTGTGCAGAAAAGCTCTCCCAAGAATGATAGGAATTTCCGTATCTTTTGGGAGATCAGCGACAATAAAGTCCGTGAGGTACACAAAATTCCCAATGCGTATCGGGACGGCTTCGGCTATTCCAAGAGGTGTTGTCATGTATCCGTTAATCCCCCGATATTGATATGCCATAGGTGTGAGCTTTTTTATCTTCATTTTACTGCAATAAGACACAGGCATCATATTCAGTGCGACACCCGAATCAATTAATGCTAAACCTTTAAATTTATCAGAGACAGAAAAAGGTAAGCTGTAACTCCCTGGATCGTGTTTTATTGGTGAAACATAAGTCAATTCGGCATCTTCCTCTTTCGCCTTCTCTTTCCCTTTGTTTGGCTTTGGAATCATAAACTCTACATATCTGCCTTGTTTGATATCTTCCTCCTCTTCATCACTCAAGTAAATGGGGCCACGAAGCAATAAGTGCTTAAAAGAGATAGTTATGCCCTCCGAATCGTAATCAGTAGCATAATCCGGTTCACTTTCGCTATCGGATGGAACATACTTCTTAGTGTAGATATCAGTCCATGCCTTCTTTGTCGTCATTCCATCCACCATTAGCACCGTTTTAGAAGCATCTACCTTTCGGTTAACTTGAGTTTGTGTAGGTAGCTCCCCTTGAGTTCTTCCGCTTAGTGTTTGAGAGATTCCGCCAATCTGCAATTCCAGATTTTGAATTACACTTTGTTGATTACGCAAATATGAGCTTACCTCTTCATTTAACTTCTTTTGAGATTCCATGAATTGGAAGAGTCGATCCTCAAGAGACATGCGTGGCTCACCATCCGTCCTTTGGTTTTGTTGGTTTGGTGCAAAGAAACCGGGAGGTCTTTGATTAAAATTCCGATCATTGTTCCACCTCCCTTGCTAGTCTCCACGGTTGAGAAAATTCACCTCCTCGGGCGTCATCATAGGCTTGTTCGGGCAATCCTTCGTAAGGTGAGGTCCCTTGCATTCCTCGCATCCAACCTGTAAAGCATGAACAGTTTTGATTAGATCCTCTATTTTTCGTTCAAACCTTACCTGTTTATTTTTCATGGCGGCTAACTCCTCGGATGGATCGAAGTCGGTAGAGATTTTTCCGGCCATTTTTGGAATGTGTAAGCGTTTATCCAACTTCCAATCGATATTGTGGATCAACATATCCTCGAGAAGATTATATCCTTGCGTGGGGGTCTTGTACATGAACACACCACCGATTGATGAGTCCAACGTACCACGAGAAGAGTAATTAAGCCCACTATAAAAAGTTTGGACTTGATCACTCTTGTTTAATTCATGACTCGGGCACGAATTCAAGAGATGTTTGAATCTTTCCCATGCTTCGGAAATCGTCTCCTCATCTTCTTGTCGGAACAAATGGATCTCGGCTCGAAGTTTCTCTATCTTTGATGGCGGAAAGAATCGGGACAAGAACTTAGATCGTAAGTCCTCCCACGTGGCAATTGAACTCGGCTCCAAAGAACGAAGCCAAGCATTAGCTTCTCCCGTAAGTGTGAATGGGAACAACCGTAGAAGAATAACATCCCGGTTGTTTTCAGTTTTGAACAGATCACAGATTTCCTCGAAACTCTCAATGTGAACGATAGGATTGCTATCACTTTTTCCGTCAAAGGTCAACTCCTTTATCATGTGGAGGATGTTAGTAATTATGTTCATAAGTTGACAAACCGTTTGATCGCACGCCCAACGTTATAAGACACTTGAGGGTCACACTTGTGAGGGCCTGTAAATCGGATAGTAAACTAACCCCAGTTTAGAGAGTTTGGTTTTATAATAGTAAATTATAAAACAGTTGGGTGTTTTCTATAAAAACTCCAAAGTGAAAGGTTTCTGATAATTAATTAAAGGTTATATATTTATTAGTTAAATAAATATATAAATAAATTAATTAATTAATTTCAAAATTATCTAGAGTTGATTATTATATAGAAAATATAATAAATGGTAAATATTCTTTCTTGAGGAGAAACAAAGAATAAAGATAATTATGGAAGCTATATGATATATGGAAAATTTTCCATATAAATAGATAGGCTAGGATTCAGTTGAATTACAGTTCAATTTACAAAAAGAAACCTCTCTCCCTCTCTCTTCTTGTCGACATTAGCATAAACCCGAAATCCAGTTTTGGTTTTCGTGTCTTATTCGACTGTATTCTTCGCGTACCGTTTGTTCGTGATCGTTCGGGGTTAAATCCAACTAGAGGGAATTCCGTTTGGCTCATCACAGATGGATTAAGCTCAAGCTTCCGAGGTAATCCTAAAACCTACAAACTATTAATTGTGTTAAGTTATAATAAAATAAACGAGCAAGATCTGTGATTTTTCGGGGTTTTAATCATTATCGCTTCCGCATATATCAAACCAGTTTGGTTTGATCGAATAAAATTTTTGATCGGTTTAGGTCATAAAGTTTTGTCGTGTATCTCAATCCAGTTAGGTTTGAGATCACAGTTTTCTCGTGTCAGTTAGATACGAGGAACTCACAAAATCCCAACAGTGGTATCAGAGCCACAGGTTTATTCGTCTTATTTTATTTATCTGTTTATAGATCCGTTAAATAATTGTTTCTTGCAAATAAAGTTTATAGATAATCGTTTTAGTATAAAAAATTCGATTTTTATCAGTCTAGGTAAAAATCTTATTTTTATCAGTTTAAAAATCTTTCTCAGTTCTGTATTAAGATTTAGAGATTATCTGTTATCGTTTTTATCCCTTTGCTTATCTCGACAAAATTGAAAGCACACACGGTAGCGTGATCGGTGGCGGAACGGTGGCAAATCGCAACCGGACCATCCCACCGATCGCCGGTTAAACCACGACGGCAGCGGCCAACCGAACCGCCACCGAGCCATACGCCAATTGACGCAAAATCGCCGACCGACAATGGCCGGATCGCCATGGCCACACCACCAGTTTGGTGGCGGCTGTGATCGGCGATGGTAGCTGACAGCAAAGCGGCGGTGACCGTCGATCGCGACGGCAGCGGCGCGATTGGTTGTCATTCGCGATTGGTGATGGCGGCCGGTCGATGGTGTTGTTATTGTTGTTCGATCGCGGATCGCCGGCCAGATGCGAATCGCCACCAGGCGGTGGTGATCGACGACGTTGAATGGTGGCGGTGGTGGGTTGTTTAATCAAGCGCCGGCCATGGCAGTGGTGACCGACTGTTGCTGCTGTCGTTGGTCATCGGTGGCAGTGGTGGTGTTGGCGCCGCTGCTGTCGCCGGATGGTGGCGATAGTGGTGTTCGAGTGCGGCAGCAGCCTTAGCCGCTGTTGTCACCAAAGGCCGCCGGCGATGGTGGCGGCGCTTCGACGTTGTTACTGTCGTCGATGAAGGGCCGGAAACCGCAGTGGCGGGTGGCGATGGCTATTCGTTGTCGCTACCGCTGGCCAACGGCGGTGGTGGTTGTTGTTTTCAAATTTGACAGCGGTGGCTTGGTGGCGTGTTTGCTGCAACCGTCATCGCCGACTCGCCGGTTCTGTGTGACCGCGGCAACGGTGGCGGCCAACTGCCGCGGCTGTTGTTAACGGCGATGGTGTGTTTTCAATCTCGGACCACCAATGGCGAAGGCGGTAATTGCGTGATCGGCGACAGGTTGTCGGTCGATCACGGATTGCGTTATTGGGCTTTTTTGTTATAATTGGGCCTAATTTAAATAAGGCCCAAAACCCCAGAAAAAAAATTTGGACCAAGATCATGGCCCAATAGAGGTTTTAATGGTTTCTGGACTTTTATCCAAATTAGTTTTATCTGAATCGAATTTTATCCGATAAAATTATAATTTTATTGTGTTGTTTTATCAAACCAAAAATTTGACCCGGTTTTGGTCAAATGGGCCAGGTGTTATGTTTGACCAGTTAATCGAACATCGACACAGTTTTTGGGCAAGTATTTAATATTCCGACCAGTTGGTTCGGAATGTCCGGTTTGATATGTTTTTGGATAAAAGCGAATATTTTAGAAAATTGGTTTTATTTTATAAAATAGATTTATAGTTTATAAATCTTAGGAATTTAAAAAAAAACGATTTCAGATTAAAATATTAGTTTCGATTTATAAAACAGTTTGTTTTTATAAATCAGTTAAAACCATGTTTTACGATAAAACCGAACGGGATAATGTTTAACGGATCTAGGATTGTTTTTATGCCTTATATACTGCTTGTTTATTGCTTTATATAAATGCATAATCTGTAATTATACATGTTGTGTATATTATCTGTATGTCTATTATAGTATTTGCCAACTTAGACCCTTGGATCATCATTGGAGACGCATGCGTGCCACTTACAACTCCGTTATAATGTAAATGACCTTAGGATAGCTTTTAAATATTTTTTCTTTCCGGAGTCCCATCAGAGGTGCCGAGGCCAGTGGGAGCTACGCAAGAAGATTGAAGATTTATTGTTAATAGGTTTTTTTGGTCCTTTAAGAATTAGTTGGCAAATCTATAATTAGACGTTTTAACTAGGTAGTTGTTAATATTTAAGTGCGTAGTTGTGATATTTTAATTGCTCATGATTAGTTGATAATTATTGCATGTTTAGCTTTTATCAAACGTTTTAAAATTTAGAGAGAGTTTTAAAACTATTTAATCATGAGATCTAATAGGTTTTTAAAATTAAAATTACCAGCTTTTCAAACCTTTTTCCAAACGGTAGATTTTATTTTTAAATAACCTCATTTATAAGATTGTTTTTCTTATAAAGGCATGTTGACAAAACAGTTGGTTTTGGTCAGCGAATATACTTTCAAAACAGTTAGTTTTGGTTAACGGCCATGTTTTTTAAAACAGTTAGTTTTATTAGCAAGAGAGTTTTAAAATAGTTAGTTTTAAATAATGTGCGTGTTTAATTATAGTTAGTTTTAAACACCAGTTGCCTTTTAAACAGTTAGTTTTAAAATAGCAAAGTTTTCAAAATACTGGAAATTATAAAGGTTTTTTAAAACTTAGGTAAAACCCTAGAAAATCATAGATCAGTAAGTGCAACCCGCTTAGGAAACCTTTTGCTGTAAGGTACGTGGGTGTTAGAAGAGAACAAGCCTTGGGCACCCACGTTCAAACCCCAAGTTGAAAGGGGTGTGATAAGTACACCTAGTCCCAAGTGGTGCGATCTATTTTGGTTTTGTAACAATTCACCGTGTCGTATCGGGCCAAAGTGCACTTAGAGGGACTAAAACATGTACGGTAAATACCGATGTCCCGAAAAGATCTTGGAGTCATGTTAGTTAGATGTGATTGGTAAAAGTCCTTACCTAACAAAATAGTATGGGCCTGGTGGGGCGTGCTCAAACTGCACATCAGGGCGTATGAAATAAGGATCCTAACCCAATACTTGATCATTTAAGGGTTTATTGATATATATTGGGAATCGTTTATTCACAGTTATTAAAACCAAATCTTTTAAAATGTGTAGATGGCAAACACCGTAACCAACACTAATAATCTGTCTCTTCCCTCCATTCTCGAAAAGGACAAGCTCACTGGAGCTAATTTTCTCGACTGGGAGCGCAATCTGATGATTGTGCTCAGGCACGAGAGAAAGTGGTATGTCCTAGAAGAGCCTCTAGGTGAGGCCCCTCCAGCAAATGCAACTGCCACTGTTAGAAATTCTTATAGAAAGCATTCTGATGATTTGCTGGACGTTGGTTGTCTCATGCTTGCGACTATGAGCCTATATCTGCAAACGGGGCTCATAAACACCAATGCCTATGACATGATCCGCCAGTTGAGGGACATGTTTCAGACGCAAGCACGCACAGAGCGTTACGATGCCACCAGGGCACTGAACGCGTGCAATATGGCCAAGGGGACCTCGGTCAGTGA
Organism: Centaurea solstitialis; assembly: GCA_030169165.1. NCBI lineage: Eukaryota > Viridiplantae > Streptophyta > Magnoliopsida > Asterales > Asteraceae > Centaurea > Centaurea solstitialis. The sequence continues at coordinate 74,865,949 of CM058040.1, forward strand.
TCACGTCATGAGAATGAAGAGGCATATTGATCACCTAGAGAGGCTTGGTCACCCAGTTCCGTTGCAGCTAGCAACGGATACGATACTCAACTCACTGTCTGAAGATTACAAGCAGTTTGTAATCAATTATAATATGAACAACATGGAAAAGACTATTGCTAAGTTACATTCCATGTTGAAAACTGCTGAGTTGAGTATGGGGACCGGGACTAAGACCAATGATGTTCTCATGGTCAGAGATGGTGGGGTAAAGAGAAAGCGTGGGCATGGAAACACCAGTAAGGGCAAGAGCCAGCCTCAGGCTAGCCAGAGTGTGACCAAGGTTGAGAATAATGACAAACGCAAGGGCAAGGGCAAGAAAGTGAAGCCTAACAAAGCTAGGACCGAGAACAGATGCTTCAGATGTCATGAAGTAGGTCATTGGAGGCAGAACTGCCCAAAGCGTCATGAAGCAGGTATAAACACCTCAGGTATTTGTGATTGCTTTAGTTTATCATTTTCACTTGTTAGTTTACAAGTATGTTGACACCTAGTGCAAATGTTTTAATTGCAGGTGGTCAAAAAGTGAGGAATCCAGGATTGCGAGGATCTACGTGCGAGTCTATTACTAGATATTTATCAAGATAATTTTAATTTTGTGATTATGGTTTTAAAACAATATTTCTAGATGATTGTCATTTTGGATATTTATGATTTCTTAAATTGGTTTTAAAAATTTTAAATTTATTGTCTTGATTTAATATCTTATGTATAATGATATTTTGAATCTGTTTAATTAGTTATACTAATTAATTAATTCCACACAACTAGTAAATCCAATTGATCTCTATTCGGGTGTGTAGCAGTGTGACCCACTAGTGTCTTATAACATTGGACTCGGTAAACCTAGTTACTGTCTTGCACATAATCCTTTCAGACTCCCATTTGTGCCAGACGAGTAACTTAACTGTTACTATTAGCCTAAGGAGGTCCCTAGCCAGACACTTAGGTTAACCAGGTTATAAGATCTCTTATATCCAGAGATACAATTCTCGCTAGAATTGTACACAGGTTCATTCCTTTTACACGCGATATTTCTAAAGTGAGTTTTAGACATGGAGCGGAGGACTTCAATCTTAAACTCAAGTTTTCTTGACTCTGATTTCGATTGTCTGCAGTAACGGAACTTTCCAAATAACAACTGTTATTCTATCCGAGCGTGGCCACGTATTTCTGCCAATCTCAATCGCCAAGGGGCCCGGAAATATCTCTCCTTTTACAGAGGTGTAAATCCCTTCTTGACTATCTGCATCTGGTCATATGGCTTCCGCTGCATCTAGTCACGCCCCGTATGGCCACCCTGTTACGGCGTAGCATTAGAACATGCTAAGAGTACAACAATCCTCACATTCCCAGATCAAATATCTCAGGTCTAAGGACAACCTATCATTAAGTCAATGCTCATGACATAGGCTCCATGGGGCAGACTTGAAACTGGTCACTTTGTTAGTGTTAGATTTATTAAAGAAGTTGAGGGACCATTTGTGAACATTTTATCTTTTGTAGGAATGAGGTATAAATACCTCATTGCCTTGTATTGTACTCTAAGTCTTTCACATTCAATGACATATGAGTTTTACATTTTCTCTCTCTACTTTCTCTCTCTACTAGATCTCTCATCTCTCATGCTAGATTGATTCATCTTGCACTTACAAGTGGTATCAGAGCTGGATTTGCTGATTGTATGAAGATTTATCATGAAGATTGATTGAAGATTTGAAGAAAAATGAAGAAAATTTGAAGAACTCCATTTTTGGTGCAAATTTGAAGATATTTGAAGATATATTACTTGATTGATCATGAAATTGTGTGTAATTTCATGATTCTATCAAGTTTTTTGTATTAGAAGTGATTTAGAATCATTTAGAAGTATTCAGATTTGAATTTTGAGTTGAAAAAAGCTGAAAATCGAGTTTTGTTCGTAAATCTTCATATGTCTCGAGTCAATCTTCATATGTCTCGAGTGGTAGTTAGGTGGTAGTTAGAATTTGAGCAAGATTAAAGTTGGCTCGAGTTGGATATCTCGAGTCAAGGGATTTTTGGCTCGAATTAAGCAACTCGAGTAGTGTATAAGTGTAACTCGAGCAGACAGTTTTTGGCTCGAGCTGAGTAACTCGAGTCAAAAGTTGAAGGGGTAACTCGAGCAGTGTACTGGTGTATCTCGAGCCGTATTTCTGGTGTATCTCGAGCCGTATCTCGAGTCGTATCTCGAGCCATATTTTGAGAAGAATCTTGTTTGTGACTCGAGCCAAGACCAAGCTTTGTCTCGAGCCATATAGTGACAAGTGACTCGAGTTATATTGTTGTGTAACTCGAGCCAAGTAGTGATTTGTCTCGAGCCAAGTTTATTTGTGTATCTCGAGTGGAGTTTTTCAATCATTCTCGAAACTGATATTTGTTTTCATAAAATCAGTAACAAAGATCCGTTTTTAAAGATGAGTCTTGCAAATCGGAGAGATGATATGTCAATGGGATCAGAGACCAAAGCACCGGTGCTATTCAAAGATGAGTATGAATTGTGGGTCTCGCGATTCAAGCTATACATAAGGAGAAAGAAAGATGGAGATAAAATTCTTCATTCGATTTTACATGGACCTCATCCTATCCCAGTTACCACACTTGATGGAAGACAAGTGCCAAAAGAATATTCAGAGATGGATGTGGCTGAAAGAGAAAGGTTTATGATTGATGTTGAAGCTCAAAACTGTCTAATTCAAGCAATTCCGAATGAAATCTTTCGCAAGTTAGATAGTTATGATGAGTCCGCAAAATCTATTTGGGATCAGCTACAAAAGATAATGATGGGTTCTAAGGTCGGAAATCAAATGAGAGTAACTAATTTGATGGATAGGTATGAAAATTTTAGAATGAAGGAGGATGAAACACTAGAAGAGACTTATGACAGGTTTGTGGAACTGATGAATGATATGAAGAAAAATAATATCATTCGATCAGAAATGGATTACATTGTGAAGTTCATCAACAACTTGTCATCAGACTGGAAGCAATTTTCAAGATTCGTGAAGCAACACAAAGTTTTAAATGAGTTGAAAGTTTATGAGGTGTATGAGAATCTGTTATTGTTCGAGGAAGAGGTGAACGAAATTGCTGCTGAACGAAAGAAGAAAGAAAAGTCTGAAGCTGATTCTATGGCATTGCTTGCTGAAAAGGAGAAAGCAAAGAAGAAAGTAAAGAAAGGGAAAGCTAAAGTGTTGGAAGTATTTGAAGACGAGGAAGAAGAGGATGAGGATGAATATGATGAAGATGAAAGAGATCAAATGCTGCAAAGCTTATTGAGTCTAACTGAGGCTTATAAGAAGAAGTATTATAATAGGTCTGGGTCAAACAACAGAAGATTTTCTACAAGAGGTGGACGAGGCTATAACAGAAACTACATGCAAATTTCACAAGGATATCCTCCTCGAGTTGAAAATCAGTATGTTGACAGATATGCTACAAAGAAAGAAGAGGTTGTCAAAGATACTCCAGAGAAAACAGAGGAAAGGAAAGGTCAAGCTGGTATTACATGCTATAAGTGTGGAAAGACAGGTCATATTGCTAAAGGGTGTACTACTAAGATGTCGAAAGTAGAACTACTGAGGAAGAAGTTGGAACTGGCAGAGAAGCAAGAACAAGGATTAGTGTTGATGGCTGATGATGAAGAATGGCTGGATTATTCTGACAATGATGATCAAGCACAGATGTGCTTTATGGGCTTAATGGAGGAAGAATCAGAATCTGATGAAGAAATAGAGAGTGAAGGAGAAACTTCAACGGTACGTTCTGTCTCTCTTGCTGATCATAATAGAAAAATGCTTGAAGTGACAACATTAATTCATGACAAAAATAAAGAACTCGAACTTGTCATTTTAAAACAAACTAACGAAATTACTGATTTGTTGCAACAAAAAGAACAATTAAGTTCTCAATGTGCACAATTGCAAAAATCAGTGAATGAGTTTGAGACAATTCGAGCTGAACATAAGTCACAAAAGCTGGAAATTGATTTTTTAACCATCAGCTTGAGTGTGGAAAAAGAAAATGTTTCTAAGCTAAATAAGATGATTTCAGATCTTGATTTTAAACTTCATAAGATAGGTCAAACTGAGCATACAATTTTCTTGAATAAACAAGTTGAGTTTAGAGACTATTACTCCAAAGAAGGTCTTGGATACACAAATCCAAATTATTTGAAAAAGAACCTTGGAGTTAAAAATCCAAACCATTTGCAAAAGGCTCTTAAAGAAAATGCAGCATTCTATGATCTTACGAGTATGTTAATGAGTAAGAGGTTTCCTTCGTTAAAAGGTTTTCAAATGAAGGAAGAATTTTCAGAGATGCAACATATGAAACTACATGATCCTCTGTACCATGATTCTAAATATCATAGGGTCAAGTTTGTGTATAATGATGATACTCTGAAGATTAAATCCAATTCAATTAAGGATGATCCAGTATATTTTGTATACCCAGAATCATCAAACAGTATTGTGAAACCATACATATCAACCAAGGAGTTGGAGTGTAAAGTTTCAGAGCTTGAGAAGCAAATTGAAGATTTGAAGATTCAGAACTCAAATCTTTTAACTAAGTCAAAGAATTTTCTTCATTGGAATACTACTGATGTTGATTCTGAACCAATTTCACTGGTGTCAGAAATTCTAAATGATTTAATTTGTAATGTGTCAACATCAGTAGAAAACAGAAACCTTCTCAAGATAATTCTGGGTCAAACCAAAATCTGAAAGAGGGTGTTGATGATGAGCAGGAAAAAGTTGTTCGTGTTGTTAATAATAAAGGTTATTTTGAATACAAAGAACCCTCAGCAATGTCAACTGATGATGTTGAGGTTCCGTATGATTTCAACTCTGTTAATTCAAAACAACCCATAATTGATGAACTATCTAATGCTCAGTCATCTTCAACAACCCCGACTAATGGATTATCTTCCACTGATTTGTCAAAAAGTGATAGTGAATTAGGTGAATCTTCAAAGGTATCTAAGAAGCAATCTCTTGGAAATTCTGAACCTGTGTACTCAGCAACAAGATCAAAAGTTTGTCATTTTCATGATGAAATCTCTTATTTAGAAAAGAAACATGACAAGGAAAAGCACAGTTTTCAAAACACAATTAAACAGTTAAAGACAGAACTGTCTCGTCAAAAGTGTGATACAATATTTTGGAACAGCAAATGTGTAACCTTAACCAAAAACTATGATAGACTAGTTGAAAGACTGTCTATATATGAAGAAGGTCATCACTATGCTGGGAAAAAACCAAAAGATTGTTCATACTCCAGTCACTCATGCATACATCAACAATGTTCAGTTCTCTCAAGGAGTAAAATCTATGTTACGGAAATTTCAGCATCACATTGATTTGAAAAAGCAAAATCCGAACATGGTGATTCCTGAGGAAACTGAACAAGTCATTCCAACTGTTCAACCTAAGTTGAAACCTTTTGATATCTGTACTAATCCTTCTACAGGAAGTTCCAACAGTGTGAGCCTTGAGAAGTCAAGAAAGAAGAGGTCAACGAAGAGGACTGTTAAGAAATTAGATTTTAGTATGAAATATGCAAATAGCAAGTTTAATGTGGGAAACAAACTGAATTCTAAAAATAATGTACCTTCAAAATTCAATTCTATGAATAAAAGGTCTACATCTGTTTCTTCAGTTTCTCATGCTTCACGTTCTTCACAGAATATACATCATACTAAATCTAATTTCTCTACGACTCTTCGTTCTTCTGTTCCTACATATGTTCCATTTCATGTTTTTAATATGCTTAGAGGAACAAAGTATTACTGGGATTCAATTGCCTGTATGTTTAAGAGTAATGCACGGAGTGGACCCATTTTAAAATGGGTTCCTAAATCCAACTGATTTCCTCATTGCAGGCCAGTCATAAATGGTACCTCGATTCTGGGTGTTCCAAACATATGACTGGGAGGAAAGAGCTTCTGTCTAATTACAGAGAAGAATATGGAGGCTCAGTCAAATTTGGTAATAATGAATTGTCAACAGTTGTGGGTCATGGAGATATTGTGTGTAAGGATATTACAATAAATAATGTAGCACATGTCGAAGGTTTGAATCATAACCTGTTCAGTATTGGCAAATTTTGTGATAAAGATTTAGAGGTAAATTTTAATAAACGTCGATGTGCTGTCAGAACTGAATGGGGTAGAGAATTATTAGTTGGCACTCGGAAAACTAATCTCTATACGATCAAACTTCGACATATGCTTGCAAAGAAATCTCAGTGTCTCATCACTCAGAAGTCATCTCATCAATCTTTACTTTGGCATCGTCGATTGTCTCATTTGAATTACAGATATCTTGACAGACTGGTCAAAGAAAGGTTAGTATCTGGCATTCCAATGATCAAGTTTGAACCTGATCAACTGTGCTCAGGTTGTGCTCAAGGAAAAATGAAAAGAGCGTCTCATCCCCCAAAACCTGAACAAGGGTCCAAATCTCCGTTGAGCTTAATTCATATGGATTTGTGTGGCCCGATGAAAACTGTCAGTCTAGCGGGTAGAAAATATGTTTTGGTCATTGTTGATGATTATTCACGATATACTTGGACACGGTTTTTGAAAACAAAAGATGAAACTTCGAATTTAATAATAAATTTCATCAAAGCTGTTCAAGTACAACTTAAACTACCCGTTCAGACTGTCAGATCAGATAATGGGACGGAGTTCAAAAATCAAGTATTAAAAGGTTTTTATAATTCATTAGGTATTACTCAAACTTTTTCTGCTGCACGAACTCCTGAACAAAATGGTGTCGTTGAGCGTCGTAATCGTACGTTAGTTGAAGCAGCTCGGTCTATGTTGGCTCAAAGTCAATTACCTCAGTATCTATGGGCTGAAGCTGTGAATACTGCGTGCTACACACAAAATCGATCTATCATTCATCGGAGATTTGGAAAAACACCCTATCATGTTTTGTTTGATAGAATTCCAAATATTGATTATTTCAAAGTGTTTGGGTGTCCTTGTTTTGTTCTTAATGAAACTGAGAATCGGGGAAAGTTTGGCCCTAAGTCTGATGAGATGATTTTTGTGGGATATTCAGATTGTTCAATTGCTTATCGAGTTTTTAACAAAAAGTCGAGAGTTGTGTATGAAAGTGTAAATGTTAAATTTGACCCGTTTGTTGAGTTGTCTTCTAATGCAGATGCATCTACATCCACATCTAGTTCCAGTGATCCTTCAGCTACATCATCTGAGTTGGACAGTTTGTTTGAGTATTTTTATGATGACTTGTATGGTACTAATCAAATATCTTCGTCTACTGTAGGTATCTCATCTACTCCTTCGAGTTCGACTACTCTCTCATCTGAAGTTTCTCCAACATCATCCATACCATGTTCAGATCTTCCTAGTATTGTCTCATCACCTTCATCATCTCCCATAGTTATGGATACTTCTAATCCAGATATTATCATAGATTCTCATGATCAGTCGTCTTCTCATGAAGTTGTTCATAATGATTCTATTCCTGAAGGGCATGAACTACTTACTGTGCATCCTACATCAACTGACAATATCTTGGAACCATCTTCAGTAAATAATCAAACACCTTTACCACATACGGTCAAATGGACAAAGGATCATCCTATTGATCTGATAATTGGTGATCCTACTTCTGGTGTTCAAACACGAGCTGCTTCTGCAAATGAGTGCAACTTTTCTGTATTTTTGAGTAACATTGAACCAACACGTGTATCTGATGCTTTACAAGATTCGGATTGGGTTACTGCTATGCAAGAGGAACTCAATCAGTTTGAGGCTTTAAAAGTATGGCGGTTGGTCAAGTTACCTGAGTCTAAATCAGTTATTGATACCAAGTGGATATTCAAAAATAAGAAAGATGCGAATAACATAATTGTTCGTAACAAAGCTCGACTTGTAGCCAAAGGTTATCGTCAACAAGAGGGCATTGATTACGATGAAACTTTTGCACCTGTTGCTCGACTTGAAGCTATTCGTATGTTTCTGGCATATGCTGCTTACAAAGATTTCACTGTTTTTCAAATGGATGTTAAAACAGCATTTCTATATGGTCATTTGAAAGAAGAAGTCTATGTAGCTCAACCAGAAGGATTTGTACATAACGAACATCCAGATTATGTCTATGTTCTAGACAAGGCTTTATATGGCTTAAAGCAAGCACCACGTGCTTGGTATGAGGAGTTGTCTAAACATCTACTTTCCAAAGGTTTCACGAAAGGTTCGGTGGATTCAACATTGTTCTTGATGAAGGAAGGCGAACATATTGTGGTTATTCAGATCTATGTTGATGACATTATTTTTGGATCAACTAGTCGGGAGTTGTGTAAAAAGTTTGAGAATGTCATGACTGAAGAATTTAAAATGAGTATGATGGGAGAGATCAATTTCTTTCTGGGCCTTCAAGTTCGACAGTTTTCAGATGGCATCTTCATAAATCAATCCAAGTATATCTTTGATTTACTGAAAAAGTATGATATGTCTGGATGTCATTCGATAGGAACTCCAATGGCTACTGGTAATTCAATTGGTCCAGATCATCAAGGAAAGGATGTGGATTTGAGGAATTATCGAAGTATGGTTGGTTCTTTAATGTATCTCACTGCCAGCAGACCAGATATCATGTTTGCAACATGTGTGTGTGCCAGATATCAAGCCAAACCAAAGGAGTCTCACTTAGCTGCAGTTAAGCGTATCTTTCGATACCTAAAGGGGACACCATATTATGGAATATGGTATCCAAAAGGACTTGGTTTTGAGCTACAAGCATATACTGATGCTGATTATGGTGGATGCAATATGGACCGGAAGAGTACATCAGGTCATTTGCAATTTCTGGGAAATAAGTTGGTTTCATGGGCTTCTAAAAAGCAACAGTGTGTCTCTACCTCTACTGCGGAATCTGAATATGTTGCCGCAGCAAGTTGCTGTTCGCAAGTACTTTGGATGCAGTCGCAACTTCGTGATTATGGTCTTGAATACAAAAAGATTCCCATCTATTGTGATTCTAAAAGTGCGATTGCCATCTCTGCTAATCCGGTTCAACATTCGAAAACCAAACACATCGATATCAGGTATCATTTCTTAAAGGACAACGTGGAAAAAGAAAATATAGAGCTGTATTTTGTCAATACTGAATATCAACTTGCTGATCTGTTTACTAAGGCTCTAGATGAGAAACGTTTTAAATTTCTCATTTCTAGACTTGGTATGATTGACAAAAAGATCATGTAATCTGTATTTCTTCTTATACATAGCAGTATAATGGAATACTGAATTCAGTATGGTCATTGAACTTCTATGTATATTTTGAAATATAGTTTATTTGTTTCTTTTGTTGTTTTTTATTTTTCAAGTTGATTAGTTTTGATATTTCTCTTATTCTTTTTCATGTTGATTACTAATGTGTTTGTTTCTTCTGAGAATATGGTTTTGTCAAGGGGGAGCTTATCTGGTACAGGTTCGTATGTCTGTTGTGAATCTATCTGTTACAGGTAAATACAGGTATGCTTAGTTTAAGGGGGAGTAGTATGAATGCATCATGGTAGGGGAGTTATTGACTCGAGCCATTTATTATCCGCATTTCTAACTCGAGTCATGATACTCGAGTCATGTAACTCGAGTCTCTCAACTCGAGTCATACACATCTCGAGTCAAACAACTCGAGCACACTCAACTCGAGCACACACATCTCGAGCTCTCAACTCGAGTCATACACATCTCGAGTCAACACTCGAGCACACTCAACTCGAGCCACACACATCTCGAGTCTCTCAACTCGAGTCATACACATCTCGAGTCAAACAACTCGAGCACACTCAACTCGAGCCACACACATCTCGAGTCTCTCAACTCGAGTCACACACATCTCGAGTCAAACAACTCGAGCACTCACAACATACAACTCGAGTCAAACAACTCGAGCATTCACAACTCGAGCCACACATAACTCGAGTCACACAATTCACGAACACATCACTCGAGTTATGTAACTCGAGCTATCTATCTCGAGTCGAGCATCTAGAGTCTTGCAACTCGAGTCATTCATCTCGAGTCATACTACTCGAGTCATCCAACTCGAGTGTGAGTTAGTTATTTCTGTTACACATCATGAACTCGAGTCATGTATCTCGAGCCATTCAACTCGAGTCTTGCAACTTGAGCCATTCATCTCGAGTCACATAACTCGAGTCATTCATCTCGAGTCACATAACTCGAGCCATTCATCTCGAGCCTTTGATTTTTCAGTTGTGTGTATACTATTGCAAGTATCTCGAGTGGGACTCGAGATATACACTCGAGTTATGTATCTCGAGCCGATTCATCTATCTCGAGCGGGTTATTTACCGCTCGAGACACTGTTGGTCCAATTGCTGAATGCCACGTGTCCTTGTCATCATGACTAAGATATCAGTTTTCAAACTATCCTATAAATATGTTGTTTCGATTCATAATTCCAATCTTTCTGGAATTTCAAACTCGTGCGGATCTGTTCAAGTTGCTGCTGTCAAGTTCAAGAATCTGTAGTGTACTTTGTGTCGTGTGAGTTTTGTATACGTATCCCGGGTTCTACGAAGCCTATAGGTATTCACTCGGTCATATACCGATTAGGCTAGTAGGTTAAAAATGTTTGTAACAACTTATCTTAAAACACGGGTTAACATCTTGGGACTGTATTCTTGATATTTTAAACCGAAACGTGTGAATGACCCGTTGTTCCGGATCATAAGGACTTGAGACATTGGACTTCTTATTTTTGACCTTAAGATTGACCTTCAACTCTACAATGTATTGAACTTCTTAAACAGATTATGTATAAGTCTTTCGTTATTAAGAACATGGCACATATTGGTTAAACCCACGTTTAATTGAAGTTTTAAAGTTTAAACAAATGGAAGGCTTATATATATTTAAATCTTAAAGAGTTCAGTATTTTGATCAAATGGTCTTTCGTTTGGGTATCTGTTTCTCAAGTCCCACACTGTGTGAATTATTTCTTCACACTTGTTTTTCATAAAAATCTACACGTAAAAGATTTATCTAATGTTTTTTATGAATTACAGAAATGGAAGATTATACTTTCCCAGATTCAGATGGTATGGAGATTTCAGACATAATCTCAATACAATCAACTCCACGCAATCCGAATGCTGATGCGGATAGACAACTGATTCGTCCGTCATTATATCAGCCGTCAATATCGAACAACGTGCCTTTCAACCCTCATGCAAGACTGAAGGCTCCGGTCATTACTGCCATTCTACGAAATCATCCTTTGTTCACTGTTCTTACACAGACAGTTGAAGTTCCAATGATTTATGTGCAACAAGTATGGAACACTCTGCAATTTCATGCTGATCCGGGTAATCATCACTTTACAGCCGAGCTGGATCATTATACCATCAGTTTTGGAGTCAACAAGTTTCGCCGTGTACTAGGCTTTCCGGAGGCGAATAGTCGTCCAAATGCAAATCAGTTTGAACCATTTGCATCTTTGGAAGTTGCAATGGCCGGCGTTGAATCCGTTGGTCATCTACAGGCGATCAATGCACCATCTCAATTCAACAAATCACACTTACCTCCGACATACAACACCTTATTCACAATCCTCAGTAGATGTTTGACTGGAAAGCGGACGGCTCAAGACACGGCGACGCAATCCTTTTTGGTTCTGTTTTATGGAGTCTTATTCAACAAGCATTATGATTATGCTTCATTGATTTTTTATGACTTGAAGGAACTTCTAGTGAAAAAGCAAAAGCACCTGCCATACCCGAGGTTTTTCAGTACTATTATTGCAAGTGCAATGCGTCAGAATCAAGATATTCCGCGCCGGTCAGATGCGGAAAAGGTCAAGATCTTTGACATGCAGTCTATTCGATATCCGAAGAAGGCGTTTCCTCCGGAGGTTCCGTTATTTTCTGAACTTTTAGACTATGCTGATCAGAATGTGGCGTGTGTGATAGCGTATAGGGCTAGGTTTCCACCTATGGTCCAACCAGAGCCGGAGGGACCTACCCAAGGTGTCATAGTTCCTAGTGGTGAGGGTATAGTTCCTAGGGACCAACGATCACGGGATCTTGGTCAGGGTGTGTTGAGGGAAAATACCGAGAGTGGTGAAGGTGGGGTCCATTCTGATCAGCTAGCTCACTCGTCTACCATCAATGTAGCAGCTCAACTGGGCCAAATCAGTTCGGCAGTTCAGATGGATGATGTCTTTGCTACAATTGAAGATGAGCACGGAGCTACGTCACCTATTTTGCACACTAATGTTGAAGCTGAGTTGGATGATTTTGCTCTTTCTCCGGTAAATGAGCATTTTGTTGGTGATTTTCCTGAACTTGAGGAAGTTGCAGAGTCTTTACTTGATCTATCTCAACCGATTGTGGAAATATCCGATACACAGTGCTACTCTCCGAATGAGTTGGCACAACGTCTCCATCTGCTTGTGGGATATGACTCCTCTTCTGAAGATGGTATTTCTTCAAGTGATGATAAGGCTGTTGACCTTCCCGGATCACCGGATGATGATGACCATGATGATGATGATGATATGCCTGATCAAGGCTCGAGTCGGTTGTTGACTCAAGGTGACATAAGGATGGCTGAGGGAGATAAAAGAATTGATGAGAGTGAGACAGGGGCCAGAAAAGAAGTACAAACCCCTTCCCAAACCGAGTCTAGCCGGGTAGCCACATCTACTAGGGGTGAGCATATGTTGCCACCACCTATTGAAAAAGACATGAGATTCCCACTCATGCATTGCACAACCCAACTCACCCACTCTACTGTTTCTCAACAAACGGTAGTTTCATCTTCTCACGGGGTTTTACCACAACTTGTACCTATTCCTCACTTGGAGGTTGGTGGTACCGACACAGTGAGGCAGCTGCCCCCGCCCACGACTTCACTTGTTCACTCATCGAGTCTAGAACCACTTGCTTCAAATGTTAATCTTTCTTTGGCTAGGACACAGGTGCAAACCACCTTTGCAGGAGGCTTTAGTAGCCCTGCCGGAACCACCGTAGTGAGTTCTGCATTTGTTGCGGGCTTGCCAGGATCGGAGGGAAATCCCATCAGCGCTAACATCATGCCAACACTGAACATGGGTTCCTTGAGTTCTACTCTTGGATCAACGAGAAGTCTGAGTGACCTCGGTGTTAGTTTGCCCGCATCTTCTATTGTCACGGAGTTACGGCAACAATCTACTATCTTGGGTTCTTCCTCAACACCCATTGGTAGTATATTGTCAGATTCAGTTCCGGTTTCCACATCTTCCACATTGATGGCTTCTTCTGCTTCGTCTGCACCATCTATTTCTGTACCTCCTCCGACAAGCATGGCTTCATCACCGGATGTTGATCTCTCGCGTCTTCCGGTTGTTGTTACTGCTAATCAACTTATTACCCGTTCTTTATTTCGAGCTAACAACAAACAGATGGCAACGGTTATTCAGCAGCAGACGGCCCGCATTTCTGCTTTGGAGAAGCAAGTAGCTTTGTTAGCTAAGGGTAAAGCTCCAATGTCTGATCCTCCTTCACAGCCTTCTCATTCAGCGGCTGATTCACTTACTATTCCAGAGTTGAAAGGGTTGCTTTTCTCTAGACTCTTAGAGTCGGGCTCAGCTGAAGATGGTGATCTTGTGGGCATTCTACAACAGCAGACTGCTTTACAACAACGTGCTATTCAAGAACAAAGGTCTCAGGCTCACTTGGTTACTCATACGGAATTTCAGCAATTTCAGGCCACTCTTGATGCCTCTCTAACCAAGACTTTTACCGAGATCAACCAGATGTTCACTGATGGCTTATCCCAGCTATCTGATCGGATTCGAGGTATTGAAGAGACATGTCAAGCTGCTGCTAGACGGCCCACTAGACGGCATGATGATCATGATGATCATGATCGTCATGAGGGGGAGAGGAAAAGAAGGAGACTTGAAAGTGAGCCGTCTAGGGTACCAACCACGTCAAATGTACGGATCGTTGACAGGTTTGAGGAAAGGCCTCCGAGAGAGAAACAACCTGCAAGACATAGAGATTCAATTGTTCTAGCGGGAGGTGAAGAGATGGAATCAGAACCAGTCTTACAGTCTACTCTAGATTTTCTGGGGTCGGTGCAAGAAGAGATGCCAGAAGAAAGAACTGAAGAAAGAGGAGTGAAGTTTTCAGGGGCGTCTAGTTCTACATCTGAAATAGATAGAGTTCTAGCGCTACTTGAGAATGTAGCTTCTGAAATTAGAGATTATCAAGTACCGAATGAGGAGGTTCAAGAGGCAAGGTGTGAAGAAGACATTCGTTTGAAAGATATGTTCGATGATGTAGAATTTGATTTTGAGAAAGAAAAGCCTGTGGATGATGTGGAAGGTCCGTTATTAGAAGAAGTGCTGCCTCAAGATGATTTGATGCCAGTTGATCCGAAGAAGGTGGAGTTATGGGAAAGAATGAAAGCTAGCTCAGGGAAATTCTTGAAGAGAACTGAATGGAACCGATTTACTAGAGCCATAGGGAAGTACTTGGAGGAAAGGTAACAAAAGCCGGTTTTGTTATCATGAGCGGAAGTTGAGTTATGTGAGGTTGTATGGTATAGAGAATCTGAGAAAAGAGTTGATAACAGAGTATGTGCACATGAGAAAGGTGAAAAAGCAAAGAAGAGAAGCTTTGGTGTCAGATTACAAGTTTGTTGCAGTAAAGAGTTACAAGACCAACAGATTGAGTGCATATTGGTACCCAGTAATTACATTCACTAGAGATGATGGGAAGGAATATGTGATTACAGAAGCTGATTTTCAAGATGTAAGCTTTGATGTGATATTTGGGATTTTATATGATCTCAAAGGTAAAGCATTTAGAACAGAGGAGGAGGTAATTGCTCTAACGGCTATTGTTAGACATGTCAAGGCTTCAATATCATTGGCTCATTTGTATGATTTTCAACTGGGACTAGAGAATTGGTCATCAAAGTTATTCTGTCACAAACCACAAAGAAGTCTGGTTGGTGAAGAAAAGGACTTTGTTTTGTACACAGTGTTCTATGATGCAGATGAAACCAAGATCTCGTGTGTTTATCCAGATTCTATAGGCAACAAGAAGAGGATGTACTCTCATGAAGTGATGCTATTTTGTGATGACACTTTAAAGATGGTGATGGATGGGTTGAATACAAGATTGCAAATGGATAGGCATAAAGTTCATGATATCTCAGCTGCAAACAAGGTGTTGATCAAACATTTTGTAAAGGAGATAGAGAGAAGATTGAAGCTGAGAAATGATATTAGGTTTGCAGAAGTCAAGTTCAAGTTGAGAAAGCCTTCCGTGAAGCAATCTTAGTCGAGTAGTTGTTTGTTTCTTTTGTATGTCCCTCCTTCTTTTATAAAAAGGGGGAGATTGTTAGTGTTAGATTTATTAAAGAAGTTGAGGGACCATTTGTGAACATTTTATCTTTTGTAGGAATGAGGTATAAATACCTCATTGCCTTGTATTGTACTCTAAGTCTTTCACATTCAATGACATATGAGTTTTACATTTTCTCTCTCTACTTTCTCTCTCTACTAGATCTCTCATCTCTCATGCTAGATTGATTCATCTTGCACTTACACACTTCCAATACCCAAATACTCTGATGAGTATCTATGAATGTTTGGTCACATCACTTGTGCTTTTATTCGTTACGTTGAATAAATCATTAAACATTCATAATAGCGTTATAACCCTGCTAAGGTTCCCACCTTAACAAGTAGCTACGGAACCTTTTGATTTTTATTACAAGACTTGTATAAAAATCATGGATAAATTAAATATGCTAAAACTGGTTAATTTGAGACAATCATGAAAAAAAAACCTCCTTATTTCTAGCACATAGTGAAATAATAAAACTTACATGATATAAAGTCTCAAAAATTAATCCACAGTGATAATCAAAAACTAAATCTAGCTAATAGTATCCAGGTACTGCATCCCAATGGAATTAGCATGAGACTCATGCTTTACTCTAGCTAGCGGCTTTGTAAGCGGATCTGCTACATTCTCGTCCGTCGGAATTTTGCATATTCTTACGTCTCCTCTTCCAATGATCTCTCAGATGAGGTGAAACTTTCTGAGTACATGCCTTAACTTGTGATGTTCTCTGGGTTCTTTAGCTTGCGCCACAGCTCCAGAGTTATCACAGTAGATATCCACGGGTCTAGAGATGTTGGGTTTTTGTGGGTTCCTTCGGGTCAAACTGACACGAGGACTTTCATGGATCACAAAACCTCACTGGTTTGATAAATCCTATAGATCTGATAACCAAACTGGTAAAAGACCTATCTGATCAAAGACACACTGATTTGATCTTATGCGGAAGTGTTTAAGCTAAAAACCCTATTTAGCTTATGGATCTTAATCGTTTATTTTATTTAATTCTAACAGTTATAGTGGATTTACCTGGATTGCTTGAGAATTGATCCACCAATGAACGACCTACGAATTGTTCCTCTAGTAGAACTGAATGAAAACCCGAAGACTTGAAAAACCGAGCTGGTATCCAAGGGAGAGGGGGCGGCGCCGGTGGGAGAGAGAGAGAGGGAACTAGAAACTGATTATTGAATTGGTTAGATTGAAAATCTTAATTTTCCTTAAACCCATAAGCCTTATTTATATGGAGGAAAAATACAGTTTGAACAAGATTCAGTTTCCTTATTTGTAATTATCTCATTTTTTTTTCTTCTCTTTTTTTTTTCTGGAAAAGAATTTGCTTATGATAATTACCTATATATATATTTATCTAATATATATAATACTATTAATTAACTATTATATATTTATTTTATCAAATAAATATACAATATACTCAATTAATTAATAACCCTCCAACTTTGGGATTTCTGGCTGAAATTACCCAACTGATTTATAATTGACTATTATAAATCCTAACTCTCCATTTCTGGGTTTCATATAACTTATTCGATTTATAGGTCCTCACAGGTGTGACCCTCAAGTGTCTTGTAACATTGGATGTGTAATTACTTGGTTTGTCAACTCTACACATAATTACTAACAGACTCCCACTTGTGCAAGTTGGCAATACCGCCTTGATTACACGGACCTAAGGAGGCCCCTAGACAGGCACTTAGGCTGACCAGGTTACAAGAACTCTTATACCCAAATAGGTGATATATATTTTCCGTAAGGAAATGGCATCTATGAAACTACTGTTCATTGATTGGGTATAACTTGGCTTTTCCCTTTGCATCACGATATTTTATCTGCGAGTATGAGCCTGGAAAGTGTCAACTCTAAATACTCAAGATTATGTTTTCTTGACTATCCGACTTTTACTGATAGGTAAACGACAAAGAACTAATCAGTTCGTTTGGGCATGGCCATGCACTTCATCAGTACATTCAGTCAGTCAAGATGGGCCCAGAAATATCTCTCTTCAGAGAAGAGGTGCAAATCCCATCTTGCATATCTGCCTTTAACACCACGGCTTCCGCTGAATCTAGTTACACCCTTTATAGCCACCCTGTTACGGCGTAGAGGTTGAGTGCACTAAGTATTCAGTAGTCCTCATGATATCAAATCAGATACCTCAGGTGATAGGGACAACCACTGTGAGATTTACTTATGACTGATTCCAAGAAGTAATCTCAACTGCGGATCACGTCCGATATTTGCTACTCTATCAAATATCTGTGCAACTTTTAGTCTACAACGCTTGTAGCTGTTATTTAGTAACTGATCATAACTACCTAAAAGTTCACAATGACTTTAACACCTTATCGGGCTCCCACCATGATAAGTCGTCACGGACAAATTTTGAATGAAAAACTGGAAACTAGTTTCATTCTTGGATTATAAAACATGCAAAATATAAAAGTGATAAAGAAATTAATTTTGTATAGTCCGTACTACACGCTGTAATAATAACAAAATTAAATGTCTTTTCTTTAATAACTTTTATGATATCTATTTAACGTTTGTTAAATACTGATCTAAAATAAGTATCACCTATCTTCAGTTTAAATCCTTTGATCAAAGTTTACCATTTTAATCAAAGTGATAACCAAATAATACAAGTCTGTTGATATTGTCTACTTGTATATGCTAATCATTGTTTTGCAAACACTTTTAAAACAATAATTAGACTTTTATCATATTCCATGAACTTGGAGACCTAGACTAACTTCCAGTTCTTGAATATGTAAAACTAAACTGCAACTTTCCTTAGTTGCTGTGTAGATGAATGATTTCTACCTGAAATTAGATTCCATTTTGCTTTACTGGTAAACTCACTGGAATTCTATATTTAATCCAACACTTTAATTATTGATTAATAGTCAATCATGTTTTTCCTTTGTTTCAAGGATCTTGAAACTTTTATCCTTTTGACTATTATATCTTATGAATTCTCATCCTACCTGGATCATGAATTCCGAGATATATTGAATCAATAATTATATCTTTCATTCTTTATCTTAGACTAGATAGAGAATAAATTTGGGCTCCCACTAACTTATATGAAAAACAATTATTACTCAAAGTTTACTATTGACTTAGTCAAAACTTTGATTAGTCAATTATTTTAAGTAATATACTTGAGAATTCTGTCATTTATAAAACTTAACTGGATTTTGTTAAATCCTAATTCCAAAGCTTGGAATTTTCCTAGCTTTATAAATACTGTTATTAACGCTATCTGAGTTAATATCCTAGATTCTCTTCTAAACATTTGAATAATTAAACTTGATCACAAAAATATTATTCATAAATATTTTATTCCCAAAAACACATTCCTATAGAATTTCGTGTGTTTTGATAGTTTTCATATAAATTACTTCAATTTTAACCAAATTATTGAAGTAACTATGATAGGCAATATCTAGGATCTAATTAAGTCAAAACTTGACTTTGCCAAAAACTTCATGCATAACAGATATTTATTCAAGACAATAACTTATAAAATTTTAAAAACATTCAATAAATTATAAGTATTTAAAAAGTAACTATAAATAAAACAACTGTTTCATAAATAAATTGTCTTGAAAAATAAATGTCTAAAAATGAACTTTCATCTGGATCCTTGCAATTCTTGGGCATATCACTTCTGACCACCTGCAATAGTCATTTGCTCTAGGTATCAGTACACTTGTAAACTAGCAAGTAAGAAGTGACAAACTAAAGCAATCACAAACATCTGAGGTTTACATACCTGCTTCATGACGCTTTGGGCAATTCTGCCTCCAGTGACCGACCTCATTGCATGTGAAGCAGCGGTTCTCGGTCCTAGCTTTGTTTGGCTTGACCTTCTTGCCCTTGCCCTTGCCTTTCTTGGGTGCACTCTGGACGGCCTGAACTGGTCCCTTTCCTTTGCTGGTGCTAGTATGCCCATTCTTCTTTTTCACCCCTCCGTCTCTTACCATCAAGACATCCTTGGTCTTGTTCTTGTTCCCCATATTCAATTCAGCTGTCTTAAGCATGGAGTGTAATTCTGCTATTGACTTCTCCATGTCATTCATATTTAATTGACTACAAAGGGCCTGTAGTCTTCTGACAGGGAGTTGAGTATAGTATCTGTTGCTAGCTGCAACGGAACTGGGTGACCAAGCCTTTCCAGATGATCCAAGTGCCGTTTCATTTTCATAACATGGTCACTTACTGATGTCCCTTTAACCATCTTGCATTCATTAAATGCTTTTGTGGCATCGTAACGTTCTGTACGAGCCTGTGTCTGGAACATGTCCTTCAGCTGGCGGATCATGTCATAAGCATTTGTGTTTATGAGCCCTGCTTGTAGATCTGGGCTCATAGTTGCAAGCATGAGACAGGCGACATCCAGTAGATCATCTGAATGCTTCTTGTGGGCATTCCTAGCAGCAGCCGGAGCTGTTGCCGGAGGAGCCTCCCCAAGAGGCTCTTCAAGGACATACCATTTCCTTTCGTGTCTGAGCACAATCATCAGATTGCGCTCCCAGTCAAGGAAATTGGAGCCGGTCAACTTATCCTTTTCTAGGATAGAGCGGAGGGAAAGATTGTTAGTGCTGGTAACAGTGCTTGCCATCTACACACATTAAAACTTTTGGTTTTTAGCAACTGTAAATAGATTAAATTCCAATAAATATCAATAAACCCTTAAATGATCAATTTATTGGACTAGGATCCTTATTTCATACGTCCTGATGTGCGGTATGTTCTTGCTCCACCAGGCCCGTATTTATTTCGGTAGGTAAGGACTTTTACGAATCATATCTAACTGATATGACTCCTAGATCTTTTCGGAACCACGGTAATTATCCGTACATGTTTTGGTTCCTCTTAGTGCATTTTGGCCCGGTACCTCCCGGTGAACTTTACAGTACCAAAATAGATCTCACCATTTTGGGGACCTGATCACTTTACTCTGGCCGGTACCACCCGGAGATAATTCGCAGAGTTATGTAACCCCTTCAGCTTCAGTTTGAACACTGACGTTGAATGTGTGATCACTTACAACGCCTGTGTACCTTACGCCGAAGGTGCCCCTGGATGGGTTGAACTACTGATCTATGATTTTCGGGGTTTTGAAAAACTTTATTTCCAGGATTTTTGAAAAACTATAATTTTGAAAAACTGATTGTCATAAAGGCTTACTGATGTTTTAAACTAACTGTTTTAAACATACATACTATTTCAAAACTAATCACTTGCTAATTAAACTAACTGTTTTAATAGCATACTTAGTTGATTAAAACTAACTGTTTTTGTCAACTTGCCTTTTATAAGAAACAATCATTTATAGGTTTAAAATAAAATCTACCGTTTTGAAAAAGTTCGAAAAACTGGTAATTTTAAATATAAAAACCTATATACTTTTGTGATATAACCTAGTTTTAAAATAACCTTTATATTTAAAAACTACATGCAAGATACCACAAATAAACATTCAACCATGCAATTAAATAACAATTAATCACATAATTGCCAATTATAGTTTTTGCCAACGTTTGTTTCCTAGGGACCAATAATGACCTATTCTTAAAGATCTTAAGACTTGCGTAGCTCCCACTGGCTTTGTCATCTTCGTCTGGACTCCTGAAAGGAGGAAAAACTCCAATAGCTCCCACTGGCCTCACCATCTCGCAAGAATAAGAGGGAAAAATAGAACTATCTATCCTAAGGTCATTATTACATAAGGGGTTGCAAATGGTACGCAGGCCTCCCCGTAAATATGTCAAGGGTCTAAGTTGGCAAACACTATAATAGACATATATATATATGTAAGCATTTAAAAAACATGCATCTCATATAAAACATGGAATTAAGCAATATACATTTAAGCGTAAAACAAAACTAGATCCGTTAAAATTACCTCGTTTCGTGTACCACAAAGTTTGGTTTTAACTGATTCATAAAACAAGCTGTTTTATAAACCAATATTAATGATAAAATTTATCTTATAAAACGTAGAACAATTTTATAAAATATTTGCCTTTTATCAAACCGGACATTCCGAACTAATTATTTAAAAAAGACATTGGGCTCATTTGACTAAACAGGTCAGAAATTAAATGAAAAATCTAATTTTTATAAAATTGTTTATCAAACCGGACATTCCGGTCCAACTGATTTGAACAAAAGCAAGTTTTATTAGACAATAAAAATTTCCCAAATAAACTTATCAAAAATTAATTTCGGATAAGATGGCTTAAAACCAAACGAACCCTTTTTGGGCCATAACTTAGTCCAAAGAACTGGGCTTTGGGCCTGATTACACAACTTGGCCTAGACTGACGAAAAAACCCTAGATGGACAGCTTGGCAGCCTTGCTCGCGCCGCGAAGGCACGGCTCGCGCCGCGAGGACCATGTCGAACGCCACTTCTGTCTGTGGTGATGACGACAGCTCGAAGGCACCGCCACCACCGTCGACTTACGGCCAGGCGCTGCCACCACCTCACTGGTGGTGCGGCTGCCATTGATTCATGATCCGGCCACGACCGGGTGTGAGTTAGCTCCGCCAACCATCGCCACCATTGCCGGCGGCTGTTTTTGATTTCCGCAATCGCCACCTCCATCAACAATCTGTGGTGCGGTGGATCGAGGAATGACAGTCGAGGTTCCGCCACCGCTATGCGCGGTGTGGCTAGTGAATCGAAAAACTACCACCGTCACTGTCCCTATCGTATTTATCTGGCAACGACGATAACGAAAACTGCCACCGCCGCCACCGTCCTCGCCGCTAATACTTGCGGCGGCTCTCGAGAACGAACACCGCTATCTCCACGGCTGTGATCGGCGGTTTTACAACCGATGCCACCACTATTACTCTGTGGTGTGGTCGATCGAGGCGTGGCACCCGGACGCCGCACCGCTTGCGGCCGGCGATCGAATGGCTGTTGCCACCACCATAACTAATGGTCTGGCTGGACAGTCACGAAATCGCCGCCACCACCTCTCTGGAGGTTTGGCAGGGCGTCTGCCGTCGCTAGGTGCGGTGGCTATTGCCGTTTCTCGTCGCCGTGAATACCGCTATCCACCACCGCTACTGCGGTTTTCTGGTGGTTGCAGTTTTCGAACCGATCTCGGTCGGTGGTGGAACTCGGCCAAAGCCGAGTGGTGTCCTACGACTACCACCATTCGCCGCCATCGTATCATTCAACGGCCACCGATCACCGCGGTCGATGACCGTTTGGTGACAACGCCAAAGCATCGCCACCGTGGTCGCCGATCTTGGCGGCAACAGTGGCCACAGCCACCATCACCACCGCTACGGGTGCGGTTGGTGGTTCGATCACAGCCATCGCCGCTTGGCCACCACCGAATCGGTGGTTCGGCCTTGCGGTTGTTCGCGGTTTCCGTCGCTGCTCACGACCACAGCCGTGGCTTAGGTCGTACGCCACCACCATGCTGGTGGTTCGGCCGGTGTTCAATCCGACAGCCAACGCCGCCACCACCGGGCTTGGTGGTTTGGGGTTTGGTGATTTTTCGTATAATCAAACAATGAATAGAAAAACTACGATTCTTTTATAAAACAAACCAATTCAAAACTTGACAAGAAACAATTTTAACGGATCGATACGAGAATAAATAAAACTAAAAAACGATTGGACCAGAAGCTCTGATACCACTGTTAGGTTTTTGTGGGTTCCTTCGGGTCAAACTGACACGAGGACTTTCATGGATCACAAAACCTCACTGGTTTGATAAATCCTATAGATCTGATAACCAAACTGGTAAAAGACCTATCTGATCAAAGACACACTGATTTGATCTTATGCGGAAGCGTTTAAGCTAAAAACCCTATTTAGCTTATGGATCTTAATCGTTTATTTTATTTAATTCTAACAGTTATAGTGGATTTACCTGGATTGCTTGAGAATTGATCCACCAATGAACGACCTACGAATTGTTCCTCTAGCAGAACTGAATGAAAACCCGAAGACTTGAAAAACCGAGCTGGTATCCAAGGGAGAGGGGGCGGCGCCGGTGGGAGAGAGAGAGAGAGAGAGAGAGAGAGGGAACTAGAAACTGATTATTGAATTGGTTAGATTCAAAATCTTAATTTTTCCTTAAACCCATAAGCCTTATTTATATGGAAGAAAAATACAGTTTGAACAAGATTCAGTTTCCTTATTTGTAATTATCTCATTTTTTTTCTTCTCTTCTTTTTTTTTTCTGGAAAAGAATTTGCTTATGATAATTACCTATATATATATTTATCTAATATATATATAATACTATTAATTAACTATTATATATTTATTTTATCAAATAAATATACAATATACTCAATTAATTAATAACCCTCCAACTTTGGGATTTCTGGCTGAAATTACCCAACTGATTTATAATTGACTATTATAAATCCTAACTCTCCATTTCTGGGTTTCATATAACTTATTCAATTTATAGGTCCTCACAGGTGTGACCCTCAAGTGTCTTGTAACATTGGATGTGTAATTACTTGGTTTGTCAACTCTGCACATAATTACTAACAAGAGATACTGGCTATGACTCTTAGATCCGCGATGAAGTTCCTGAGCCAGACCGCTTCCTTTGTTGTGTCTGAAGCTGCAATGTACTCCGCTTCTGTAGTAGAGTCTGCTATCGTATCTTGCTTCGAGCTCTTCCACGAGATCGCACATCCGTTTAGGGTAATAACTTACCCTGACTGTGATCTGAAATCATCTCTGGCGGTCTGGAAACTAGCGTCTGAATAACCAATGACACTAATCTCATCCTTAGAACTTCCAAAGACCAAGAACATTTCTTTAGTACGCCTCAGGTACTTCAGAATGTTCTTGACAGCCACCCAATGGGCTTCACCTGGGTTTTGCTGGTATCTGCTCGTAACACTTACTAAGTAAGCAACATCGGGCCTGGTACATAACATGGCATACATAATCGACCCAATTGCCGAAGCATATGGTATCGATTTCATCTTGTCCTTATCTTGACTAGATTCGGGACACTGTGCTTTACTTAGCACTATACCATGCTGCATTGGGATAAATCCTTTCTTGGACTCATCCATCCTGAATCGCTTCAGGACTTTATCAATGTATGCACTTTGACTAAGTCCGATAAGCCGCCTAGATCTATTTCTGTAGATCTTTATACCAAGTATATATGCGGCTTCTCCAAGGTCTTTCATTTGGAAACATATGCTTAACCAAGCTTTAACACTCTTTAAAGTTGGTACGTCATTTCCAATGAGTAGAATATCATCTACATATAAGACCAAGAAGGTTACTATGCTCACACTGAACTTAGTGTAAACACATGGCTCAAACTCACTTTTGGTAAAACCAAACTCTTTGATTCGCTCATCAAAGTGTAAGTTCCAGCTTCTGGATGCCTGCTTTAATCCATATATGGATTTTAGCAACTTGCACACTTTATTAGGATTCTTTGGATCTACAAAACCTTCTGGTTGTTGCATATAGACATCCTCTGTTAACTTCTCGTTTAGGAAGGCTGTCTTAACATCCATTTGCCAAATCTCATAGTTGAAATACGCTGAGATGGCCATTAGAATCCTAATGGATTTTAACATAGCTACTGGTGAAAAAGTCTCATCATAGTCGATGCCATGAGTTTGCGTGAAACCTTTTGCAACCAGTCTAGCCTTAAAAGTGTGCAGATTTCCGTCCATGTCAGTTTTCTTCTTGAAAACCCATTTACGCCCAACAGCCCTACAGTGCTGGGGTAAATCTGTCAACTCCCAAACTTGGTTGTCGTACATGGACTGCATCTCTGCCTTCATGGCTTCCTGCCATTGTTCAGACTCACTGCCTGATACAGCTTCTCCATAGGATGTAGGCTCATTCAGGTCTCCGCCGTCCTGGGAGACTAGAAATCCAAGATACCTATCTGGTTCTTGCCTTATCCTAGTGGATCTGCGAAGGTCCTGTGTTTGCACTTCCTTAGCCGTTTTCGGTTGAGTCTCAACGGCTCAACAATCGGTACAGGAGTATCTTCCTCCACTATCTGTAGGTCTACATCATTCCTGGTATTCTCTTGATTGAGAAACTTCTCCTCCAGAAATTCTCCATTGCGAGCCACAAATACTTTGTTCTCGCTAGGATTGTAGAAGTAGTATCCCATTGAGTTCTTGGGATAGCCTACGAAGATACACTTGTCTGATTTGGGTTTGAGTTTCTCCGAGGTTGTACGCTTAACGTATACCTCGCAACCCCAAATCTTTAGAAAAGACAACTTAGGCTTCTTGCCTGTCCAAAGTTCATACGGAGTCTTTTCTACCGACTTAGTTGGCACTTTGTTCAGTATATTTGCTGCTGTTTCGAGCGCGTGTCCCCAGAATGATACTGGTAACGTGGAACGACACATCATTGATCGTACCATGTCAAGAAAGGTACGATTCCTCCTTTCTGACACACCATTCATCTGTGGTGTATACGGAGGTGTGAGTTGTGAAACAATCCCACATTCTCTCAAATGACTGTCAAATTCCTGGCTAAGATATTCCCCACCACGGTCTGACCTCAAGAACTTGATCTTCCTGTCAAGTTGATTCTCTACTTCACTCTGAAATTCTTTGAATTTCTCGAAAGTTTCAGACTTATGTCGTATCAGGTAGACATATCCATACCTACTGAAATCGTCAGTAAAGGTAATGAAGTACCGGTATCCTCCTCTTGCCTCATGACTAGAAGGTCCACACTCATCTGTGTGTATGATTTCTAACAAGTCATTGGCCCTTTCATTGTCTTTATTGAAAGGATGCTTTGTCATTTTGCCCGACAAACAAGATTCGCAATTACTAAATGGCTTAAAGTCAAAAGTACCTAGAAGTCCTCCTTTCTGGAGTAATTCTATGTGATTCTTGTTTATATGTTCAAGCCGACAATGCCAGAGGTAAGTTTGATCCTCGATGTCTTTGGATCGTTTACTTATATGATAGATTTCGTTATTACTTTCTTGAAGATTTAATATGTATAGACCATTAAGGGTGTTGCTTTGAAATAAAACATGTCATTTTTAAAGCAAGAAATCATTTTATAATCATATTTATAATAAAAAACTTGGTCTACCAACAAATCATAGGAAAGAATATTTTTGATCATCTTAGGAACATAGTAACAAGTCTCGAGTTCAAAAACTAGACCCGAGGGTAAACTAAGACTGTAAGATCCTACAGCTTCAGCTACAAGCATCATGCCTTCACCGACTCGTAGGTTCAAACGATCCTTCCACAAGGTCTCCCGTCTATTGAATCCCTGTAAATAATTACAAATGTGGTTACCACTTTCTGTATCAAGTACCCATGATTCATAAGAAGTGATCAAACAATCTATCATAAAGATACCTGGCGCATTGGGTAGACCGATGTTGATAACACAAAAATTATACATGTTTTGGTTGAGCTTAATTGTATGACTTTACCTCATTTCTCACCCGTTTCTGATCATTTCACTCACGCTTTGGACTTATTATTGTTTTTGTAGGATTTGGAGGCCGTGAAACTGAAAAGTACGGAAAAAGGCGAGAAAACATGAAAAATGCACAAAGAAAATCCAGTAGCCTTTTGGCGATCGCGAAGTCTCAGATCTGGCGCCGCCAAGATAGCCAAATTCGAAATCTAGGGTTTACCCTAAGTACTTCGCGCCGAGAAACTGCCGTCTGGCGAACGCGAAACGGGCACTGATCTCTCCTTTTAAATACCAGCCTCCTCCTTCAGTTTTGATATAGCTAGATAGAGAGTTTTATAGAGAAACATATAGATAGAGAGTGATATTAGAGTGTTGCCGATACGCTGCGGGGTTCGATCTTTGATCATCCGTCGTTGTACTGTCGGTATAATGTCTGTGTCTACTCTTGTTTTATCTGTTTTTATTATGTCTAGTGAGTAGTCTTTTATAGTGGTACTTATTGTGGTCGATGAACCATTGTGGATGATGATTTTATGATTTAATATTTACTGGTTTGTTTTTGGTTAATTGAATGTAAGTTATGGTTCCGATCTGATTCATATTGTTTGGTTATTTGAACTCGTTGGTTGGGTGTATCTATTTTGACCAAGATAGATAGACTCCGATAGGATAATCAATCTTTCTTGACCTACCCTTCGTTCTGGAGAGTTGTGTTAGGTGGTTACTCGGACTGAGAGCGACCAGGTAGTAGAAAACCATGCAATAGAGATAGGATTGGGTGACCAGTACTAGATTCTCTGACAAATGACCTAAGTATTGGAAATAGGAGGATCAAGACCTAGTTGACAGCCATAATCGTCACATGTTAGGGTGTCTCAGACTTAAACTCCTACAATAACCGAAACAACCAAACTTTTGGCCTTTTAAATCATCTACTTGGGGATTCACTATACCATGATAAGTACTACTGTTTTCCGTCATATAAGTTTTAATTACTCTTTTAATCGCTTTCTTAGTTCTTAGTTAATTGTCTTTTTAGTTATTAAACCTTTTTCATAAAAACCCCCCAAAGCTTTAGGTTAATTAAACTAGTCAAGATTAACATTCTACGATAACTTGACCGTTCCCAGTGGTAGATACGATACCTGGACTTTCCTACACTATATTACTCACGATCAGGTACGCTTGCCTGTATATGTGGTAAGACAGTGGCTAGGCTTTTAGAGGTTAAAACTTGTTTCGCTTTTTATATACAATAATTACCGCATCAGATGTCCGTCTGGCCAGCGTTGAATGAGTGGACACAGATATCTTGGCTACCACATTCTGGGCAACTTAGATCTCCTAGCTCATCAATCCACTTAGTGTCCATGAGTTCAGCATTTGCTTCTTTCGGCTCCAGACTGTCCAAAATGTCCTCATGAACCTTTGCCACGTCCATCCTGGGCTCTCCCATGTATCCACTAGCTGTGACACGAATCTCCTTCGGGAGTGAGAACCACATCAGATACACGAGCTCTTCCTGAGTCATCTTGTATCCAAGTCGTGACAAACACTTAAAGAGTCTCCTTATCTCTAGGAGATGATCATTAACTGATTGGCCTCTCTTCAGCTTCAGTGAAAAGATTTCTTTCATGATCAAATATTTCCCACTGTTCTTATAGAAACCGACCTGGTCCTCTATACTCTTCACGACCTCATGGCAAAACTTAACTCTGAGATCGACCGTGAACTCGGGCGAAGCAGAGAAAGACAGAATAGACATCACGTCAGATTCATCGGCCATAAACTTGAAGTACTCAGCAAATTCCTTTTCAAGGGCATTGGTTTTAGGTCGTGACAGTGGTTTATCGATCACATAAAGCTTACCCTGGGCCCGCAAGACATTTTCAAGATGCAACTTCCACACTGGAAAGTTTTGGCCCGTAAGCTTCCACTTGCCCATGATCAGGCGAAGTGATTCCTCAGGTGAATAAAACGGAACGGTAGTATAAGACATCTACATAAAGAATAAATTCTGATTTAGTTTATTTGATTATAAAACTTCTAATAAAATTATTACCTTTAGAAAAATAAGTTTATTAGACTAGAATCCACATTTCACATGTGTCGGTAAGCGGCTTGATCACACACACCGACCCATGCTATTTCTGGTAGGTAACCTCTTATACCAATCGCATTTTAAAACGAAAATACGACTTCTAGAATGTTGGGACATCGAATATTACATTCGTGCATATTTAGTCCCTCTAGTGCGCTTTGGCCCGATACGACACGGTAAATGTTGAGTTTAACTGTGATCCCCGAACCATAACTGATCTGAGAAACACGAAAACTTTGCGGAAGCGATTTTGTGGTTTAAACCCGGAAACCACGATCTTTCGTTTTATAGGTTTTAATCAATAACATTAACCTAAAGTTACCTGGATTGCTTGAGTTTTGATCCACATATGAACGACCGACGAATGCTCCTCTAGTAGAGCTGAAAAACCCGAAAAGCTGGAAAAACGAACTGGTATTACGAGGAAGGAGGGGGCGGCGCCGAGTAGGAGAGAAGAGAGAAGAGAAACCGGAAACTGATTATCAGATTGAATGAATTAACCTTAAACCTATAAGGCTTATTTATATGAAGGTAAACACAATTTTATTCAGATTCAGTTTCCTTTTGCAATTATCCAATTTCTTTTCTTTCAAGAAAAGAATTTACTTAAGATAATTATCTATATATATTTATCTAATATATATATAATTCTTTTTAATTAATTATTATATATTTATTCATCAAATAAATATATAATCTACTTAATTAATTAATATCCCTCCAACTTTGGGATTTCTGACTGAAATTACCCAAACTAATTTATAAACGACTATTTATAAATCTAATCCCTCCATTTTGAATTATAACTGACTGTTATAAATTCAATTTTTCCATTTCTGGGTTTTTCTCAACTTATTCGATTTATAGGTCCTCATAAGTGTGACCCTCAAGTGTCTCGTAACATTGGACGCGCAATCACTGGTTTGTCAACTTATGCACACAATTACTAACAGACTCCCACTTGCGCAAGTTGGCAATACCGCCTTGATTACACTGACCTAAGGAGGCCCCTAGACAGGCACTTAGGCTAACCAGGTTACAAGAACTCTTATACCCAGACAGGTGATATAAACTTTCTATAAGGAAATAGTATCTATGAAACTACTGTTCATAGATTGGGTATAACTTGGCTTTTCCCATTGCATCCCGATATTTCATCTGTGAGTATGAGCTTGGAAAGTGTCAACTCTAAATACTCAAGATTCTGTTTTCTCGACTATCCGACTTTTACTGATAGATAAACGACAAAGAACTAATCAGTTCGTTTGGGCATGGCCATGCACTTCATCAGTATATTCAGTCAGTCAAGAAGGGCCCAGAAATATCTCTCTTCAAAGAAGAGGTGCAAATCCCATCTTGCATATCTGCATTCAACACCACGGCTTCCGCTGAATCTAGTTGCGCTCTTTATAGCCACCCTGTTACGGTGCAGCGATTGAACGCACTAAGTATCCAGCAGTCCTCATGATATTAAACCAGATACCTCGGGTGATAAGGACAACCACTGTGAGATTCACTTATGACTGATTCCAAGAAGTAATCTCATCTGCGGATCACGTCCGATATTTGCTACTCTATCAAATATCTGTGCAACTTTTAGTCTACAACACTTGTAGCTGTTATTCAGTAACTGATCATAACTATCTAAAAGTTCACAATGACTTTAGCACCTTATCGGGTTCCCACCATGATAAGTTGTCACGGACAAATTTTGAATGAAAGACTGTAAACTAGTTTCACTCCTGGATTATAAAACATGCAAAATTGTAAAAGTGATAAAGAAATTAATTTTGTATAGTCCATATTACACGCTGTAATAATAACAAAATTAATAACTTTTCTTAATAACTTTTATAATATCTATTTAACGTTTGTTAAATACTGATCTAAAATGAAGTATCACATATCTTCAGTTTAAATCCTTTGATTAAAGTTTACCATTTCAATCAAAGTGATAACCAAATAATATAAGTTTGTATTTACTGATACAATCCACCTGATTATGCTAATTATTGTTTTGCAAGCATTTTAAACAAAAATTAGACTTCTATTTTATCATATTCCATGAACCTGGAGACCTGGAATAACTCCCAGTTCCTGAATATGTAAAATTAAACTGCAACTTTCCTTAGTTGCTGTGTAGATGAATGATTTCTACCTGAAATCAGATTGCATTTACTATGCTGGCAAATTTACTGGAATTCTATATTTAATCCAACACTTTAATTATTGATTTAAAAGTCAATCATGTCTTTCCTTTGTTTCAAGGATCTTGAAACTTTTATCCTTTTGACTATAAGGTAAATTATATCTTATGAATTCTCATCCTACCTGGATCATGAATTCCGAGATATATTGAATCAATAATCATATCTTTCATTCTTTATCTCAGACTAGATAGAGAATAAATTGGGCTCCCACTAACCTATATGAAAACCAATTATTACTCAAAATTCACTATTGACTTAGTCAAAACTTTGATTAGTCAATTCTATTTTAAGTAACATACTTGAGAATTCTAACATTTATAAAACTTAACTGGATTTTATTAAATCCTAATTCCAAAACTTGGAATTTTCTTAGTTTTATAAATACTGTTATTAACTTTGTCTGAGTTAATATCCCAGATTCTCTTCTAAACATTTGAATAATTAAACTTAATCACAAAATATTATTCATAAATGTTTTATTCCCAAAAACACATTCCTATAGAATTTCGTGTGTTTTGATAGTTTTCATATGAATCACTTCAATTTAATAAAGACTATTGAAGTAACTACAATAGGCAATATCTAGGATCTTATCAAGTCAAAACTTGACTTTGTCAGAAAAATCTCATGCATAATAGATATTTATTCAAGACAATAACTTATAAAATTTAAAAACCATTTAACAAATTATAAGTATTTAAAATGTAGCCATAAATAAAACAACTGTTTCATTGATAACACCAAAATTATATATGTTTTGGTTGCGCGTAATCGTATGACTTTACCCCATTTCTCACCCGTTTATGATCATTTCATGCACTAAAAGAGCTTATTATTGTTTGTGAAGGATTTGGAGGCCGTGGAAACGGAAAAGTACGAAAAAAAGGCGAGAAAACGTGAAAAATGCACAAAGTCAACACAGTAGCTACTTGGCGATCGCGAAGTCCTCAACCTGACGCCGCCAAGTTCGACTTGATTGAAGATTAGGGTTGATTTAAGTGCTTGGCGTCGCCAAACCAGCAACCTGGCGATCGCCAGATGGAGCCTGGACGTTTTCCTTTAAATATCAGCCTCCTCCTTCAGTTCTAAACATGTTCGATACACGAGGGAAGTACAGAGGAACGAGAGTGAGAGTACGAAAGGTGCCGATACGCTGCGGAAGTCGATCTCCGATCATCTATCGTTGTATTGTCGGTATCATGTGGATGTCTACTTTTGTTTGTGCTTATGTCTTTATTATGATTAGTGAGTAGTTTTATTAGTAGTGCTTGTCATGGTCGATGAACCTTTATGGATGATACTTTGTGATTAATGTTTACTGGTTTGTTTTGATTAATTGAATGTTTTTTATGGTTCTTTTCTGATTGATATTGTTGTGGCGATTTGAATTCAATTGGTTGGGTGTATTTGTTAGACCAAAGCAGATAAACTCCGAAAGGATAATCAACCTACCTTAGCATGACTTGGACCAAAAGGTTGTGTTAAGGGGTTACTTGGACCAATAGTGACCAGAGAGTAAAAGAGCCATTGCGATATTGATTAGGAAGGGTTTACGGATTCTAGATTGTGGACCAAACGATTTAGGATTGGAATTAGGAGGATCGTATCCTAGTTCATAACCATAATATGCACATGTTAGGGTGTCCCAGACTTAAATTCCTACAATAGTCAAAACAACCAAACCTTCGACCTATTCATATCATCCATATTGGGGATTCACTTTATCATGATAAGTACTGCTGTTTTTCTTTATTATAATCTTAAATAAGTATTTTAATTGCTTTCTTAGTTTTTACTTAGTTAATTATCTTTTTAAGTATTCAAACCTTTTTCATACAAAACCCCCCTTTTAGGTTAATTAGACTGATTTAGACTTTAGTCTACGATAACTTGACCGTTCCCAGTGGAAGATACGATACCTGGACTTTCCTACACTATATTACTCACGATCAGGTACGCTTGCCTGTATATGTGGTAAGACGGTGGCTAGGCATTAGAGGTTAAAACTTGTTACGCTTTTTATATACGATAATTACCGCATCAAGTTTTTGGCGCCGTTGCCGGGGAACGGTAGTTGTTAGATTTTAGTCTTTATTAGTTTTGTTAATCGATCCTTGTGAGGGATTCTGTCCCTTGCAAGTTTTCTGCTTTTTAGTTTAGTTCGCTATTTTTTATTTTATTTTATTTTATCTCTTTGTTTCCCGCAAGATGCCCGTAACCGTTTGTTGTGATTTCAGTCACGACAGACTTGTTAGAGCCATTTGAGGAGCCGGAGAGAGAATTCAGAAAAAGAAACAAAAAGAAGTCAAAAGCAAACAAAGTTCGCCCAAGAGCTTTGATTTTTGAGATGGGAGACGAGGCACCGATGTGGACCGCCAGGAGAGCCGCTCCAACTGTACCCATCAATCCGATCACGAAGCCGAACCTGAACAAAGAAATCCCGGGGAAGCTCCTACACATGATCAAGGACCTTACCTTCGACGGGAACAACGATAGCAATCCTATCGTTCACATGGAAAACTTCGTGGACATTTGTGATCTGTTCAAAACAGAGGCAAACCGGGATGATGCAATTCGTCTTCGGATCTTTCCTCTAACGCTTACCGGAGAAGCTAGGGCTTTGTTGCGATCGTTAGAGCCGAGCTCAATCACTACATGGGAAGGACTTCGTTCAAAGTTTCTTTCCCGATTCTTTCCACCATCCAAGATCGACAAATTGAGAGCCGAGATCCGATCCTTCCAACAACAAGACGGGGAAACCATATCCGAAGCATGGGAACGTTTTAAGCACCTCCTAAACTCGTGCCCAAGTCATGAGTTAAATAAGAGTGACCAGGTTCAAACTTTCTATAGTGGACTTGCTTATTCCTCACGAGCTACTTTGGATTCATCTGCAGGTGGTGTCTTCATGTACAAAACGCCCACGGAAGGATACAAGCTCCTCGAAGACATGCTCATACACAACATAGATTGGAGGACGGACAAGCGATTACAAATCCCGAGGATGGCCGGAAAGATCTCAACCGACTTCGATCCATTCGATGAATTAGCCGCTATGAAAAACCAACAGGTAAAGTTTGAACGCCAAATCGAAGAACTAATTAAATCTGTTCATGCTTTGCAGGTTGGATGCGAGGAGTGCAATGGACCACATTTGACGAAAGATTTCCCGAACAAACCAATGATGACACCCGAGGAGGTGAACTATATCAACCGAAGCGATTACCAAGGGAGGTGGAACAACAACCGTAATTTCATCCCTAGACCTCCCGGTTTCTTTGCACCAACTCAACAGAACCAAAGATCGGATGGAGAGCCACGTGTTTCTATCAAAGATCGGATTATCCAATTCATGGATGCGCAAAAGAAGCTAAACGATGAAGTGGGTTCATACCTACGTAATCACCAAAGTACCATCCAGAATTTGGAACTGCAGGTTGGACGCGTTTCGCAAATGCTAAGTGAAAGGACGCAAGGAGAATTGCCAACGCAAACACAAGTCAACCCGAAGGTGGAGAATGTGAAGCCAATGCTCATGATAACCGGAGAGCCGTCAAAGAAGAAGTGGACGGACATCTACACAAAGAAGTACGTGGAAACCGAGAGTGAAAGTGAGCCCGATTATGCCACGGATTACGATTCGGAGGGGTTCACCGTGTCTTTCGAACACCTAAGACTCAAGGTACCCGAAGCTTCGAGTGATGATGATGATGATGAGGAAGATGGAAAGCAAAACGGATATGTGGAGTTCGTGATCCCGAAGAAAGAAGATAAAGGCAAGGAGAAAGAGAAGGAGAAAGAAAAGGAGAAAGCACCGGAAGATGATCTCATCTACATCGCGCCAATCAAGCATGATCCAAGGAGTTACAACTTACCTATTTCTTGTCATAAATTTAGTGGTCTTGCTTTGGTTGATTCAGGTGCCGCTCTTAATATGATGCCTGTTGGTTATTGCAGGAAAATGGGAGTCAAGAGGATCGTGCCAACGAACTATCAATACCGGGGAGTGAACGGTTACATGACAACACCGTTAGGAATAGCGGAAGGAGTCCCGATTCGTATTGGCAAATTTGTGTACTATACGGACTTCGTCATAGCTAACCTTCCACAAAACACGGAGATCCCGATAATCCTCGGGAGATCTTTCTTGCACACCGCTCAAGTAAATACCGATATGCGAAATCAAGTGACAAGCTTAGGCTATGGAGACAATCGGATTTACTTTGATCCTAACGGAGAGCCGGTTAGACACCTTGATGAACCTTATGACGATCCTTCTCTGGCCTACACCAAAAGCACGAACCGTCCGCTACTCCCGCATGAGCTTGGAAAGAAAACGGAGGACTATTCAAACCCGATGCGCAAAAAGGAGCAATCAACCAAGGAACCGGGAACCTCCAAGAAAGATCACAGAAAGAAGAAGGGCTCGTCATCCCGACGTACCAAGAAATGAGCCGAAAGTGGGGTCGAGCTCTAGACCTGTCCAAAAATGAAGCGCTTCTCGGGAGGCAACCCGAGCTTTTTGATTTTCTTTCATTTTTAATGATTTTCGTGTGTGTTTTTATTAATGTTTTCATTTGATATTGCTTAGGTAACCATACGGAGGAGATAGAAACCAGATTCGAGCGAAATCGGAATGCGATGCAGATTTTCAAAAGTTGGAAACAGTGGGCATTTGGCGATCGCCAGATTCCAAATCTGGCGACGCGAAGTGGGTAAGCCACAATAGCAGGTAAAAATTTCGAACCTCGCGATGCGAATAGAGCCGTTTGGCGACGCTAATTCCTCTTAGGCGCCGCCAAACCCTCTCACGTTCTTGCGAAATTTAAAAATTAGGGTTTTCTGAAAATTGCCAGTTTGGCGACGCGAAACCATGACGCGAAGTCGGGACAGACGGTTTTTAAACCTTCTTTTTCTCACTTTTCACAAACATACAAACCTAATTCCTCTTAGGCGCCGCCAAACCCTCTCACGTTCTTGTGAAATTTAACCTTCTTGAGCTTCAATTTCATCTTTCAACATGAACAAGGTACGTTTCCTAACTTTAATTTCGTAAGGATTGCTCGATTTGGTAATTGGAGATCTTGTTTTGGGTATCAATGGTGTTTGTTTGCTTGAATGGAATTAGCATTATTCTTGATACACCATTGATTGTTTAGAGCTTATAGATGAATGTAGGCCCTACTTTGTGATTGAAATCTTGTTTCTTGCATGCTATTTGATTAATTAATCTAGTGATTGTGGTTAAATGATAAGTGTGGGGATTTTGAGAACACCAAAATCCCCCATTCCTTCTTGATTAGCTAGATTGGTTTGAAATTGTGGATTGAACTAAAAGTTCAAGTGTAGGGATGTTCCACATCCCCTTTGTCCGTTAATGCGTTTGTGATTGTGATACTTGAACTTGTTAGTCATATATTGTTTGTCTCGTTGGAATTTTGAAAGTGAATAAACCTTGTCTTGCGTTTATGGATGGAGATTTTTCTAAGACAATGGTATTTCGGTTTTGTAGAGACAAAGAACCCGCTCGTCTACGACCGCCGTAGCCAACTTCCATGCACCGGATGGAAGTCATGTTTTCACCTCGTTTGCAAACGACCCGACTTTGAATGCTCGAAAGAAGGAGGAGTATCGGGACATCGTTAACCGACTTCTCCCCCGCCAAATTCTTATGCCAAAGAGAGTCGATTGGGATCTTCTTGGATCAATGGGTGTCGAGAACGACATCAAAGCAATTCTTGAAAAGCACACATACGATGAGGATGGCAATGAGTACTACATATGCCATGCATGGGAGCGAGTTTTCGATATTGCCGAGACCCTCTACCGATAGCTTATCGTGGAGTTTGTGGCCACGTTTCATTTCGAGGCTATCAAGGCTCTTGGGGAATTTCATCAAACATGCATGACGTTCCGACTTGGTGGCGTTTGGAGATCTCTTTCGTTGGTCGACTTTGCTCTTGCCTTGGGGATATATACCCAATTGGATGTTGATGCTCCCGGATTCGAGGAGTACATGTGGGCGACTGCGAAGAGACCCCGATGATTTTGATCCGTGTTTGGCATGGTCGATCTTAGGTGATGGTGATTATCATGGCAACCTCAAGGTGAAAGTTTTTCTTGCTTCGTCGGATAGACTTCTACACCGCATGCTCATTCAAGCGATAAACGCTCGTTCTTCGAGTGAGGAGAAAGTTACCGTGCAGGACTTGTGGCTTCTTGAGCAACTCTCTACGGTTGATAAATATCCGAATGCTCCGTATCTCATCGCCGCTCAACTCGCCAAGGCGAGTGGTTATCGAGAGGGTAGTCGCATAGTTGGTGGCCAGTACGTGGCGCTCTTGGCCAAGCATTTCGGTATCCTAACCGAAGCCGCTATCGCTTCGATGACGAACCTTGGGGAGATGGGGTTGATTGACATGGACCAACTCCGAGGTATGGGCGTGGCGAGAGTTGAGCATATGGTTGGAAGAGACTAGAATGCATGGATCCGTAATCCTCAAGCTTATAGGAGTCAACCGAGAAGTCAAGCACCGAGGAGCACGCATGAGATTGGTGGAACAAGTGGAACGAGTGAGGCGAATGTGGGTCAACAACCGGCGGATTGGACGGCGTATTCGGGTTACCAAGACTTGAGTAACCGACTCTCGGAGATGTCACTTTCTTATGGCCGACATCAACAGCATATGGAGTACAACACCGTGGAGGCCCTTCACCAAGCCAACTGGCAAAGTGGAGTGATGAACCAGATGGCCTCCCACTTCGGTATTCAACCGAATACCGCTTATGCTCCATCTCCATATTGGCCATACTCCGAGGAAGCTCCGCCTGGTTACCCGACTTACGAGGATTGGCAAAACCAACCTCGTGGCCCTTATTGATCTCTCTCTTTTATCTCCGTTATTCGATATGGTTGTCGTAAACAATTTTATTTTTGAACTGCGTGGTTGTGTTTTGTTTGAACAATTTTATTTTGTTTGGATTGTTTAGGATTTTAAGTAGTTTAGTTTGGTTTATTTTCATTTGTTCGTTTTTACTTTTCTTTTTCTTTTTTGTTGGTAGATACGGCGATTTATGATCGAGCACGATTTTTATGCACTACTCTCAGATCAGAACAGATTTCGTCACATAACCCGGGAAGTTTCTCTTTTTCCCAATTACTCCATAATTTTTTTATTTGTTGCATTGAGGACACTGCAGATTTTAAGTGTGGGGAGGGGGTTATGTAGACTTATCTGTTTAAATGGGTTCACTTTTTGCTTGTGGATTGTCGTTTTTCAAACTTTTGAAAGCTTTGAGATTTGACCCCAAATTTTTTCGAAATCTGAGATTGTTGTTGAGACTGAGTTGCTTGCATAAGAGAACACGGAATAGGATTAGTTGAGTAAAAGGATGCCTTGGAATACTGATTACCATGAGTGCCTCACCCAATTCCGTTGAGAGATTGAGCCTTATTGTTATATCTGTTTATTTTTGTGAGCAATACCGACTTTGACCCAAGGTAGAACTTGTCATTTGAATGCTTGTCGAGACCACATAAGAGGAGTATTTATCACCATTGCACTGATAGAGGCCTTCGTTTCTAACCCTTTTAGCCTTCGTCAGATAACCTCATCATAAGGTTATCTGATTTGCCTAGCCTTTAATTGAAAAGTGTTCAGTTTTAACACTTTATCCCTTGAAACCATTTTGAGCCTTAGCCTTTTCATTTCTTTACCCACTATACACTTTATCCTTGAGCCTAATTGTTTATCTATCTCTTGGCCGTGACTTAAATTTGAATCTTGAGATGTTTTGATCCAGTTTTCGTATCTGACAGTTTTTATGGGATTGAGATTTAAAAAGAGCCCAAAAGCAGCATAGTTGCTGCTCTGAAAAAAAGAAAAAGAAGAGAGAAAAAGAAAATATTTGAGACTCAGAAAGAAAAGAAATATCAAAAGAGTCGAGAATACAAAAAAAAATGAGAGCTGAAAAGAGTGAAAAAGAATTTGTGCCCCAAATAAGCCATAGGCTTAGGCCAATTCTAAAAGAAAAGAAAAGAGAGTACTCATCCCAAAATTCTCATTGTTTGAAAGTCAGATTACTTCCCTGTTTGGATCATTACTGATTGAGTTTTCAAATTTTTGTTGCAAAACCCTTAGTCACTTATATATCCTTTATCTTACCCTTAACCCTTAGCCTAACATTACAACCCTAAAGTCCTCTTGACGGTTGACAACTTCTCAGTGGTGGAGATTAGATTTGGTGACAAGCTTATGCATGCGGGAATTAGTCGAGTATTGGTGTGATCACTTACATATACACTTTTACCCCCGAGAGATATACTTTATATTGTTATTCATATTATGTGAGGGTAAAAGGTTGGCCTTGGTATCTGATTGCTTGATGAGTCTTGTTTTTATGTTCGAATGTGTGAGTATACTTTGTTCTCTTTGATGATCTTGGGTGGAGATAATTTTGGAGTTATCTTTCTTATCTTTCAGTCTTTTGATTGAGGACAATCAAAGCTTAAGTGTGGGGATTTTGATAACACCAAAATTATACATGTTTTGGTTGCGCGTAATCGTATGACTTTACCCCATTTCTCACCCGTTTATGATCATTTCATGCACTAAAAGAGCTTATTATTGTTTGTGAAGGATTTGGAGGCCGTGGAAACGGAAAAGTACGAAAAAGGCGAGAAAACGTGAAAAATGCACAAAGTCAACACTGTAGCTACTTGGCGATCGCGAAGTCCTCAACCTGGCGCCGCCAAGTTCGACTTGATTGAAGATTAGGGTTGATTTAAGTGCTTGGCGTCGCCAAACCAGCAGCCTGGCGATCGCCAGATGGAGCCTGGACGTTTTCCTTTAAATATCAGCCTCCTCCTTCAGTTTTAAACATGTTCGATACACGAGGGAAGTACAGAGGAACGAGAGTGAGAATACGAAAGGTGCCGATACGCTGCGGAAGTCGATCTCCGATCATCTATCGTTGTATTGTCGGTATCATGTCGATGTCTACTTTTGTTTGTGCTTATGTCTTTATTATGATTAGTGAGTAGTTTTATTAGTAGTGCTTGTCATGGTCGATGAACCTTTATGGATGATACTTTGTGATTAATGTTTACTGGTTTGTTTTGATTAATTGAATGTCTTTTATGGTTCTTTTCTGATTGATATTGTTGTGGCGATTTGAATTCAATTGGTTGGGTGTATTTGTTAGACCAAAGCAGATAAACTCCGAAAGGATAATCAACCTACCTTAGCATGACTTGGACCAAAAGGTTGTGTTAAGGGGTTACTTGGACCAATAGTGACCAGATAGTAAAAGAGCCATTGCGATATTGATTAGGAAGGGTTTACCGATTCTAGATTGTGGACCAAACGATTTAGGATTGGAATTAGGAGGATCGTATCCTAGTTCATAACCATAATATGCACATGTTAGGGTGTCCCAGACTTAAATTCCTACAATAGTCAAAACAACCAAACCTTCGACCTATTCATATCATCCATATTGGGGATTCACTTTATCATGATAAGTACTGGTGTTTTTCTTTATTATAATCTTAAATAAGTATTTTAATTGCTTTCTTAGTTTTTACTTAGTTAATTATCTTTTTAAGTCTTCAAACCTTTTTCATACAAAACCCCCCTTTTAGGTTAATTAGACTGATTTAGACTTTAGTCTACGATAACTTGACCGTTCCCAGTGGTAGATACGATACCTGGACTTTCCTACACTATATTACTCACGATCAGGTACGCTTGCCTGTATATGTGGTAAGACGGTGGCTAGGCATTAGAGGTTAAAACTTGTTACGCTTTTTATATACGATAATTACCGCATCAAGTTTTTGGCGCCGTTGCCGGGGAACGGTAGTTGTTAGATTTTAGTCTTTATTAGTTTTGTTAATCGATCCTTGTGAGGGATTCTGTCCCTTGCAAGTTTTCTGCTTTTTAGTTTAGTTCGCTATTTTTTATTTTATTTTATTTTATCTCTTTGTTTTCCGCAAGTTGCCCATAACCGTTTGTTGTGATTTCAGTCACGGCAGACTTGTTAGAGCCATTTGAGGAGCCGGAGAGAGAATTCAGAAAAAGAAACAAAAAGAAGTCAAAAGCAAACAAAGTTCGCCCAAGAGCTTTGATTTTTGAGATGGGAGACGAGGCACCGATGTGGACCGCCAGGAGAGCCGCTCCAACTGTACCCACTAATCCGATCACGAAGCCAAACCTGAACAAAGAAATCCCGGGGGAAACTCCTACACATGATCAAGGACCTTACCTTCGACGGGAAAAACGATAGCAATCCTATCGTTCACATGGAAAACTTCGTGGACATTTGTGATCTGTTCAAAACAGAGGCAGACCGGGATGATGCAATTCGTCTTCGGGTCTTTCCTCTAACGCTTACCGGAGAAGCTAGGGCTTGGTTGCGATCCTTAGAGCCGAGCTCAATCACTACATGGGAAGGACTTCGTTCAAAGTTTCTTTCCCGATTCTTTCCACCATCCAAGATCGACAAATTGAGAGCCGAGATCCGATCCTTCCAACAACAAGACGGGGAAACCATATCCGAAGCATGGGAATGTTTTAAGCACCTCCTAAACTCGTGCCCGAGTCATGAGTTAAATAAAAGTGAACAGGTTCAAACTTTCTATAGTGGACTTGCTTATTCCTCACGAGCTACTTTGGATTCATCTGCAGGTGGTGTCTTCATGTACAAAACGCCCACGGAAGGATACAAGCTCCTCGAAGACATGCTCATACACAACATAGATTGGAGGACGGACAAGCGATTACAAATCCCGAGGATGGCCGGAAAGATCTCAACCGACTTCGATCTATTCGATGAATTAACCGCTATGAAAAACCAACAGGTAAAGTTTGAACGCAAAATCGAAGAACTAATTAAATCTGTTCATGCTTTGTAGGTTGGATGCGAGGAGTGCAATGGACCACATTTGACGAAAGATTGCCCGAACAAACCAATGATGACACCCGAGGAGGTGAACTATATCAACCGAGGCGATTACCAAGGGAGGTGGAACAACAAACGTAATTTCATCCCTAGACCTCCCGGTTTCTTTGCACCAACTCAACAGAACCAAAGATCGGATGGAGAGCCACGTGTTTCTATCAAAGATCGGATTATCCATTTCATGGATGCGCAAAAGAAGCTAAACGATGAAGTGGGTTCATACCTACGTAATCACCAAAGTACCATCCAGAATTTGGAACTGCAGGTTGGACGTGTTTCGCAAATGCAAAGTGAAAGGACGCAAGGAGAATTGCCAACGCAAACACAAGTCAACCCGAAGGTGGAGAATGTGAAGCCAATGCTCATGATAACCGGAGAGCCGTCAAAGAAGTAGGTGGAGAATATGAACCCGAAGGACTAATTATAGGTTTTGCCAACTTCGTTCCTAGGGACCAATAATGACTTATCTCCTAGATAATTCTTACACTTTGCGTGGCTCCCATTGGCTCCGTCATCCTTGTTAGAACTCCGAGAAAAGGAAAGAGGTTTTTCTCGCATAGCTTCGACTGATCTCCTTCTTCATTGGTAAAATAAAGAACCTATTATCCTATGGTTATTATTACAAAAAAAAGGGTTGTAAATGGCACGCAGGCCTCCCCATAGAATTCCAAAAAGGGTCTAAGTTGGCAAAACCTATAATAGACAATTATATATATATATATATATATTTATATATATATGTTGGGTGCAAAATCGGATTGTATCCGAGATCACAAGTTGGTGCACGAAGTGAAGACAAAGGCAAAGTCAAAGTCAAAGTTTAAAGTCAAAGTTAGTTGTTTGTTTACTTGCTTTAAATGTACTTTGTAATAGTTTTACTTTCTTAGGGTAGAATGTGTAAATGTTCTATAGTGTAAGGGGTGTTAATGTTTGGGTATAAATACCCAAAGTGAGTTAGTTTGGTAGGTGTGACATGCATACGTGCTTTATGGTGTAAAGAGAGTGAAGAGAGAAAGTTAGGTCTTAAGTGTGTGTGTTCTTGGTGTGGTTAGTGTGTGTAATCAATTCTCCAATAATCAATGACATATGGCTTTCAAATCATTCTCTACCTATTTGCATGTTGATTAGAGCTTGAATCTGGAACAACAATATACTCAAACTGAGATGTATATATAAAATTCAAGCAATCACGCAATTATATATAAAGCATAATAAGCAATATAAAAGCGAGAAATAAACCTAGATCCGTTAAAATTATCTCGTCTCAATTTATCGCAAAACATGGTTTTAAAAACAAACTGTTTTATAAACCAAAACTAATATTTTAATCTTAATTTATAAAATTATCCAGACTTTATAAGCTATAGATCTATTTTATAAATCAAAAACCAATTTTCTAAGATATTCATCCTTTTATCCAAAATTATATCAAACCGCGTCTACCGAAACAAACTGGTCGGTTAAATAAATACTGCTTCGTAAACTGTGTTGTGCTTTGACCAACTCATCAAAACATGACACGAAGCCTATTTGACCAAAAGGGTCAGATTAGTTTAATAAAAGTTTAAAACGGTTTTATTAGATAAAAAATTACCTGAATAAAATTAATTTGGTTTTATATGAAAAACTTTGACCGCGTGGGTCAAAACTGGATAATAAATTTTCTTAAAAAGCTAGGTCCAAAATTGGGCCTTTAAGCCCATTACCAAACTGGCAATTATTGGGCCTTACCCGTTTTTCGAAGAATTATCGTAAGTTGAAAACCCGATTAGCACTTCTTATGGCGCGATAGCCCTGGTGACCACCGCTCGCGGCTCGAACTGAGCTCTGTTCGCAACAACCTACACTGGTCGCCGCTTGTGACGTGAGCCTACTGCTCACGGCGCGAGAATCCTGGTCCGTAGCCACCGCTCGCGTCGCGAAGGCCGTGGCCTTTGCAACAGCTCGCGTCGCGAGCTCAGGTCTGACCTATCACCACCGCTGGTCTTCACCTGCGGCGGTCGATCTACCCCGACTTATCGACACCATTTACCACCGCCACCGTGGTGGCTTCAAGTGGTTTCGGTCTGCCGACCGATTGATTACCACCACCGCTCGGCACGGCCATGAGGCAGCCAGCGGTGGTCGGTTTCTTTTGGCCACCAACAATCCCGCACACCACCACTACCAAGGTGGTTTTGGGTAGTATGCATCGCCTACACTACCGCTGTGGTGCGGTGATGGTGGGATTTTGTCGATTGCCACCGTCGTCTGATGTGGCCGGCTATTACAACAACCACCAACAGCCGCC
Source organism: Centaurea solstitialis (assembly GCA_030169165.1). Lineage (NCBI taxonomy): Eukaryota > Viridiplantae > Streptophyta > Magnoliopsida > Asterales > Asteraceae > Centaurea > Centaurea solstitialis. The sequence goes on from CM058040.1 coordinate 74,910,425, forward strand.
GCCGCATCCACCAATTGTGGTGCGGCCTGCGATCTTGTTTACAGGCGACTGTCGCCACCACCACGCTGGTGGTTGCGCTAGGGTTGTCGTCGATCGCGATTATCCAAAACCAATTCCGCCGTCGCAACCACCGTGTGTGGTGCGGCGATTAACCAAAACCGCTATTGCCTCCGCTGTCCAAAGATAGCGGTGATCGTCGTCGCAACCATCGCCTTGGCGCGGCCACTATGGCAGCCAGTGATGGTTCGATTCAGTTACCACCCACCGCCACTGCTAACTGCCACCGAACTGGTGGTTGTTGGTTTGCCAATCTCGGCCATGGCGCGACACGGTCGGGTTGCTCGGTTGGCTTCGTGGTTCGGCCACCACCACCTAACTGGTGGTGCGGCCAGGTGTTTTTTCGGCAGCGATGGGGTCGGCCACCACCACCTAACTGGTGGTGCGGCCTGGTGGTTTCTCGGGACAGCGGCCGGCGCCGCCACCACAAGCTGTGGTGCGGCCCGGCGATGGGATTCTTACGGTCGTGCCTTGCCGGCGATTGGCCTGGCGGTCCGGTTGGCCAACTGCCGCCGTTCCACCGTCGTAGTCGGTTAGGTTTTCGATACGATATAAAACGATAAAGTTTAAAAAAAGATTTTTACACAAAAGCTATCAAATTTAACGGATCTATGATTAAATTAAACAAATAAAACGAGAAACGTGGCTCTGATACCACTGTTGGGTTTAACTGTGATCCCCGAACCATAACTGATCCGAGAAACACGAAAACTTTGCGGAAGCGATTTTGTGGTTTAAACCCGGAAACCACGATCTTTCGTTTTATAGGTTTTAATCAATAACATTAACCTAAAGTTATCTGGATTGCTTGAGTTTTGAGCCACCTATGAACGACCGACGAATGCTCCTCTAGTAGAGCTGAAAAACCCGAAAAGCTGGAAAAACGAACTGGTATTACGAGGGAGGAGGGGGCGGCGCCGAGTAGGAGAGAAGAGAGAGAGAGAAACCGGAAACTGATTATCAGATTGAATGAATTAACCTTAAACCTATAAGGCTTATTTATATGAAGGTAAACACAATTTTATTCAGATTCATTTTCCTTTTGCAATTATCCAATTTCTTTTCTTTCAAGAAAAGAATTTACTTAAGATAATTACCTATATATATTTATCTAATATATATATAATTCTTTTTAATTAATTATTATATATTTATTCATCAAATAAATATATAATCTACTTAATTAATTAATATCCCTCCAACTTTGGGATTTCTGACTGAAATTACCCAAACTGATTTATAAATGACAATTTATAAATCTAATCCCTCCATTTTGAATTATAACTGACTGTTATAAATTCAATTTTTCCATTTTTGGGTTTTTCTCAACTTATTCGATTTATAGGTCCTCATAAGTGTGACCCTCAAGTGTCTCGTAACATTGGACGCGCAATCACTGGTTTGTCAACTTATGCACACAATTACTAACAGTAAATTGTTAGAAAACCAAAATAGATCGCACCACTCGGGACTGGGTGTACTTATCACACCCCTTTCAACTTGGGGTTTGAACGCGGATGCCCAAGGCTTGTTCTCTTCCAACACCCGCGTACCTTACGCCAAAAGGGTCCCTAAGTAGGTCGCACTCACGTGATCTAAGATTTTTAAACCTAAGGGTTTTTAGCCAGTTTTATATTTCCAAAAACCTTACGTTTAAAAACTGATTCGAAAAACACTCTGTAATCGAACCTCTAGGTTTTTATAAAACAACTCATTAGAATTTAAAAACTACGTTTTATCACAACCACGCAATTATATCAAACCACGCAATTATATAAAACATTGTGTCATAGCTTTGCCCCTAACTATTGTCAGTTAAGTGAGCCAACACAAAACTGACGGTCTTTAACCTAAGTGACAAGCAACACACAAGAAGAACGCTCCCACTGCTCCGATATCCTCGGTTGTGTCTCCAAACACCGTCTTCTAGGCTTTCTCCGTCTTCGGTGTAATTAAAAATTATATAAAATTACAATAAAAAAAGGGTTGTAAACGGCTCGCAGGCCTCTCTTACCAAAACAGAGTATAATAATAATAAATTAAAACACAACCACAAGTCTGGGGCTTAGCTATGACACTCGCAACTATCACTTTAAATAAAATAAACTAGACACAAAGCAGTTACGATAAACTAGGATTTAACAAAATTACAAAACTCAACTGGTTTTATAATTACTTAAAATTAATTTTAATTAAATAAGATAAACGTAAAATTAATTTTATCCGGGGTTTTAGCCTATCTGGTTAAAACAACCCTATCAACACGAAACCTTATCCGATACCACCACCGATAGCAACAATAGCAACGAGCGGTCGCCATCGTCACTACCGGTTATCGACGACAACGGAGCCACCGTCGCCGCCGATCGTCGGCGATCTACCCAAAACCACCACCGGCGACAGCAGTGGCAACCAAGGTCACCCCCGCCGCCACTGCTAGGCCGATCGACGACAACAGTAGCCACAGCTGCCATCGCCGCCGTGGCCGGCGGTATCAACAATAACCGCAACCAACGCCGTCACCGCCGATTGGTGGTGCGGCTTGCGATCGCGAGAAACAAAGACAACCACCGCCGCCGCCCGGCGAGGCCGCAAGGCAGCCGGCGGGTGGCTTGGTGGCTCGTGGTTCGTACGGCGACGACGGCCATAGCCGCCGCCACCACCACCCTTCTGCGCCACTGTTAGGCAACAACAGCGCCACCACCACCATTCGATGGTTTCCGATAATCAACACGCCACCGCCATCGCTACACCACCGCTGCCAATTCGTGGCTTGCAGTGGTCGGTCGATTACCGCGAAGCAATCGCCGCCGCCGCCCGGTGTGGCCGTAAGGCAGCCGGCGGCCTGGCGGGGCGATTCGTGGCGTTAACCGGCAGCGACAACAGCCATAGGCCGCTGCCACCACCGCGCGTCGCTGCCCACGATCATCATCACCGACGACGCCACCCTGGGGCGCGGCGGACAGCCGACTCGACGCCGCTGCCACCAATCGTGGCGGCCGGTGGTCGGTTTTGCCTCGGTGGTTTCAATCGGCAAACAGCCGTGATCCCACTACCGATGATTGTAAATTCGTGTTCTTTATAAAAAATTGATTTTTAAACGAAATTGATAAAAATCAATAATTTTTAACAATCCTCAATAACAGTTTAAACAACAAACCAGATCTAAACGTTTAGGAAGTGGCTCTGATACCACTGTTGGGAATTACAGGCAATAAAACAAACATGCACAACGGAATAAAACTGAATTCCCAAACCATGAGATCCAACCTAAATGAGTTTAGATACAATTATGAGAGGGTTTAGAACAATACCTTTAGGTTTCTTTTCAGACGATTCACTGGAACGCTAACGGGGAATACACCACTACTGCACCACCGCGAGAACAGCTGCTAGACCGCTTGAGGATTACCCGGATACTCAAAACCAAACTGGTTTGAGTATGTGTATGTGTGTCGAATTTGGGGAGAGAGAGAGAAGGGTTTTTGGCTTTTCTTTTTCTCTAAGTCTCTAATGAGTTCAATGATTAAACCATTAGGTTAACCATATATTTATAGGATTAAATATGGTAATTACCTAATAGAAAAGCCCATTTAATTATCAAGCCCGATAGGCTTTAATTAAACCTTACCATATATAAATATTAATTAACTATTAATATTTATCCAATAAATAATAAATAAACTATCTATTATTTATTTTCTCTCTCAATTAATTAATTATACTAATTAATTAATTCCACACAACTAGTAAATCCAATTGATCTCTATTCGGGTGTGTAGCAGTGTGACCCACTAGTGTCTTATAACATTGGACACGGTAAACCTAGTTACTATCTTGCACATAATCCTTTCATTCCTGAAGATCAACCAGAGTAGTATCTTCCACACTCCAATCTTTCAAATCTTTAGCTTATAGTACTCAGGTACTTCTGTTGTAGTAGCAGTAGCAGGTACTCGTGGAACGATTGTGTAAGGAACATATGGTGGATTGTGGAGATATTCAGTAATTCGTAGATGAATTCCTTCTAGAAAAACTGATCATACGAATTTTCCATTGCTGGAATTCTTCGCGAATTAGAGTAGGTGGTTTTGATTGTGAACCAATGCTCAAAAATCAATATCAGAAACTGAAGGAGTTTTGAAGAACTCAGAAACTGAATACGAAAAGATTTAGGAAGATGAAGAAGATCAAAACACTCGAAAATCAATATCAAAAAGCAGTGATCGATCGAATTGACAATTCGATTCTGCTCTGATACCAATTGATGGATCCCAGATTGAAGATATGATGAAATTGATTCTCAAAAGCAATTGATTACAGTTTATGAGATGAAATGCAGCGGAAAGATAATAAACAGTAATCAAAGACAATTCAAAAACATAATGAGATATCTTACTCATTTTTAAATGATGAATAAAGATTAGGAGCAGGAATGAACAAAATGTAGCTTCAAAGATTATTCAATTCAATTAAATGGAGTTTTTAACAATTACAGTGAAAAGGAAGCACACAAGACAATGAAGAAGACTACTCCTATTTATACAAGTAAAAAGTTCAAATCCTAACTAACTCTCTCCGGATCTTGACACGTGTCCCAATCAAGAGCGTTGAAAGTAAGCCGGTTGCACATTGGTCACGTGATCTGCACAAGGAGATAACCGTCATCTGAAAAACTTCTAAGTCTGAACTTTGCAGATGACCAATGTTTCTTAGAGCCTCTGTGATGCCTGACAAAGCCTCTTTCGGATGTAGAAGCTTGTTTGTAGGACTTTCGATGAGTCTGACAGAAGCTCTGATAACTTCTTTGATCACGGTCTTTGCTTCTTAGGAGTACTTCTGTAGAGATCACTCTGCATTCTTTTTATATACTTTTACATAACAAAACTTGAGCTAACAGATACTCCTCTTTGACCAAGGTGGGAGGTTTGGATTGTGATCTAGTACTCATGAAGGCATTTGCAGTATTTGCCATTTTTGAATCAGAAAAACAGAGTAGAATATGAATCAAGAGGAAACTGTAAAGCTAACTGAATGAAGAACAACTGAATCAATACCAGAAACAGGAACAATTTGAAATAGAATTCAAATCATGCTCTGATACCAATTGTTGGATCGATTAGTTACAAACTGGTATTGAATATAAAACAAACTTGTTCTAAAACAGAATAAATGCAGCGGAATGATTAAAGAATAACAGTTTGAATAGCTTTACCAAGATGAAATGAAAATTAACACTTGAAATGCTCCAAGAATGTATTTGATTCATAATAGAGAAGATGAATACAAAATTGACATTGATTTCAATGGAACAGTGAACTTTCCAAGATGATCGACCAAGAAAGCAAATACTGGACTAACTATTTATACTAGTTCTAAACCGACTTAGGGACACCTTTCCACGAGTACCAATCCCAGCCCTTGATTGAGAATCAAGATGTAACTAACTTCACGTGCTGATCATGTGACTGCGAAGGTGGTTGAAACTAAGGCAAAGTCGGTCTTCATAGAGGTTGCATCCGCAGAGCCTCTATCAACTCCCCTAGAGGCTCTGCGGTCTTGACCTTGAACACTTCATTGCTTTTTGAAGAACCTCTGTAGAGTTTTTCCATAGATCTCTGATAACATTTTTACATACTTCTTTTTACAAAACAAGGCAGGAGTCAACAAACACTAAGCATTAAACTTGCATTTATTTTCAGGGTAGGTTCAAGGGAGAACGGTAGTTCACTTACAGCTACTTGCAATAGCGGACAGGTGAGTTCCCTTACCCAAGATTTTATGAACCAAATTGTATTGGAAATTTTTTGTAAATGCTGTTGTAAATTCATACTTAAAATATGGCTGTTATATTGATGATCATCTATATATATGCATGTTTTAAAGGTTTTACTGATGTGTGGGACATTTTGGGGTCGCACTGTGAGCACTGTGTACCAAGGGACCGTACATCCCTTGGGAGTGAAATGGTGTGGAGCACGAACACGGTTCGTCCTCCCTTAATTGAGCATCCAAGGGAGCCTGCCACTCGGGATACTACTAAGACCTGGGAGGTCTAGAGTAGCCCAGCTTGAGTCACGGGGTGACTTTTTTTTTCTTTGCTCATAGTTCTACTTCGGCTTGACTGTTGTAAATGATTTCACTTTGGCCAGTGGGCCGCGTTTAAACTTCTTAAACTATTTTTCAGGGAATTCACTAGACCTTATTGTCTAACCATCGCTTTTACAAATAAAACCTTTTCAGGTAAGTGTTTAGCGGAAGTTCCATAAAAAAAAGATTTGTAGGGTTGAAGTGGGAGAGTCTGATCGAAGACTTGTAGTTTCCGGGAAGTTCTTAGAAGATCTCAATTGTGACCGTGGATTTCGTCGCGGAAGAACTTAGTTGGGTTATAACTTTTAGGACCCCTTTTCCTTTGTATTATGATATTTTAATTCTTTAAATTTTGGGGTGTTACAATTACTGTTTTAGTTTTTTGCACTCTTACTATTTATTTTTTGCACTCTTATTATTTATTTTGTTGCAAAAATTTGATCATAACATTTGTCTCATGAATTTGTTTTGTTAGGGTAATTTTGTACCATTCTTGTTTACTTTGTATGTGTTTGACAGCTGCAATCAAACAGGTAAACAAGTGACCAGCAGAACGATGGATAAACAATGTGTGAGAAACATGCTCTAGAGGATCGGGCCAAACAAGAACTACAAGCTTCCCGGAAGGGCTTCCAACAACAAGTAGTCGTACAATCAAGGGTTTTATTAGTGGAGTTGAGTGCCCTGTCAGTAGCATCTCTTTGGGTAACTTATTAGAGAGAACATGATTTATTATGCATCTGTGTGGTTTCAACATTGTGGAGTATCCTTATTCTTTTACTTGGTCAATCATCCTTAAAGCCTATGTGTCAGATGGTTTTTCATTCTTACTAGAAAAGATTATTCAATAAAGTTCTTAAATCAATGGTTTCATTTACCTTATTGTGCAACACCCTTGGCTATGAAATGGATTGTTGGTATGCATCTTAAACCCAGTAAGTGTTTATCGGATTTAAGTTGTTTCCTACACGGTAAGACTCTTGGTCCTTGCTTTATCTGTTACCTGGTAAGGTTATCGGTCCTATCCTTGCCATGCTCAATCAGTAACGTAAATATGTCGGTAAGCACTTATTGAGTAAGCAATTAGGAAAGAGCCACTAAGTTTCCAATATCATACCACAAATAATTATTGCTAAATTGTAAATGCAAAGAGAAGGTTCTTAAGCGGATTGATTGCAAGGAGCGATACTCAATGGTTTTAGAGAGAAAAATAGATGACCATCAGTAGGTAATTTGTGATGGGTTTATATGAAATATTATTGAAATATCTTCTTACAATATATTATTGAAATATTCAGTTTTTTATCAAAATATTATTTTATCAATCAGACTGAAGGGCCACTCTTATTCGTATTCATTGTGCCTATAATTTGTACTTCTTTAAAAAGAAGATTTTAAAAAACTCTTAAAGTCTTAAGTACAACATTTATAACACATGATCCTGCATTTTTTGGTAGGCATAAACCTAGACAGAGCCACAATACACGCGTGTATTCAACAGTGGGTTGCGAACAGGCCACAGTGGGCAGTGCAACTACACACCGATCACTTGTGATTGTTACTTTATCAAGAATTATTGCAGTGGGATCTAATACGTGTAATTCACAGTGGCTTGCAAACAGGCCACAGTGGGCAGTACAAGTATACACTAGTCACTGTGATCGTCACTTCCAAGTAATAGTTGGTAAGATACCAGATATCGTATTCCACAGGGACTGAAACAATCAAGACAATACGGTTCTCATGTGCTCATTTTTACTCGTTTCGAAAAGAGAGGAAGAAATAAGTTGGTTTTGGTTTTTTTGAAATGCTTTAAATGACAAGATTAATTAAAAGGGATTTTCTAAGGGTTAAAAGATAGGGACGTAGGAATATTTTTCCCCGGACTTTATAAGAAATACTTGGCCTAGTTGGTGATCATAGTGTTGTGGGACAGTGGACACTCTCTGTTCACGAAAGACCCGGTCCTATCTCACACTCACACTTTCTAGTAGAATTTTACGTTTTAAAAACTCAATTATTAAGTCAGTGGCCACCCCCCGGCGAACCCTCTTGGATTTCATAGGCTTGTGCTTAAGCAATTGCTCTAAGTGGCCTCGGTGGACACACTAGGTAGCTTGCCCGCTCCTGTTGATGGGGCGTGTCCACTGTACTGACCCAACTCTCGTTAGTGTCGTAAGAACTCTCTCGAATCCCCTAGTATCATTCAAGCTCGTGTCACGACGCCCTACCCATCTCTGAGTTAAGACTAGACGTTAGACACATTCAAGTGATCAGCTCGTTTGCATCATTGGGTCATTTTCGAACTTTAAATGAACAAAATAATAAGTTTAAAAAATACGAAAACTATTCAAGCATTGTTTATAAACTCCGGGTACTTTTTCTTCCTACATCCCTAATTACTTACTAGTGCATAATTAATAAAGTAAGAAAAACTAAGGTAAGAAAGTCGAGTAAAGACATATTTAAAAGATTACTAAATTTAATTTAAAAGTGCAGTGCCGACAAGAGTGAGCACTACAGTTCCAGTAGCTAAAGTACAAACTTCGAAAATAAAAGTTAAAACTACTCGCTGAAATTAAAATTACTTCTAGGCTGGAAAATAAAGGTTAAACTAAGCTAGATAACTACTTGAAACAAAAACTACTTCTACTTTGCAAAAGATAAGCTAAAACTAATAATAGATGAGAGAAAAACTAAAACTAAACAGAAGTTGTTGGTGCCTAGCTTGATGATTGATGATCCTAAGATGATTGAGCCTTGGATGCCAATATCACTCTTATATAATGGAGAAATGGATGGACTTTTCTTTGTCCCATAAACACTAATAGAGAGGAGATGGATTGAAATCACAAAGAAAAATGATGAAACCTTAAGATCTTGAATGCTTCAAAATGGTGTAAAATGATATTCAATAAATAAACCACAAAGATGATGATAATGAGCATTAACCAAAAACCCTAAACCTCTCATTCTATTTATAGGAATGAGAGGGAATACAAGAATGTCAAAAACGGCCCCCGAAGTTCCAAACTTCTAAACAAGGGCTAACAAAAGGATAATTGTTTCAAACAAAGTAAACTTAACTACTAAAGCAATAAACGATAGTGCTTCTGACTCTTCCCAACAAGAGGTCTAACAATCTCCCCCTTTGGGAAGAAGTCAGAAGGGTGGCGGTAACTCCAAAGCAGGCTCCCACTTTGACATCTGCACGAACTCGTCCCATTCTCCTATTATCCTTGCACGCATCTTCATTGCGGCTTCAACCCGTTTGTACATCAGCCTCTCCTTCAGTTTCCTCTCGATCAAGTTCATCGCCTCCAGAACCTTTGCCTTTCCGTCCACCAGCTTCGATGAAGGGATCTGATCAGTCAACAATCTGCTCGCCAGCCCGTTGTACACATAAAGCAAGGTACCGTCGCAGAATTTGGCAAGCTCGCTAAAACGCATAAACTTGCACTCTTTCTTCTTCTTGGTCACGTAGACGACCCCAGGTTCTGGTATTCTGAACAGCATGTAGGGAAGGTAGGCTCCGATTGCTGACACATTCAGGTTCGGACGGAGCAGGTTGACTTTTGGCTGGCGGCTCTCGATGGCTAGTTGGTAGTCCGTCACGCGTGCAAGAGTGATCGCATGACGAACATACTTCTTCAGAACCTCAAGGCCATCACGATAGTAGTCGGGTCGGAGGATTGGGCCTTGAAGATACTTGATGAGTGCCAGGAGGTCTTCGAGGTGGATGCGATCCAGATCTGCTTCAGTGAACGTCCAATCCTGTAGTTCTCCAGTGGGTTTGCTGGTTCCGTACATTCGGACATAGAACTCGAGGAATAACTGATGTCCGTGCTTGTAGGGGCGAACATTGGTTACCTTCGTAAATCTACGCCTTATCCTTTGTCGTCCGTGAGTCGCCCAGTTACAAACCCTCTGGTGGACGTACGCTGTTCTTCTTCTGAGATTCTTTATGTGAGAGATCCCGACGTACACCTTTCGGGACCAAACATGCAGCTTTTCTTGCTGGAAGATGCGGGAGAAGGATTCCTCGAGAAACGGCCTGAAGATGAACGAGTGGTTCCAGTTCAACTGGATGACGGTGGGAGCAGTGGAATCGGGAGTCGTTGAGGAGATCGTCTGAGGAGCTTCGGGAGTGGGAAACTCAATCGTGGAGAACAAGCTGTCGTAGTCTGTGTCTTGAAGAATGTCATCCCCCTTCTGATAGATCCGGAGGCTTTGAGCGAGCGACCGAAGTATTCTCCGGGCTTCTTCCGGAATCTGAATCTCTGAAAGGTCTGTCGGCGCTGCTTCCGGGGAGATGACATCAACACTGGCTGTCTCGGCTGGATGAGGGAACTGTATCACCTCGTCTAGCGGGATTGACTCATAGTGCCAACCCGACACATCAAGAGTCTCCGTATCTGAATCTTCATACGGGATATCGGCGGCCGACTCTGATGGAGCGCTTGAAGGAGCAGTAGTAGAAGCTGGAGCCGAGGAGGAACCGGAACCGGAGGCTGATTGGAGGTTGATGTGAAGCCTTTTGGAAGCTTGCACCTCCCCCTCATGAGGACCCGGCGCCGAATCGTCAGGGTCATCATGCCTCTGTTTGGAAGGTTGAGCCTGAGACCGACACGTGGCCTCCAATTCCCGAATGCGCTGCTGGAGCATCTCTATCTGAGCATCTCTCTCTCGGAGCTGGGCTGAGAGGCGGTCGTTCTGAGTAGTGTACGATGCGATCATCATGTCATGTTCCGCCTCCGTGACATACCCAGGGATGAAGGGTAGGTTACCCGAGGTCGGAGGAGCGAGACGAAGAACATCTTCGGACTGTCGAGGGATAGGAACTTCGGTTGACGGGGCATCCTCCGTACGTTTGCCCTTTATCTTCCGTTTGAGCTCATAAAGCTCCTGATCCCTTTCTTCTTGAAGCTTCCTCGATGCCTCACGGTCTGCCAACCTCTTCTGCTCTGTCTCGGCCAAGGCTTTCTCCAACGCCTCGACTTGTAGATCCCTAGCCGCATTGGCTTCCTTCATGGCCTGCATTCGTGAGTGGACGACTTTAAGGATGTCGTCCAAATCCGTCGGACCTGAAAGTCCCGGTGTTACTTGGGTGGTTTTAGGGATTCCACCCGAATCCGTCAGACCTAAAAGTCTCGGCGTTGCGTGAGCATCTTTAGAGACTTTGCTTGAGTCTGTTAGACCGGTCCCGTTGGTACCAAACCAAGTGCTTCTTGAGCGCCGGTTGACGAAAAGAGTCCTACTGAGGTGCTCTCTCGACCTGCATGCACTGCTGCCGTGATGTCAACCGTGCTAGGGCTTCCAGAGGATCCTCGATGGGCGTCATCAGACACTCCAACTACCTCCATTCTGGCGGAGTCCCGTGGGATCTCCGCTTGTGGTACCCTCTTCTGTGTCCTAAAAATAGATGGGAGATCAAATGTCCCGATGATTGGCTCTAAGACACAAAGTGCACTCAAAGAAGTCGAGAGGTGGGGCGGTTCCTCTCTTAGCTCAACACCGGCAAACTCCGAGTGAGTGGCCGGTGGAAGTTGTGCTGAATCCCCGTGTAAGACTGAAACGACCATCTGTTGAGAGATGGTCGAGTGGATGGTAGAGGTGTGCAAATGCGCTAGTTGGCTGCTAGCGTCTTGACCAGACACCATAAGGTGCCCAGTCTCGATGTGGGTTGCCTCTCTGTTGGATTGACTCTGGGTTAGGGGGACTTCCGTTTCTACTAACCTATGCGGCTCTTCTTCTCCGACCGCTTCCTGAATCTGAGCCCACGGCTCATCTAACTGGACCTCTGCCTCTTCAGTCTCTTTTTCTAAACGCTCTCTCTCTCCCTCATCTTCACTATCCAAACTACCCCAGCCGGTAGCAACTTCGGCTTCTCCTTCCTCCTCACGACCGACAGTCCGGTCATCTGAAGCTAGATCCCCAGCCAAAACGGGATCCTCGGACATCCTGTCGTCGTTGAATGAGGAGGTAGCTTCGTCAACATCAATCATTTGGGCCTTCCCGCCCTTCGCAGGTTCGGATTCCTGGAACTCTTCGTCAGATCCATAATCAAGCTTCTCGGATTCTGTGGCCTCGTCATCTTCCTCACGACGGTCAGACGGAGTGTGATTAGAGGACTCGTGACCGTCGGAGTCATCGCCGGAGGGATCTCCAGATGGTTCGCCGGTTTGTTGTGGGGCCGCGTCCGCATGAGGTGGTGAGGGGAAGTGTGCTTGTTCTTGTGGGGAAGCTTCCACTTCCTCACCCACTTGATCGGTTTGTTGAGGCGGCGACGGCGTGCGGCGATCTTCGGATGACGAGTGAACGGAGGATTGCTGGAGTATCGCGGTGTATTGCTTGACTCGGAAGCCCAGCATGTGCTCGAGTTCTGGTAGAACTGGTGTAGATTCTTCAACATAGGTTCTCGTGCGGGCCCGACGAGCTCGGGTCTCGACGGCTCTCTGATAGGCCTCGGCTCCCTCGATGTGTGGAGTGGCGGACGTTCGTACAATTCTACCTGCTTCGCCCCCCACGTCTACACTCATAACTCCCGAGCGAGAAGCTCCCCCACTGGAACTTTGACCTGCCGTGCCGGTGGCACGGCTTCTACGAGGGACGGGTCGCGCGTCCGGGGTAGGGCTCCTCGGTTCTGAGGAGTCCGTGGACGCGACTTCTAAGCCTATCGACACACGGTATAACCTAACACTCTCCGCCCTACGATCCGGGATGGGCATCTCTACCTGGCCGCGCTTCAGAGTCCTCTTGTTCATCCTTCCAATCTGCTGGCTCTAAAAGCGTTGGTGGCATGATCTGCGTCGGACCGTCGGATGGTGATCCATATGATCACGGATCACAATGCTGAAGAACCGCATCCATGGGATGGATGTGTGGCGGTTCCTTGCAGGGCCTGCCCTGACGTCCTTCATGATGTCCAGCCAGAGTTGTTGCGCGACGTCAATTCGCCTTCCGTAGGCGACAGAATGAATGACGTGCCACAAGTGGGTTGATGCCCGGTTCACGCCGTGAGTCTTCGAAGATAGTGTGCAGTTCAGAATGTTGAAGACCAAGAACCAAATGGGGGGCAGCATCCCTTGAGTGACGTGAGAGATCCCGTTGAGCCTCTGACTTGGTGTGGCATGGACCCCGAGCACGAGAATCTCGCTGAAGAGCTTGGTGCCGGTAACTAATGGCTCGAACGGGGCCTCGGGAGTGGCGGCAGGCAAGTGAAGGATTCGCCTAAGATCCTCCAAGGTGATCGTCATTTCGGTATGATCAACACGTCCCACGATGGTCTGCACACCGTCTCTAGTTTCCACTCGAGACGTCCTCCAGAACTGCTGAAGGTAAAGTACTGGAATGTCAGCAGTGGTCTGCATCGCGAACGCCAGTGGATGTGCCTTGAGGATTTCGAGTACAACATCGTCTTGAACAACGAAGTTAGTCAGGTCGACGTATTCGTTGTTCTGGTTGATAGGACGAATGTCACTCGGAGAGATGAGCGCACGATCAGCGGCGTTGTTGATCGGCGAAGGTGGTGAGTTTTGTTGACGAGCCATTTCTGTCAATACAAAGCGAGATATAATGTTAGTAAGTGCAAAAAAAATGTTAAGTGTTGAAAACCAGTGAGATTGAGAAAATGCCAAATTCCGATTCGGATTATGTCATTTTCCGAATCGGAAAATGAGATAATCCGATTCGGAAAAGAGCATTTTCCGAATCACAAAGGATTATCAAACACTTAAGGAAAAAAGACTATACCCTTGACTAAGCGCGAGTCGGAAAACCTCGAAAACCCAAAAAGGGTGTTTCGTATTTTCTGAGTCGGAAAAAGAGCAAACACACGAGGGGAGGTTTTCCGATTCAGAAAACATGGTTTTCCGAATTGGAAACACTCAGCACTTAGAAAATTTGAAGCATAAATGGAGATAGGTTTTCCGATTCGGAAAACAACAAATACTTGAAAATATATAAGGCTCACAAAGGTAAGTTTTCCGATTCGGAAAACATGTTTTCCGAATCGGGAAACCAAAAACACTTAGAGAAAAAACACGAACCAAAAGAACTTGTCCTCACACTTGATTCGGAAAACCTCGGAAAACCTCGGAAACCCATACAGGAAATTCCATGTTTTCCGAATCGGAAAAGATGTAAACTTGAAAAACATGAGGCTCAAGTCTTGATTCGGAAAACCTGATAATCCGAATCGGATTTATCTGGTTTTCCGAATCGGAAAACACATAAGGATACTCAACGGTTGTGGATTCGGAAAACATGAACACTCATGTTTTCCGATTCGGAAAACCGAGACGGTTCGTTTTCCAAGTCCAAAAACCGTCCACAAAACATCGATTTCAAGTTCTAAACTATTAGCATTCATCCTAAATCAGTAATAAACAAGTTCAGAAGCATATTTGGATCGATTTAACGTCCCGAAATCCCATTCCAAGAAGTTTGGGTTTCGGGTAAGTTTTAAAAACTTTAGGCTTCGATCCAGACCTTAAAACGATAAGATTTAACGTTATGATTACATAAGGATTGTTCGTGAACTTACCAGGATTGCAGAAACGTATTCGGATCGACGAACGGAGCAAAAACAAACGAAAACGGGATCGGTTGCGAGAGCGGTTACCGGGTGAGAATCCAGAGAGACAAAGTGAAATTTTTGAAATTGTGAACAGTAACTCTTAGAAGATGGTATTTATATTTTTACCACGATACATTGCGTTTGGCTCGAAAAACATTGTGTTTGGCTCTCCTTTTGGCTCTCTTAACCCGACTTTCACCAAATGGCAAAAATAACCCGTGGACTTGAAGTTTCAAGAAACTTACAAACAAGTCCCTGAACTTGTAGTTTAAAGAAATTTTCAAAACAGACCCTGGACTTCAAGTTTCGTAAAAGTGCAAAACGAGTCCCTGAACATAAGATTCAGAAAGTGGCAGAGTTAGTCCCCGAACTTGTAAGTTCAAACCATGTACTCTACCGCCCCCTGAACTTTCAAGTTCGCAAAAATTTACAAGTTCAGCTCCCGATCCACGAATAAAGAGACTTACCTGGTACGTCTCAACTGGGTTTCGTGCGAGTTCTGATCCGAAGTAACCAGAAGTCGTTGTGAGGTTCCACACCTACAAAATAAAGTCTAGGAAGGTATCCATTGTAGTGTGGATCCGAGAACGTTAGAAAAACAAGCAGATAAAGATATGACACTCCCCCTCGATTCATGCAAGCATTCAAAGACTTTTAAAGACTCCCCCTACACACATGCATACATAAAATGAATTCCCGACTCCCCCTAGACCTCAGGCAGGGAGGTCTAGCATTCCCAATTTACTTAGGAGAAAGAAGTGACGCTTCTCATCAAAGGGCTTGGTGAACAGATCAACAAGCTGATAGTCACTCTCAACAAAGTACAATTCAACATTACCTTTCTCGACGTGGTCCTTGATGAAATGATATCTGATGTCAATATGCTTCGTTCGAGAATGCTGAACGGGATTCACTGTGATTTGAATCGCGCTTTTGGAGTCGCAGTAAATGGGAATCCTCTACATTGTGTATCCAAAATCAGCAAGTTGAGTTTTCATCCACAGAACTTGCGAGCAGCAGCACGCGGCGACCACATATTCAGCCTCCGCAGTGGATAGAGATACGCAATTCTGCTTCCGGGATGACCAACTCACCAACTTGTCTCCAAGAAATTGACACGCACCGGAAGTGATCTTTCTGTTAAGCTTGCAACCTGCATGGTCTGAGTCTGTATAGGCTATTAGTTCAAAACCAGAATCCTTTGGGTACCAAAGACCAAAATCCGGTGTGCCTTTGAGATACCTAAGGATTCTTTTGACTGCAGACAAGTGTGAATCACGAGGATCACACTGGAAACGAGCGCAGACACCCGTGGAGAAGACAATGTCGGGTCTACTAGCCATGAGATAAAAGAGGGAACCAATGATTGCCCAATAAGTCTTCTAGTCAACCGGTTTACCAGAAGAATCACCGTTTAGTTGAAAGTTCTTGGGCATGGTGTTGCCGCAGAGTTTGAACCACCGAAATCAAAACGTTTTAAAAGATCGTGAACATATTTAGCTTGATTTATAAAAATGCCATCAGGGCGTTGTCGAACTTGAAGTCCTAAAAAGAACGTTAACTCGCCCATCATGCTCATTTTAAATTGGGATTTCATGGTGTTTTCAAACTCTTGGCACATCTCAGGCTTCGTAGATGCAAAGATAATATCATCCACGTATATCTGAACAATGATTAAGTCACTACCTGATCTCCGAAGGAACAAAGTGGGATCGATTGTACCTTTCTTGTAGCCAACTCCTAGCAAGTAATCAGTGAGAATTTCGTACCATGCCCTAGGAGCTTGCTTGAGACCGTAAAGCGCCTTATCCAACACGTACACATGGTTAGGATATCTGGGATCGACAAATCCTTCCGGTTGCTCAATGTACACCTCTTCTTGAAGAACTCCGTTCAAGAAGGCACACTTGACGTCCATTTGATACACTGTCATGTTCTTGTGTGCGGCATATGCAAGGAAGATCCGAATAGCCTCAATCCGAGCCACGGGCGCAAACGTCTCATCGTAATCAATACCCTCTTACTGGCGATAACCTTTGGCGACCAATCGAGCCTTGTTCCGGATGATGAGGTCGTTCTCGTCTTTTTTGTTCCGGAATATCCACTCCAGGCCGATTATTGACTTTCCCCACGGTCTGGTCACTAAACGCCATACTTTGTTTCTCTCGAATTCCGCAAGCTCTTCTTGCATCGCTAAAACCCAATCTGGATCGGTAAGAGCTTGTGAAACATCCGAAGGTTCAAAGTCACTTAAGAACCCTCCGAATAGAATCAGGTTTTCGACGTTCTTTGAAGATCGCGTCTTGACAGGTTGTGAGGGACTCCCGATGATTTGGGAGGGGAGGGGGTGATCTCTTGTCCACTTTCTAGAGTGAGGAAGAGTGACATAGGCTTTTTGGTTGTTGGAGGCGTCGTTCTCATCTTGCACTGCAAAGACCTCTTGCTGGCTTCTACTAGATGATCCTGCTTCCCGATTAGTCTGCGGTGCTGCCGGGGCTCATGCACTACCTGAGCATAGGTTCTTTGAGCTGAACCAGGTGAGGGTAGCGGAGCTTCTTCCGGTATTGGTGCAAGAACAGGGTGTGGTGTCTGTTCTCGGACGGGTTCCGGTGAGGCAGCGGATAAAGTTTCAGGGGGAGAGACCGCTGACTCTGGTGTCACTGAGTTTGTAGAAGTGCTTGAAGAAGGCTCAGTGACGAAGGCATCAGAAGTCACGGAAGTAGTGGTTGAACCAGCATGAGCAGATACTACGATCGGACCCGTGAGAGTAGGTAGATCGTAATCTGCGAGGTCTATAAAGTCTAAAGCAAAAGAGTTAGTGGAAGAATCCGTGCTCGGTGGTGCGGTGAACAGTTCAGGGAATGAGGCATCTACATTACTTGGACTTGCAACTGAATAGGTTTCGGTTTCAGAAAAGTCAACATTTGAGCTTTCCAAGATGGTTCGGGTCCGTTTGTTGAAAACCCTATAAGCCTTTGAGTTATGTGAGTATCTGATGCGGTAATTATCGTATATAAAAAGCGTAACAAGTTTTAACCTCTAATGCCTAGCCACCGTCTTACCACATATACAGGCAAGCGTACCTGATCGTGAGTAATATAGTGTAGGAAAGTCCAGGTATCATATCTACCACTGGGAACGGTCAAGTTATCGTAGACTAAAGTCCGAATCGGTTTAATTAATCTAAAAAGGGGGGTTTTGTATGAAAAAGGGTTTGAATACTGAAAAAGACAATTAACTAAGAAAAACTAAGAAAGCGGTTAAAATAATAATTGAAGTTTATAATAAGGGAAAAACATCAGTACTTATCATGATAACGTGAATCCCCAATATGGATGACATGAATAGGTCGAAGGTTTGGTTGTTTTGACTATTGTAGGAATTTAAGTCTGGGACACCCTAACATGTGCAATTTATGGCTATGAACTAGGATATGGTCCTCCTAATTCCAATTCTAAATCGTTTGGTCCACAATCTAGAATCGGCAAACCCTTCCTAATCAGTATTGCAATGGCTCTTTTACTATCGGTCACTTATTGGTCAAAATAACCCCTTAACATAACTCTATGGTCCAAGTCAGGCTAAGGTAGGTTGATTATCCTTTCGGAGTCTATCTGTTTTTGGTCTAACAAATACACCCAACCAAGTGAATTCAAATCGCCACAACAACAATAATCAAGAAAGAACCATAAACGACATTCAATTAATCAAAACAAACCAATAAACATTAATTGCAAAGTATCATCCACAAAGGTTCATCTATCATGACAAGCACTACTAATAGACTACTCACTCATAATGAAAACAAAAGCATAAACAAAAGTGGACATCGACATGATACCGACAGTACAACGATAGATGATCAGAGATCGACTTCTGCAGCGTATCGGCACCTTTCGTACTCTCACTCTCGTTCCTCTGTATTCCCCTCGTGTATCGTACTTCAAAACTCATGTTTAGAACTGAAGGAGGAGGCTGATATTTAAAGAAAAACGACCAGGCACCATCTTGCGATCGCCAGACTGCCATCTTGGCGACGCCAGACACTAAAATCAACCCTAATCTGCAATTCAATCGCACTTGGCGGCGCCAAATATGGGACTTCGCGATCGCCAAGTGTCTTCTGTGTTGACTTTGTGCATTTTTCATGTTTTCTCGCCTTTTTCCGTACTTTTCCGTTCCACGGCTTCCAAATCCTTCACAATCAATAAAAAGCTCATTTAGTGCATGAAATGATCATAAACGGGTGAGAAATGGGGTAAAGTCATACGATTACGCGCAACCAAAACATGTATAATTTTGGTGTTATCAAAATCCCCACACTTAAGCTTTGATTGTTCTCAATCAAAAGACTGAAAAATAAGAAAGATAACTCCAAAATTATCTTCACCCAAGATCATCAAAGAGAACAAAGTATACTCACACAATCGAACACACAAACAAGACTCGTTAAGCAATCGGATACCAATGCCAACCTTTTACCCTCACATAATATGCATAACAATATGAAGTGTATCTCTCGGGGGTAAAAGTGTATATATAAGTGATCACACAATACTCGACTAATTCCCGCATGCATAAGCTTGTCACCAAATCTAATCTCCACCACTGAGAAGTTGTCAACCGTCAAGAGGACTTTAGGGTTGTAATGTTAGGCTAAGGGTTAAGGGTAGGATAAAGGATATATATAAGTGACTAAGGGTTTTGCAACAAAAACTTGAAAGCTTAATCAGTAATGATCCAAACAGTGAAGCAATCTGACTTTCGAACAGTGAAACTTTTGGGATGAGTATTTCTTTTCTTAGAATTGGCCTAAGCCTATGGCTTATTTGGGGCACAAATTCTTTTTCTCTCTTTTTCAGCTCTCATTCTTTTCTTTTTTTGTATTCTCATCTCTTTTGATATTTCTTTTCTCTTCTGAGTCTCAAATATTTTCTTTTTTTTATCTCTCTTTTTTTTCACAGCAGCAACTATGTTGCTTTTGGGCTCTTTTTCAATCCCATAAAAACTGTCAGATAAAAAAACTGGATCAAAACATCTCAAGATTCAAATTTAACTTACGGCCAAGAGATAGATAAACAATTAGGCTCAAGGATAAAGTGTATAGTGGGTAATGAAATGAAAAGGCTAAGGCTCAAAATGGTTTCAAGGGGTAAAGTGTTAAAAGGTGAACACTTTTTCAATTACAGGTTAGGCAAATCAAATAACCTTATGATGAGGTTATCTGACGAAGGCTAAAAGGGTTAGAAACGAAGGCCTCTATCAGTGCAATGGTGATAAATACTTCTCTTATGTGGTCTCGACAAGCATTCAAATGACAAGTTCTACCTTGGGTCAAAGTCGGTATTCCTCACGAAATAAACAGATATAACAATATAGGCTCAATCTCTCAACGGAATTGGGTGAGGCACTCATGGTAATCAGTATTCCAAGGCATCCTTTTACTCAACTTATCCTATTCAGTGTTCTCCTATGCAAGCAACTCAGTCTCAAAAAGAATCTCAGATTTCGAAAAAAAATTGGGGTCAAATCTCAAAGCTTTCAAAAGTTTGAAAAACGACAATCCACAAGCAAAAAGTGAACCCATTTAAACAGATAAGTCTACATAACCCCCTCCCCACACTTAAAATTTACAGTGTCCTCAATGCAACAATTAACGCAATTAACGAGTAATTGGGAAAAAGAGAAACTTCCCGGGTTATGTGACGAAATCTGTTCTGATCTGAGAGTGGTGCATAAAATTCGTGCTCGATCATAAAATCGTCGTATCTACCAACAAAAAGAAAAAGAAAAAGTAAAAACGAACAAATAAAAAATAACCAAACCAAACTAAAAAATCCTAAAAACCAACAGGAAAATAAAATTGTTCAAACAACCATGCAGTTCAAAAATTAAAAATTGTTTAGGACAACCAAATTGAATAACGGAGATAAAAGATAGATCAATAAGGGCCACGAGGTTGGTTTTGCTAATCCTCGTAAGTCGGGTAACCGGGCGGAGCATCCTCGGAGTATGGCCAATATGGAGATGGAGCAAAAGCGGTATTCGGTTGAATACCGAAATGGGAGGCCATCTGGTTCATCACTCCACTCTGCCAGTTGGCTTGGTGAAGAGCCTCCACGGTGTTGTACTCCATGTGCTGTTGATGCCGGCCATAAGAAAGTGACATCTCCGAAAGTTGGTTACTCAAGTCTTGGTAACCTGCATAAGCCGTCCAATCCGCCTGTTGTTGACCCGCACTCGCCCAACTCGTTCCACCGGTCTCATGCGTACTCCTCGGTGCTTGGCTAAGTTGACTTCTCGGTTGACTCCCATACGCTTGAGGATTACGGATCCATGCATTGTAGTTCCTTCCGATCGCATGTTCAACTCTCGCCACGCCCATACCTCGGAGTTGGTCCATGTCGATCAACCCCATCTCCCCGAGGTTCGTCATCGAAGCGATCGCGTCGTCGGTTAAGATACCAAAATGCTTGGCTAAGAGCGTCACGTACTGGCCACCAACGATGCGACTACCCTCGCGATAACCACTCGCCTTAGCGAGTTGAGCGGCGATGAGATACGGAGCATTTGGATATTTATCATCCGTAGAGAGTTGCTCAAGAAGCCACAAATCTTGCACGGTCATTTTCTCCTCACTAGAAGAACGAGCGTTCACCGCTTGAATGAGCATGCGGTGTAGAAGTCTATCCGTCGAAGCAATAAAACCTTTCACCTTGAGGTTGCCATGATAATCACCATCTCCCAAAATCGCCCATGCCAAACGCGGATCAAAATCATCGGGTCTCTTTGCGGTCGCCCACATGTACTCCTCAAATCCGGGAGCATCAACGTCCAATTAGGTATATATCCCCAAGGCAAGAGCAAAATCAACCAAAGAAAGAGATCTCCAAACACCACCAAGTCGGAAAGTCATACACGATTGATGAAATTCCCCAAGAGCCTTGATCGCATCGAAACGAAACGTGGCTACAAACTCCACGATAAGCTCTCGGTATAGGGTCTCGACGATATCGAAAACTCGCTCTCATGCATGGCATATGTAGTACTCGTTGACATCCTCGTCGTACGCGTGTTTCTCAAGAATCGCTTTGATGTCGTTCTCGACATGCATTGATCGAAGAAGATCCCAATCGACTCTTTTCGGCATGAGAATTTGGCGGGGGAGAAGTCGGTTGACAATGTCCCGATGTTCCTCCTTCTTTCGAGCGTTTAAAGTCGGGTCGTTTGTAAACGAGGTGAAAACATGACCTCCATCCGGTGCATGAAAGTTAATTGCGGCGGTGGTCTTAGATGCGCGGGTCTTTTGTCTCTACAAAAACCAAATACCATTGTCTTAGAAAGGTTACAATCCATAAACACAAGACAATGTTTATACTTTCAAAATTCCAACGAGACAAAAACCTATACGACTAACAAGTTCAAGCATCACCTATATATGCATAACAAAACAAGAACAATGGGGATGTGGAACATCCCCACACTTGAACTTTTAGTTCAATCACAATTACAAACCAATCTAGCTAGTAAGAAAGAATGGGGGATTTTGGTTTTCTCAAAATCCCCACACTTAACATTTAACCACAATCACTAGATTAATCAATCAATTAGCATGCTAGAAACAAGATTTCAATCACAATATAGGGCATGCATTCATCTATAAGCTCTAAATCATCAATGGTGTATCAAGAATCATGTCAATTTCATTCAAGCAAAGAAACACCATTGCTACCCAAAACAAGATCTTCAATTACCAAATCGAGCAATCCTTACGAAATCAAAGTTAGGAAACGTACCTTTTTCATGATGAAAGATGAAATTGAAGCTCAAGAAGGTCGAATTTCGCAAGAACGTGAGAGGATTTGGCGGCGCCTAAGAGGAATTAGGTTTGTGTGTTTGTGAAAAGTGAGAAAGAGAAGGTTTAAAAACCCCTATGTCCCGATTTCGCGTCGCGAAACCCTGGGTTTCGCGTCGCCAAACAGGTCAAACTCAGCAAACCTTGATTTTTTTTAAAAGTTTCGCGTCGCCAAACGGCCCTCTTCGCGTTGCCAAGTTCGAAAAAATTTACCTGATCCGTGGCTTACTCACTTGGCGTCGCCAGATGGAGAATCTGGCGATCGCCAAATAGCTACTGTTTCCAACTTGTGAAATTTTGCATCGCGTTCCGATTTCGCTCGAATCTGGTTTCTATCCCCTCCGTATGGTTACCTAAGCAATATCAAATGAAAACATTAGTAAAAACACACACAAAAATCACTAAAAATGAAAGAAAATCAAAAAGCTCGGGTTGCCTCCCGAGAAGCGCTTCATTTTTGGACGGGTCTAGAGCTCGACCCCACTTTTGACTCATTTCTTGGCACGTCGGGATGACGAGCCTCTCTTCTTCCTGTGATCTTTCTTGGAGGATCCCGGTTCCTTGGTTGATTGCTCCTTTTTGTGCATCGGGTTTGAATAGTCCTCCGTTTTCTTTCCAAGCTCATCCGGGAGTAGCGGGCGGTTTATGCTTTTAGTGTAGGCCATAGAAGGATCATCATAAGGTTCGTCGAGGTGTCTAACCGGCTCTCCATTAGGATCAAAGTAAATCCGATTGTCTCCATAGCCTAAGCTTGTGACTTGATTGCGCATATCGGTATTTACTTGAGCGGTGTGCAAGAAAGATCTCCTGAGGATTATCGGGATCTCCGTGTTTTGTGGAAGGTTAGCTATGACGAAGTCCGTATAGTACACAAATTTTCCAATACGAATTGGGACTCCTTCCGCTATTCCTAACGGTGTTGTCATATAACCGTTTACTCCCCGGTATTGATAGTTCGTTGGCACGATCCTCTTGACTCCCATTTTCCTGCAATAGGAAACATGCATCATATTAAGAGCGGCACCTGAATCAACCAAAGCAAGACCACTAAATTTATGACAAGAAATAGGTAAGTTGTAACTCCCTGGATCATGCTTGATTGGTGCAATGTATATGAGATCATCTTCCGGTGCTTTCTCCTTTTCTATCTCCTTCTCTTTGCCTTTATCTTCTTTCTTCGGGATCATGAATTCCGCGTATCCGCCTTGCTTTCCATCTTCCTCATCATCATCCTCACTTGAAGCTTCGGGAACCTTGAGTCGTAAGTGTTCGAAAGACACGGTGAACCCCTCCGAATCGTAATCCGTGGCATAGTCGGGCTCACTTTCACTCTCGGTCTCCACGTACTTCTTCGTGTAGATGTCCGTCCACTTCTTTTTCGACGGCTCTCCGGTTATCATGAGCATTGGTTTTGCATTCTCCACTTTCTGGTTGACTTGTGTTTGCATTGGCAATTCTCCTTGCGTTCTTTCACTCAACATTTGCGAAACACGTCCAACCTGCAATTCCAAATTCTAGATAGTACTTTGGTGATTACGTAGGTATGAACCCACTTCATTGTTTAGCTTCTTTTGCGCATCCATGAATTGGATAATCCGATCTTCGAGAGATACCCGTGGCTCTCCATCCGATCTTTGGTTCTGTTGAGTCGGTGCAAAGAAACCGGGAGGTCTCGGGATGAAATTACGGTTGTTGTTCCACCTCCCTTGGTAATCGCCTCGGTTGATATAGTTCACCTCCTCGGGTGTCATCATCGGTTTGTTCGGGCAATCCTTAGTCAAATGCGGTCCATTGCACTCCTCGCATCCAACCTGCAAAGCATGAACAGATTTAATAAGTTCCTCGATTCGTTCAAACTTTACCTGTTGATTTTTCATAGCGGCTAGTTCATCGGATGGATCGAAGTCGGTTGAGATCTTTCCGGCCATCCTCGGGATTTGCAATCGCTTGTCCGTCCTCCAGTCTATGTTATGTATGAGCATGTCTTCGAGGAGCTTGTAACCTTCCGTGGGTGTTTTGTACATGAAGACACCACCTGCAGATGAATCCAAAGTAGCTCGTGAGGAATAAGCAAGTCCACTATAGAAAGTTTGAACCTGTTCACTCTTATTCAACTCATGACTCGGGCACGAGTTTAGGAGGTGCTTAAAACGTTCCCATGCTTCGGATATGGTTTCTCCGTCTTGTTGTTGGAAGGATCGGATCTCGGCTCTCAGTTTGTCGATCTTGGATGGCGGAAAGAATCGGGAAAGGAATTTTGAACGAAGTCCTTCCCATGTAGTGATTGAACTTGGTTCTAAGGATCCTAACCAAGCCCTAGCTTCTCCGATAAGCGTTAGAGGGAAGACCCGAAGACGAATCGCATCATCTCGGTCTGCCTCTGTTTTGAAAAGATCACAAATGTCCACGAAGTTCTTCATGTGAACGATAGGATTGCTATCGTTTTTCCCGTCGAAGGTAAGGTCCTTGATCATGTGTAGGAGCTTCCCCGGGATTTCTTTGTTCAGATTCGGCTTCGTGATCGGATTGGTGGGTACAGTTGGAGCGGCTCTCCTGGCAGTCCACATCGGTGCCTCGTCTCCCATCTCAAAAATCAAAGTTCTCGGACGAACTTTGTTTGCTTTTGATTTCTTTTTGTTTCTTTTTCTGAACTCTCTCTCCGGCTCCTCAAATGGCTCTAACAAGTCTGCCGTGACTGAAATCACAACAAACGGTTACGGGCAACTTGCGGGAAACAAAGAGATAAAATATAAATAAAGATAAAACTAAAACTAATTAATTAAACTAGAAAGCGAAAAACTTGCAAGGGAAAGAATCCCTCACAAGGATCGATTAACCAAACTAATTAGACTAAAATCTAACAACTACCGATCCCCGGCAACGGCGCCAAAAACTTGATGCGGTAATTATCGTATATAAAAAGCGTAACAAGTTTTAACCTCTAATGCTTAGCCACCGTCTTACCACATATACAGGCAAGCGTACCTGATCGTGAGTAATATAGTGTAGGAAAGTCCAGGTATCGTATCTACCACTGGGAACGGTCAAGTTTTCGTAGACTAAAGTCTGAATCGGTTTAATTAATCTAAAAAGGGGGGTTTTGTATGAAAAAGGGTTTGAATACTGAAAAAGACAATTAACTAAGAAAAACTAAGAAAGCGGTTAAAATAATAATTGAAGTTTATAATAAGGGAAAAACAGCAGTACTTATCATGATAACGTGAATCCCCAATATGGATGACATGAATAGGTCGAAGGTTTGGTTGTTTTGACTATTGTAGGAATTTAAGTCTGGGACACCCTAACATGTGCAATTTATGGCTATGAACTAGGATATGGTCCTCCTAATTCCAATTCTAAATCGTTTGGTCCACAATCTAGAATCGACAAACCCTTCCTAATCAGTATTGCAATGGCTCTTTTACTATCGGTCACTTATTGGTCAAAGTAACCCCTTAACATAACTCTATGGTCCAAGTCAGGGTAAGGTAGGTTGATTATCCTTTCGGAGTCTATCTGTTTTTGGTCTAACAAATACACCCAACCAAGTGAATTCAATTCGCCACATCAACAATAATCAGAAAAGAACCATAAACGACATTCAATTAATCAAAAACAAACCAATAAACATTAATTGCAAAGTATCATCCACAAAGGTTCATCTATCATGACAAGCACTACTAATAGACTACTCACTCATATTGAAAACAAAAACATAAACAAAAGTGGACATCGACATGATACCGACAGTACAACGATAGATGATCAGAGATCGACTTCCGCAGCGTATCGGCACCTTTCGTACTCTCACTCTCGTTCCTTTGTACTCCCCTCGTGTATCGCACTTCAAAACTCATGTCCAGAACTGAAGGAGGAGGCTGATATTTAAAGAAAAACGACCAGGCTCCATCTGGCGATCGCCAGACTGCCCACTTGGCGACGCCAAACACTTAATTTAACCCTAATCTTCAACTCAGTCGCACTTGGCGGCGCCAAATATAGGACTTCGCGATCGCCAAGTGTCTTCTGTGTTGACTTTGTGCATTTTTCACGTTTTCTCGCCTTTTTCCGTACTTTTCCGTTCCACGGCCTCCAAATCCTTCACAATCAATAATAAGCTCATTTAGTGCATGAAATGATCATAAACAGGTGAAAAATGGGGTAAAGTCATACGATTACGCGCAACCAAAACATGTATAATTTTGGTGTTATCAGTATCCGATGAAGATAGACTCATCAGACTTGGGTTCAAACTTTCCCAAATCATCCCGATCATTTAAAACATAGCATTTACATCCAAAAACTCTAAAGTAATCGATGTTTGGCTTACGCTGTTTGACCATCTCGTAGGCGGTTTTACCTGTCCGCTTAACGATCAAGGTACGATTCTGCGTGTAGCATGCTGTGGAGACTGCTTCAGCCCAAAATGATTAAGGAACGCCTGAATGATCCATCATGGATCGAGCTGCTTTGACTAACGTCCGGTTTTTCCTTTCCACAACTTCATTTTTGTGAGGAGTGCGCACGGCAGAGAAGTTGTGAGATATTCCCACATCTTCAAGAAAGGATTGCAGCTTGGCATTGCGAAACTCGGTTCCGTTGTCACTTCTTAATTTCTTCACCCGACGACCCAAGAGAACTTGAATCCGATTGATGAAGGCAATGATTCGATCGGCAACATCAGATTTGGCTCTAAGAAATTCAAGCCAGGTGAACCTTGAGAACTCATCGACGAGAACCAACATGTACTTCTTTCTGGCTAGGCTCTCAGTTCTTGTAGGTCCACACAGATCCATGTGTATCATGTCAAGGGGATTTTTGCTGTTTGAATCCATCTTCGGTGGATGGGAGCTTTTCTTCATCTTTCCTTGCTCACAAGCAGGACATAGTGTATCCTTGGAAAGACGAGTCTCCGGTAATCCCTTGACGAGGCGTTTTGAAACCAGCTTGTTCATGTCCTTAAAGTTCTGATGGCAAAGTCTTCGATGCCACAACCAACTATCCTCCTTTGACACCTTAGCGAGCAAACAGATTGCATTCCTCGGATTAGAAAGTGCTTCAAACTGAGGGTGTGTCTGAGGGATTGAACGGAAGACGGTGGAGTAAATATTGCCGTTCCTCCGTGCACTAAGGACGACGTTGTTGTCTTCATCATTCACGTCGCTTCCGTATTGAAATTCCTTCACCCAGTATCCATTGTCACAGAACTGACTGGAGTTGAACATGTTGTACCCTAACCCCTCGACATACCTTACATCTTTGATGATGTATCTTCCGTCCGTGATTTTCCCATAACCCACCATTGGCTTAGGTGTCTTGTCGGCAGTTTTAACATATCCCTCAAACCTTTCAACATAGTCGAAAAGGAAGGATCTCTGACCAGTCATGTGTCTATATGCGCCGGAATCGAAGTACCACACATGACTGACCTGCAAGACAGACTAAGCTTATTTAGGGACCCATTGCCAAATGGGTTCCTTTGGGTTAGAGACAGATAAATCAGTCGGTGCAGTCCCCTTTTCGGATTTCTCCTTAGGCGGAGGAGACTCCACTGACGAAGAGGATTTAGCTTTTCCTCTTTTTCTTCCCCTTCTCTTTCGAGATTTGACATTAGATTGAGGAGTATTGAAAGAGTTAGACACACCATAGCGCAGGAAATTATCAAACATAAAGCACATGTCATTACGAAACGTATCAAAAGCATCATTTAAGTTGCGATTACGGTTTATAGACATATTCGAATGAAATCCTACACTAGGTGGAGCATAGCCTAAACCCGCACGGCCAGGACTACGCTTCTTAGGGAAAGCAGTAAAGGTGTTGTTTCTCTCCTGATGATCTTTTCTTGGTGGCTTCACATTCTTTCCACCAACTTTCCTCCTCGCATCTGCATTCAAAGCACGGTGTGAGTTAGAGGACGGTTTATCAGAAATGGATTTGCCACCTTTTCCAGATTACGGTTTTGAAAATTTAGGTTTGGTGGAACTGAAAGGTTGATTAGGCTTTACCTGAGAGGTCTCACCTACGGCAAAGGTACTCGAATTAAAGTCAAGACCTTTGATGGGTTTGACTGAGGCACAAGCATCGTTAGAGTTGGATTTCTTGTTCTGGAGTCCCTTGGGTGTATGAGGCTTAACTGACTTTTCCCTGTCAGTACCAACACGGTTTGCACCCTTGGGTTGCTTTTCTCAGAACCAGAAGCTTGTGGCTCAGCAGGCTTCTCAGGTTTTAAAACAATAGATTTTTCTTTCTTGGGAATCAAACCAGAAGGATCATCACCCTCGTCTAAAAATACTTTCACATCATATTCAACATTAGGATCCAGGTCTGGTTTGGGCTTTGGGTTAGCTAAACTATGGTTGAGAACCGGATAAGTCGTATCATCATCAGAATCCAAAGAGTAAAAGTTTTCAAAATCCATAACTTTCCGTCTCTATAAGTGCAAGAAACAATGGATCAAATCAATCAATTCTCATTCCATCACGTAAATCTTACAATATGAACTTTCTCTCTCTAGATTCTCTCTCTAGAACTCACTAATGAATATTACAATAAAGCTCCTTACTAATTACCACTTAATCTCTCCTATTTATACCAAAGACTAATTAGTCAAACACTCTAATTACAAGACTTTGACTCCTCTAATTAAACCTTTGACTTTGACATTAAAGCTTCCTTCTTTGACTTTGACTTTTCTGTTTAATGCTTTTACTTTGACTTTGATGCTTGACTTTCTTCTTTGACCTCCATGCTTTGTCATTGTTTGACTTGAATATTATTTCTTCATCTTGAGATCTCGGATACAATAATATTTGCTCTAACAATCTCCCCCTTTGTATTCGAGATCACTCTTCAAAATGAACTTCAGCTTTAACGATCTTCTGTCTTCAAGTCAAACAAACTTTGTCGATCACATAAATCAAACAACTAACAATCTCCCCATTTATACAAGCATCATCTTTAAAGCAAAGTCTTCAATCTTGAAATCATCTCTAGAAAAGCATAATTCTTTTTCTTGAATCAAAACATTGTAGATCTCTTGAATCAATCCACTATACTGTCAAGCTTCTCAACCAACTTTGGTATCTTTGATCAATCCAACATTCTTCATCAATCTTCACAACTTGATATCAATCTTTAAATCCAAGGCTTTTCAACCTCAGATTCAAAAGATTCAAATTCCGAATTCTCTTTAGCTCCCCCTTAACCCTTGCTTTCTCCTCCATTATTGATATGTCACACTTGCTTCACAAAGCATTTATTCACAAACCAAATCAAATTTTACTTTCAACTGAGTACATCTTCAAATTTCATCACTATCACCATTTCTTCATCAACTCTTGACAATTTCATCTTTTCTTCAAGCAACATCAACACTTGAAATACAATCAACAAATCATCTTGAAATCTTCAATCAACCGTTATCTCGAACTATTTAATCAAAGTTGAATTCCTCAACACATAACATCTTCAACTCTTGCACATAGTTCCCATATCTTTATCATGACTTCACAAATGTCTTTGAGATAACTTCTCCCCCTCATGATGGTTAGGAGACTCCTGAACATCATGCACAATCAAAGACATCTCATCAAACTATCTTATACAAAAGAAATGCTCCCCTTCAAAACTTCCTTTACTATTCAGAGAACCATTTCTTTCTCAATATAGCACATGCAAATAGAGTGTCTCCCCCTCAAACACATATGCCATCCAAATCAGAGTACTCCCCTTCAAGCTCAAGTTGCTCCCACTCAAACAATGGGTAATCGGCTAACATAGAAGCACATTTAGCAACTATTGACATAACAACTCGTAGAATTGTGTGGCCTATTTTCAGTGTTGGCAAAGGGGTAGCACTGATAGGACTTTCAGTCATCACTGAATCAAAGTTATAAAACAAAGTTCTTAGACTGTTCCGGCAATATCACAAAGATATGCAATTGGAATCACAAAGACTAGTGCAAGTGTCAAAGAAATATCATCATATCAATTAGGCTCAAAATATTGATTCAACCTGGGACGCAGATTGAAAATCAATGACTCTTGTGCATAGAATATGAAGTTCGGAGACCGGAGAGGATGTCTTCCTTGTTTCAATATCTAAATCTTCCGAGTGATGATATGCTAATTCTCCGTGAGAATTGAAACAAACATCTTTTAAGAGATATTTGAGTAGCTTGGTGGGGTGACACGAGTTATCGACACTGGGTCCACGTCTTGTTTCAATATTCCGTGGGCGTTTTGTACATGAAGACACCACCTGCAGATGAATCCAAAGTAGCTCGTGAGGAGTAAGCAAGTCCACTATAGAAAGTTTGGACCTGTTCACTCTTATTCAACTCATGACTCGGGCACGAGTTTAGGAGGTGCTTAAAACGTTCCCATGCTTCGGATATGGTTTCCCCGTCTTGTTGCTGGAAAGATCGGATCTCGGCTCTCAGTTTGTCGATTTTGGATGGTGGAAAGAATCGGGAAAGGAACTTTGAGCGAAGTCCTTCCCATGTAGTGATTGAACTTGGTTCTAAGGATCTTAACCAAGCCCTAGCTTCTCCGGTAAGCGTTAGAGGGAAGACCCGAAGACGAATCGCATCATCCCGGTCTGCCTCTGTTTTGAAAAGATCACATATGTCCACGAAGTTCTCCATGTGAACGATAGGATTGCTATCGTTTTCCCGTCGAAGGTAAGGTCCTTGATCATGTGTAGGAGCTTCCCCGGGATTTCTTTGTTCAGATTCGGCTTCGTGATCGGATTGGTGGGTACAGTTGGAGTGGCTCTCCTGGCAGTCCACATCGGTGCCTCGTCTCCCATCTCAAAAATCAAAGCTCTCGGACGAACTTTGTTTGCTTTTGATTTCTGTTTGTTTCTTTTTCTTAACTCTCTCTCCGGCTCCTCAAATGGCTCTAACAAGTCTGCCGTGACTGAAATCACAACAAACTGTTACGGGCAACTTGCGGGAAACAAAGAGATAAAATATAAATAAAGATAAAACTAAAACTAATTAATTACACTAGTAAGCGAAAAACTTGCAAGGGAAAGAATCCCTCACAAGGATCGATTAACCAAACTAATTAGACTAAAATCTAACAACTACCGTTCCCCGGCAGCGGCGCCAAAAACTTGATGCGCTAATTATCGTATATAAAATGCGTAACAAGTTTTAACCTCTAATGCCTAGCCACCGTCTTACCACATATACAGGCAAGCGTACCTGATCGTGAGTAATATAGTGTAGGAAAGTCCAGGTATCGTATCTACCACTGGGAACGGTCAAGTTTTCGTAGACTAAAGTCTGAATCGGTTTAATTAATCTAAAAGGGGGGTTTTGTATGAAAAAGGTTTGAATACTGAAAAAGATAATTAACTAAGTTGTTGATCCAGCTCTCCTAAGACCTGATGAAATGATAATGATCCTGAATCTTTACTTAGTGAATAGGTTTTTACTTCTGTTATAGCTTGAGGAATTATCACTGAGTCTGTTCAGTGTTATTCCATGTTACTTATGCTGTAACTTAACTTTATAGATCAGGATCAGGATCAGGAGACTAACGAGTCTGTTCTGCAGTCTACTGATCCTGTCCACTGAAGTGAAGACCTCCTCCTGAAGACATTAAGATCATACAAAAAGAACCATCAGCGACGTCGAAGAAATAGCTGATAACAGGAACAGCATGCTCGTGATCTGAAGACGGAACTCAGTGATAGCAGTCTGTTCACAATCGTATGACATCCTGAAGATTCATCAGGATACACGTGACCCTAAACGTCCCCAGTTTCAGGACTCTAGTCACTGATCAGTATCCTGATCCTGAAGGATTAGAACAATGTCTTAGTCTAATGCACAAAAGGATTACACGCCTTTTCTGACACAATAGTACATAAGGGCAGTTACTTTACTGTTCCCTCCGTACTTATCAGACCATAAGGCAACTGTTTACAAACATCCTCTTTTGCACACCATGCAAAGAGTATTTGTTTATAGTAAATAGTACAACAGACCACTCACATTGTGACACGTCACAATAGTAGGTCTGCATGCATTTAATGCATGGAGTATAAATAGGACGTGAAGAGATGTTCTCCATACTTCTTCTTCATCCTAAAATACTCAAGTCCTTTCTCTCTTTTTCCCTCTATCTTCTTTCTTTATTCTCTTCTCACTTAGTGCATAGTGAAAGAACTTAGATTGTTTAGTTTAGACTAAGTGTCTTTTCTATTTCCGCAACAATCTGTAAATTCATAGTGTTTATAAAACAAGAATTTAAAAGTGAGAAAATTGTGTGATTATATTCAACCCCCCCCCCCCTTCTATAATCCCAAACACTATCCTTACTTGAAGGTCACCTACTTGGGACCAACAAGTGGTATCAGAGCAGTTACAAGCTCTCATTTTCTTCTTAAGAAAAATCTTGTGATCCTCTCTCTTCTTATTCTATGGCTCTTCAAGCTAAGGATAACTACTTTGATACCGGCTCTGCTGGAAAGCCTCCTCGGTTTAACAAAGACAACTTCTCTCTTTGGAAAACCAGGATGGAACTTTTCCTCTCTGGTTCTGATCCCCAGATTCCTTATTTTCTGGAAAACGGACCACATGTGCCTACACAAACCGTCCACCCCATTCCTGCTGCTGGTGGCCAACCTGCTGTTCCTGAAAGAGAGCTGGTAAAGCCCGTAACTGACTGGAATGATGAAGATAGACGCCTGGTCAACATTGACACCAAGGCTAGGTCTCTCATCGCCATGTCACTTCCTGACGATGTATTCCACTCTGTATGTCACCTTCGCTCTGCTAAGGAGATATGGGACACTCTCTGTGTTCAATATGAAGGTACTGCCGTACTCATGGAATCAAGAAAGATTTTCTTGGTTCGTCAGTACGAAAGCTTTATTCATCAGAAGGATGAAACTCTCTCCCAGCTACATCAGAGATTCAACTGTCTTCTGATTGATCTGAAGACCATCGGTACTACCTACTCTAACTCTGAGGTGGTTACCAAGTTCATGGAAGCTCTTCCTGAACATTGGGAAATTTACACCTCCTGCTTAACTATGTCAAAGGACATAAAGACGCTCACACTAAGTGAGTTGTACGGTATTCTTCTGAACCGTGAACAACAGAAGAAACTGAAAAAGAATCTCATAAGAGATTCTAAAGAATCCAAAAGCACAACTGTTGCATTGGTCTCTGATTCAGTTCCTCCTGTTGCTGCCACTTCTTCTTCAGTAACTATTACTGAATTAGAATCTTCTGACTCTGACATGTCAGAAGATCCTGAATTCAATGAATCTCTTGCTCTTTTAACCAGATCTTTCAAAAAGTTTGCCAAAAAGGGAAACTTCCATAAAAAGAAACATCTTTCTATTACTGACAAGCCTAAGTCAGATCCTGTTGACAAGGCTACTGCTATCTGCTACAACTGTCAGGGCAAAGGACACTTTGCTAATGATTGCAGGTACAGAAAAAGTCAGTTTGCTCCCTCCTCTGCTAAATCTTCTTCCAAGAACCCCAAATACCAACGCCTGAAAGAAAAGTACAAGAAGATGAAAACTCAGCGTAAAGGCAAAGGTCTAATCGCAGAAGACTGCGATTGGGATGATGTCTCCTCTGATGACTCGTCTGATGAGGAAGACACTCAAGTGGCACAGATGGCCATTATTGAGGAACCTACCTTAGCTCTCATGGCTAAGATAGAAGAGGTTCCTGAAGAGATTCCTCCTCAGGATCCTGAAGCTTCTTCTTCCACAACTCCTGAAGCTTCCACCTCTGCGACTGATTCTTCCAGTCAGGTACCTATTCCTCTCATCCCTCTTGAAAGCTTAACACAGTTAGACCTGGTCACTCTCGACCTTTACAAAGCCCTTAATGGTAAAACATCTGCTGAAAAAATGAATATTGATCTTAGAGGACAACTCAAAGAATGTCAAGAAAAATTAAAACAGCTTACCATTGTTGAAGAAAATTATAAGGACCAGGTCTCTGTAAACAAAACTCTGTGTATTGAAAGAGAATTGGCTCTTGCTGCCAAAGAGAAGGCCCTTGCCCAATTAAATGCTAAAAAAGTCACCATCAAAGGATGGAGTGACGCCTCTGAAAAAGTTGATGAAATATTAGCTTCAGGGAGGTCTGATAAAAGCAAGAGAGGTCTTGGATTCTTTCGTGGTTACAAGAAAGAAGAAACTAAGTCTGATAGTTCCATGCTCAAATTTGGAAAATTTGTTTCTTCTATTCCTCTTCCTAATGTCTCTGAAAACACCCCTTCTTCTTCTTCTAACACTCACCCTGAAGGTGCTCCTAAGAGCAAAAAGAATACAGTTAAGGATAAATCCAAAACTGAAACACCTTCAAAGACCAAGGGTCCTAAACCCAAAAACAAAGTTCTGGGTGGTGGTCCTTCAGTTTCTGGAACTAAGTCTCTTTCTCAGAGTCCTGCTCCCAGACTGAAGATTGACCTAAAGCAAAAGACTCAGGAGAAGAAACCAATTCCTCCAATGTCCAATGCTAAAGGCATACTTGGTGCAGGTCCTGCTCACCTAAAGTTCAAAAACTTTCTGGACCACACTAAACGCTCTCAATATCGCAAATGCTATCACTGTGGATTAAATGACCATATTGCGAGTAAGTGTCCTGATGCTACCAAAGCCGAAAAATCAGCTAAGGTAAAGAAGATTCCCAAGACTGAGAAATCGGTCAAAGGAAAGAAGGTTGTCAAGACTGTTCCTTCAGTCAAGACTCCAGCCTCCTGTACTGATACTTCAGTAAAGGCTGACACTGATTCAACCAGTCCTACTGATACTTCTGGATCCATAGTTCTATGGGTACCAAAGAAAACTTAAACTCTGTATTTTACAGGATAAGGGCATCTGGTACTTGGACAGTGGATGCTCTCGACACATGACTGGTTCTAAATCTGTCCTCACTAACTACCGTGAAGAAAGAGGTCCTGCTGTGACCTTTGGCGGAAACGGTAGAGGCCAAACCCGAGGGTATGGCACTCTGACCAACGGAGTAACTACTTTCAAAAGAGTTGCTTATGTTGAAGGCCTGATGGATAATCTTCTGAGCATCAGTCAACTGTGTGATAAGAATCACAAAGTTTCTTTCTCTAAGAAAAAGTGCAAAGTCAAGAACAGGAGAAAGGAAGTCATTCTCAATGGTGTTAGACATGCTGATATCTACATCATCAATATGAATACTTCCACAGATAACTTCTGTTTCGTATCACGTGCTTCCACTGATATGAATTGGCTCTGGCACAAGCGTCTCTCTCATCTCAACTTCAAGACGCTGAATCAACTCTGCATCAACAACCTGGTTATTGGTCTTCCTGACTTTCGCTATACAAAGGAATCTCTTTGTTCAGCATGTGAGAAAGGAAAACAGACCAGGGCTAGCTTCAAGTCTAAGCAGATTTCCTCCATCAGCTCTCCTCTACAACTTCTCCACATGGATCTCTTTGGACCTGTTAATGTCCAATCCATTGGTGGAAAGAAATATACTCTGGTAATCGTAGATGAATATTCCAGATATACTTGGGTTTTCTTCTTACGTGCCAAGAGTGATGCTCCTGAAGAAATCATCCTGTTCGTCAGGAAGATGGAAAAACTCAACAACCTTACTGTTCGTTCAATAAGAAGTGACCATGGGACTGAGTTCAAAAACAGTACCCTGGAATCTTTCTTTGAACAGAAAGGAATCTCTCAAAACTTCTCCTCTGTGAGAAACTCCTCAGGAAAATGGTGTTGCTGAAAGACGAAACAGGACGCTGATTGAAGCTGCGAGATCTATGCTGAGTGAAGCCAATCTTGCCACTCAGTTCTGGGCTGAAGCTGTAAATACTGCTTGTTACACTCAGAACAGATCTCTGATTGTCAAGCGTTTCAGAAGAACCGCTTACGAACTCTTTCGTAACAGGAAACCATCAATCGAACATCTCCATATCTTTGGTTGTGTCTGCTACATCCTGAACAACAAAGATAATCTTGGAAAGTTTGATTCCAAATCTGATGATGGAATTTTCCTCGGATACTCATCCATTTCTAAAACTTACCGTGTGTTCAACAAACGAAGACAAACCATTGAGGAAACGATTCATGTCAAGTTTGATGAATCGGGTCCTACCTTTCCTCACCCAAATGATAATACTGAAATCAATCAGTGGGCTGACTCTTTCTTTCAAGTCCCTGAACCTCCTATTGCTGATCCTTCTCCTCAAGACCTTCCTGATGGTTTTGAAAAAGATCCTATACCACCCACTGATATAACCACTCCACCTCTCATAAATGCCACCCCTATCTCTCAAATCACACCACCTGAACCTGATCAACCCACTAACAGTGAAGACTTCTCTCAAACCACTGTTAGTGAACCCTCTCCTACCAATCTTCTTCCTGATCCATCATCCAATGAAGCATCTACTTCAGGACAGGTGTATCAACCACCTGCTCTCCGATGGACCAAAGATCATCCCATTGATCAAGTTCTTGGAAACCCTTCTTCTGGTGTGAAAACCAGACGTCAGGCTGGTAACGTCTGTCTTTATGTAAATTTTATCTCTGAAAATGAACCTAAAGAAATAGATGATGCTTTGCGTGATCCTGCCTGGGTCTCAGCCATGCAGGAAGAGCTAGCAGAGTTCATCAGAAACAATGTCTGGCTTCTCGTCCCTAGGCCTCGAAAACGTACAATCATTGGTTCCAAGTGGATTTTTCGAAATAAACTTGATGAGATTGGTACAATCATTCGAAACAAGGCTCGCCTTGTGGCTCAGGGATACAGGCAGGAAGAGGGCATTGATTACGATGAAACTTTTGCTCCTGTTGCTAGGCTCGAAGCAATTCGACTCTTCCTAGCTTTTGCAGCACATATGAACTTCAAAGTTTATCAGATGGACATTAAAAATGCCTTTCTGAATGGAAAACTTAATGAAGAGGTCTATGTGGCTCAGCCTCCTGGCTTTGTAGATCCTAAGTTCCCTGATCACGTCTACAAGTTAAACAAGGCTCTCTATGGGTTTAAAACAGGCTCCTCGTGCCTGGTATGATACCCTCTCAACCTTTCTTCTCTCTAAAGGTTTTGTTCGTGGAAAGATTGATAGCACGTTATTTCTGAAGAAATATCCTAAGCATATCCTTCTTGTCCAGATATATGTCGATGACATTATCTTTGGATCCACCAATCCCAAACTCTGCGAAAAGTTTGAGTTGCTCATGAAATCTGAATATAAAATGTCTATGATGGGCGAACTAACATTCTTTTTAGGACTTCAGATCAAGCAATCTGAAAAGGGAATTTTCATCAATCAAGGTAAATATGTACATGAGATGCTGAAGAAATTTGATCTCACATCCTGTACACCGATGAAGACTCCAATGGCTCCTCCTCTGTCTCTTGACAAGGATTCCAAAGGGAAACCTGTTGATGTGACTCTCTATAGAGAAATGATTGGCTCACTGCTGTATCTTACAGCGAGTCGTCCTGATATCATGTATTCTACATGTCTCTGTGCTCGTTATCAGGCTGAACCCAAAGAATCCCATCTGACCGCTGTAAAGCGGATCTTCAGATACCTGAAGGGAACTCCTAACATGGGTCTTTGGTACTCCAAGGACTCAGGGTTCGATCTAACAGCTTATTCTGATAGTGACTTTGCAGGTTGTAAGATAGACAGGAAAAGCACTACTGGTGGCTGTCACCTATTAGGTGGCAAGTTGGTGAGTTGGACTAGCAAGAAGCAGAACTCTGTGTCCACATCAACTGCTAAAGCTGAATATGTTGCAGCAGGAATATGTTGTGCTCAGGTCCTGTGGCTGAGAAATCAACTTCAGGACTATGACATACAACTCTCCAAAATTCCTATCTACTGTGACAACACTTCAGCAATAGCCATTGCTAACAATCCTGTCTTACACTCTAAGACAAAGCACATTGAAGTGAGATATCACTTCATCAGGGATCATGTGATGAATGGTGATATTGAACTCCATTTTGTCCCTACTGAATATCAGCTTGCTGACCTCTTTACCAAACCACTGGATGTGACGCGTTTTAATATGCTCCTCAGTGAACTTGGGATGTTAAATCCTGAAGAATAGAAGTTCTCAGGACAAACAGTTGTTAAAGTCCTTATGAAAATATTCTCTCAGGACCTCTTTTATTAACAACTCCTGAATAACTCTTCTTCAGAGGATGACTCTATTCAGTACTTACAAAATCTTTGTTCAATATCCGAATACTGATGATTCTCAGGTAAGTATTTCTTCCCTCTGCTACTGAAACCTTATCGCATTAAATGTGATAAAAGGATTTTCCCAAAACAGTACTTATCTGATAAGTACTCTGATTCCAATAAAACATATCTTTCACCAAAATGGAATCATCCCCTGAAAAGGTGGTTTTTAGTTTTTCAAATAAAACAAACCTTTCATCTGCACTGACACGTAATGGGACGTTTCCTGTTCCCCACTACGTGTGTCAGGCGCGTGAACGCGCGTAGAACTCCCATTTTCATCATTACGTTTGAATTTAGCCGCTCTTTTCTCTCTCATCCTTTTTCTCTCTCCTACCACGAGGTATAAAAACCTCATTCGTAATCCTTTTCACTCTTTACGCTCACATAATACTCTCTAAGCATTCAAGCAAGAAAAAGCAAGAATCTGCATTCTCAAGAACACCAAGAACACACACTTACCACTTCTTTAACAAGATCAACGTAAGTTTCCTTTTGTTCTTTGTTCTTTCCACAATCTAAGTTGGTATTCTTCCTTAAAAACAACTTATTTTGGTAAACGTTTTTCCAAAAACCCTAAGATCACTTCGTTTGATCTTAGTTTTCCCAAAATCTTCTAAGATTTTTTGTTAAAACTGTTTAACATGATTTTTCTTATTTCTTTTAAGAAACAGTCATAAACTCCTATTTTGATATCTATTCATCAAAATAGAAGTTCTTTTTAATACCAAAACACATTCCTTTTGTGTATTTTGGTATCTAATCTATTCTATGTATAAAGGATTTCACCATTTTTATGAACATACTTTGTGTTCATTGAAAAATGAAGAAAAATGCATATTTTGGACTCTTAATCATCCATATATGTTATTTTTATGTTTAACAGGATGGCTGCTACTACATCCACATCTTTGGACGCCCAGCTCTCCTCTGAGGCCACTCCTCTGCAAGCAACTGAGAGCTTGCCAATCGTCATTCCGCAACATGACGTCCAATTCAAACAGAACAACGTTGTTGGTCTGTTTGACATCCCTGAAGGCAAGGAATATCTGATTCCTGCAAAAGACTTCCTCCTACGCAGCCCGCTGATGACGGCTTTTACTCTGGACCCAAAGCCAAACAAGCCCATGCTGCAACAACTGTGGTCCACTGCCACTGTGGCCAAGGAGAAGAACACGAAAGGTGTCCTGCGCGAGGTCATCAAGTTCCAAATCAAGGAAAACATAATTTCCTTTGGTTTTGGAACCCTCAGGAACGTGCTCAACTTCCCCAAGAAGAAGCGCTTCCCTCCTGTCCCCACCGCTGACGAGATCGTCGAGTTCCTGGACGCCATAGGCTACAGATGGCCTGTCAACAAGGAAGGCGTCCTGCTACCGAAGACAGGTGCCACTGTCCATAAGTCAGGACTCAACGCCGTGTTCTATTATATATGGAACACGTTTGGCCTGTGCTTATCGGGCAAAACAGGGAGCACGGAGCAGTTCCCGATGGTTATTCAACAGATGGTCTACTCTGCGATCAAGAATCGCGAGTTCGACTATGCTCGCTCCATCTGGGACGACATGGTGAGGAAGGTCCGAAGCAAGAATCGGGTCGTCAACGTTGCCTTCACCAGGTTCTTCTCAGCCGTCCTGGAGCTGCATATGGGGGAAAACTACCCCAAGGTCGGGAACTCCAACAACTACGCCCTCGGGCCTAGGTTCCTGGACCAGGTTGCTTACCATCCTGACGACGTCCCTCTCTCCGACGTCCTGGTCGTTCCTGAACAAGTTCAGGAACAGGATGCTGAACAAGCCACCTCTCCCGCCACAGGTACGTTTTCTATCATCTCTTCCAAACCTCATTCTTCTACTTCTATGCATGCTATGTCAGTAGCTAACCCAATACTGACTTCCCCAGCTGCAACCACAATTTCTGCGCTCCAGAAGCGCCCCCAACCATCCTCTGTCACTCCTCCACCTCCTACAAAACGCGCCAAGGCTAGGGCGCAAAAGAAAAAGACGCAGGCGGCTGGTAAGAAATATTACATTACCCTGCCCCAGCTCTTTAATAAACCATCCCCTTTGTCTAAACATTCTTCCACTACAGATACTTCTACATCTGCCCCTGTTACACAAGAACCTGAGGTGGTTCAACTCGAACCCTCAGAGAATCTGGTGGGTAATCATCCTGATACCCTCCAAGCCTCAGGTAATATTTCTAAGCAATATATTACTGTTACTTCTTCTATGAAAGCTAATGAGTCTTCTAGTGCTCACTTAGCTACTCTGTCTACAGGTTCTTTAGGAGCAGGTTCTGAAGGGCACCAAGATGATCCCTTCAACGACTTCATCCTTACGGATGCCGAGCATCAGCTGAACACAGCTGAACTACGCAGGCAGTCCGCTGAAAGGAACCTGCTTGAGGCCCGCACTGCCCTCCAGCAGAAGGAGGCCGAGCACTCAGCACAGCTCCAGACCTTACAACAGGAGCTTGTTGCTGCCAAAGCTGCTGCAGCCGCTGCTGAAGCCGCCGCCGCCAGTGCCACTGCCGCCGCCGTCGCCGCGACTCCGCCGCCCACGGCCGTCACCCTGACCATCCCTTGTCTGGATAACATCCACGACAAGGTTTCTCAAGTTGCCTCCTCCTCCACCAACCTTCAGGCGTCTATTGATGACCTGAAGGCCACGGCACTCCCTGCGCTCTCCACCAACATCATCAACAGCACCAACTCTCTCACCACCTTTCAAACAACGGTGGTTCAGAGATTGGATGCTCAGGAAGCTGCTCTCCGAGCCATCCAGGAGCAGGTACAAGGGCTCTCCTCTGCTGTCAACGCCCTCACCTCTGCTCCTGCGCCGCCTCCATCTTTCACCACGGCGGACAGGGAGGTTTTGCAGTCCCTGATCTCCTCATCATTCATCCAGCGCAAAGTCCTGAGCGACATGGCCTCTCTCCTCCAAAGGAGTGTTACAACAGCTGCCTTGGTACAGGCACCTGCTGAGGGGGAGAGACAGCCCCGAGACCATTCAGCATATTCCCCCTCCACCAACTGGAGAACCACTGAAGACGGGGGGAATAATGAAGACGACGATGATGATGATGAAGATGATGATGATGATATAGACGACATCTTCGTCGAGAAGGTCCCTGCTGCCTCTGCGCCCATTCCAGGGCTCGCACAACCTCAGGGGGAGAACCCTGATGCCTCTGGTATGTCTCCACTACCATCCTCTCCCTCTTCCTCTGATAACCAACCTATTTCTACGCTTCTAAAATCCAAACCTACCCCTGAAACCATCACCCTAGACTCCTCACCTGAAAACTCCCCTCCTAATAACCTTCAAATGGTTATCTACCAACCTCCCAAACTACCTTCTCCTGAACCAACTCCTGAACTCACCTCTCACCCTGAACCTGAACCCTTTAACCAAGCCGATCCTGAAACCCAAGATGTCAACTTTGGCTCTGTCACTGGTGACATTATTCGCCTAATGGAGAATAGTCCCAATGAACAGACCAGAGCTGAATTAGCTAAAATGACCTTCAGGATCACACCCCTCAACCAAGAAACCATTTCTACCCGTCCTGCAACCCGTTTCAACCAAGAAGCCTCTTCATCCAGAACCCCTGAAATCCGAGCCACCCCTGAAACCATATGCCTCTCATCAGATGATGAATTCATCTCTGATGACTTCTCTACCCCTGCTTCTTCACCCAGATCACCTCCCTCAAACTCTCCTAGATCTGAAGGTGAAAACTACCCTGACAGTTCCTTTGCCATTGACAGGGATGGGCGCTTAGACGCCGTGATAGAGCGACTCGAGAGTACAAGAGTAAAAATCCCTCTTCGTACCTCTTGTGACTCCGAGTTCGCCTATCTCTCGCAGGAGGAGTACAACGAGGCTGTACAGGCTCAACTAGAGCATAATAAGAAGCAGAAGGAAGCTTTCCTCTCTGCCCAAGCCGCTCGAAGGCTTGCATCGGATTTTGTAGATGAAGATGCTGAAATAAGTGCAGATCCTATCCTTGCACAGAAGGCTGTTCTGAAGGTCTTCAACAAAAATGCAGAGATACAGACTGGAGAAGTGAATGCTGAGCTTGACTGGTGCAGAGATCGGTTACACCTCCGAAAGCATGGTGCTGCCATCTCAGGTATCCATCTTCGCCGTTCAAGAGGCAAGAAAGGTAATCCTGGTAAAACCTGGA
Source organism: Centaurea solstitialis (assembly GCA_030169165.1). NCBI lineage: Eukaryota > Viridiplantae > Streptophyta > Magnoliopsida > Asterales > Asteraceae > Centaurea > Centaurea solstitialis. The sequence continues at coordinate 74,953,420 of CM058040.1, forward strand.
TCACAGTCAAACGCTCTGGAGTAAAGGACGTAGAGCACACTCTGGATAAGTTAGATCGCTACAACTTGTCAGAGTGGAACGAAATCAGATCCCTACTTCCCAAAGCCAACAAGAACTATCGGGCTGAAGTAGAAGAAGTCATTGAAGGACTTATTGCTCGCATCAGAAGGAAAACTGAAATACCTGATGACCTGCTCCAACACTCTCCACTCCTATCTCAGCAGCCTGTTCGAAGATCTGCAGGCACCTCTACAAGAAGACCAACTCCCTGTCTTCCCAGAATGGTTGTTAAACCTCTGGACCTCTCGATGCTTGATCTTTCATTCCCTCCTGGAATCTCTCTATCTGAAGGACAAGTAATCAAAGAACCCGTTCATGGCATATGTGTTAGCAATAACTCAATCCTACGCTTTCAGCGCTTCAGTGAGCTACACATAGCGCCCTATGAACATCTTTTGACAGTTCTCTTCACTGCACAACAAGATAAGAAAAATCCAGACAACAAAGAGATCATCCGCACTGTCAGAGCTATACTTGATCACAGACTTGCCTTCAGCGACACTCCTGTTCCTGTTTGCGTCAAGACTGAATACATTAGCGAAGAATCTGATAGTTAGTTGTCTTGTAATTTTTTCTTTCAGTACTTCTGTCATGTACTCTTGTATTTTCCTTACTCTTGTAATATTTAATGAGATTAATGAGAATGCAATTCAGTGCATTGTACTTCATTCCATCATAGTACTGAAAAAGATCCCTCAAAACAGTAAATGGGACATGTACCTTTATGAGTTCTATTTCCTACTGTTCAGTTCTAGACTTAGAATTATTTCTAACCTTTCTAGTTTAAGACAATTACTCTGTTGTCTTATCATTATCATTTAGGGGGAGATTGTTGATCCAGCTCTCCTAAGACCTGATGAAATGATAATGATCCTGAATCTTTACTTAGTGAATAGGTTTTTACTTCTGTTATAGCTTGAGGAATTATCACTGAGTCTGTTCAGTGTTATTCCATGTTACTTATGCTGTAACTTAACTTTATAGATCAGGATCAGGAGACTAACGAGTCTGTTCTGCAGTCTACTGATCCTGTCCACTGAAGTGAAGACCTCCTCCTGAAGACATTAAGATCATACAAAAAGAACCATCAGCGACGTCGAAGAAATAGCTGATAACAGGAACAGCATGCTCGTGATCTGAAGACGGAACTCAGTGATAGCAGTCTGTTCACAATCGTATGACATCCTGAAGATTCATCAGGATACACGTGACCCTAAACGTCCCCAGTTTCAGGACTCTAGTCACTGATCAGTATCCTGATCCTGAAGGATTAGAACAATGTCTTAGTCTAATGCACAAAAGGATTACACGCCTTTTCTGACACAATAGTACATAAGGGCAGTTACTTTACTGTTCCCTCCGTACTTATCAGACCATAAGGCAACTGTTTACAAACATCCTCTTTTGCACACCATGCAAAGAGTATTTGTTTATAGTAAATAGTACAACAGACCACTCACATTGTGACACGTCACAATAGTAGGTCTGCATGCATTTAATGCATGGAGTATAAATAGGACGTGAAGAGATGTTCTCCATACTTCTTCTTCATCCTAAAATACTCAAGTCCTTTCTCTCTTTTTCCCTCTATCTTCTTTCTTTATTCTCTTCTCACTTAGTGCATAGTGAAAGAACTTAGATTGTTTAGTTTAGACTAAGTGTCTTTTCTATTTCCGCAACAATCTGTAAATTCATAGTGTTTATAAAACAAGAATTTAAAAGTGAGAAAATTGTGTGATTATATTCAACCCCCCCCCCCTTCTATAATCCCAAACACTATCCTTACTTGAAGGTCACCTACTTGGGACCAACATAAGTAAAACTAAGAAAGCGATTAAAATAATAATTGAAGTTTATAATAATGGAAAAACAGCAGTACTTATCATGATAAGGAGGAGGCTGATATTTAAAGAAAAACGACCAGGCTCCATCTGGCGATCGCCAGACTGCCCACTTGGCGACGCCAAACACTTAATTTAACCCTAATCTTCAACTCAGTCGCACTTGGCGGCGCCAAATATAGGACTTCGCGATCGCCAAGTGTCTTCTGTGTTGACTTTGTGCATTTTTCACGTTTTCTCGCCTTTTTCCGTACTTTTCCGTTCCACGGCCTCCAAATCCTTCACAATCAATAATAAGCTCATTTAGTGCATGAAATGATCATAAACGGGTGAAAAATGGGGTAAAGTCATACGATTACGTGCAACCAAAACATGTATAATTTTGGTGTTATCAAAATCCCCACACTTAAGCTTTGATTGTCCTCAATCAAAAGACTGAAAAATAAGAAAGATAACTCCAAAATTATCTCCACCCAAGATCATCAAAGAAAACAAAGTATACTCACACAATCGAACACACAAACAAGACTCGTCAAGCAATCGGATACCAAGGCCAACCTTTTACCTTCACATAATATGCATAACAATATGAAGTGTATCTCTTGGGGGTAAAAGTGTATATATAAGTGATCACACCAATACTCGACTAATTCCCGCATGCATAAGCTTGTCACCAAATCTAATCTCCACCACTGAGAAGTTGTCAACCGTCAAGAGGACTTTAGGGTTGTAATGTTAGGCTAAGGGTTAAGGGTAGGATAAAGGATATATATAAGTGACTAAGGGTTTTGCAACAAAAACTTGAAAACTTAATCAGTAATGATCCAAACAGTGAAGCAATCTGACTTTCGAACAGTGAGACTTTTGGGATGAGTATTTCTTCTCTTTTCTTTTAGAATTGGCCTAAGCCTATGGCTTATTTGGGGCACAAATTCTTTTTCTCTCTTTTTCAGCTCTCATTCTTTTCTTTTTTTGTATTCTCGACTCTTTTGATATTTCTCTTATTTTCTGAGTCTCAAATATTTTTCTCTTTTTTTTTCAGAGCAGCAACTATGTTGCTTTTGGGCTCTTTTTAAATCTCAATCCCATAAAAACTGTCAGATAAGAAAACCGGATCAAAACATCTCAAGATTCAAATTTAAGTTACGGCCAAAAGATAGATAAAACAATTAGGCTCAAGGATAAAGTGTATAGTGGGTAATGAAATGAAAAGGCTAAGGCTCAAAATGGTTTCAAGGGGTAAAGTATTAAAAGGTGAACACTTTTCAATTAAAGGCTAGGCAAATCAAATAACCTTATGATGAGGTTATCTGACGAAGGCTAAAAGGGTTAGAAACGAAGGCCTCTATCAGTGCAATGGTGATAAATACTTCTCTTATGTGGTCTCGACAAGCATTCAAATGACAAGTTCTACCTTGGGTCAAAATCGGTATTCCTCACGAAATAAACAGATATAACAATATAGGCTCAATCTCTCAACGGAATTGGGTGAGGCACTCATGGTAATCAGTATTCCAAGGCATCCTTTTACTCAACTTATCCTATTCAGTGTTCTCTTACGCAAGCAACTCAGTCTCAAAAATAATCTCAGATTTCGAAAAAAATTGGGGTCAAATCTCAAAGCTTTCAAAAGTTTGAAAAACGACAATCCATAAGCAAAAAGTGAACCCATTTAAACAGATAAGTCTACATAACCCCTCCCCACACTTAAAATTTGCAGTGTCCTCAATGCAACAATCAAAACAACTAAGGAGTAATTGGGAAAAAGAGAAACTTCCCTGGTTATGTGACGAAATCTGTTCTGATCTGAGAGTGGTGCATAAAATTCGTGCTCGATCATAAATCGCCAAATCTACCAACAAAAAGAAAAAGAAAAAGTAAAAACGAACAAATGAAAATAAACCAAACCAAATTACTTAAAAATCCTAAGCAAACCAACAGAAAAATAAAATTGTTCAACACAACCACGCAGTTCAAAAATTAAAAATTGTTTAGGACAACCAAATCGAATAACGGAGATAAAAGAGAAAGATCAATAAGGGCCACGAGGTTGGTTTTGCCAATCCTCGTAAGTCGGGTAACCGGGCGGAGCATCCTCGGAGTATGGCCAATATGGAGATGGAGCAAAAGCGGTATTCGGTTGAATACCGAAGTGGGAGGCCATCTGGTTCATCACTCCACTTTGCCAGTTGGCTTGGTGAAGAGCCTCCACGGTGTTGTACTCCATGTGCTGTTGATGCCGGCCGTAAGAAAGTGACATCTCCGAAAGTTGGTTACCCAAGTCTTGGTAACCCGAATAAGCAGTCCAATCCGCCGGTTGTTGACTTGCGCTAGCCCCACTCGTTCCACCGGTCTCATGCGTACTCCTCGGTGCTTGGCTAGGTTGACTTCTCGGTTGACTTCCATACGCTTGAGGATTACGGATCCATGCATTGTAGTCCCTTCCGATCGCATGCTCAACTCTCGCCACGCCCATACCTCGGAGTTGGTCCATGTCAATCAACCCCATCTCCCCGAGGTTCGTCATCGAAGCTGTAACACCCCGCTAAAGCGGAAACGCAAGGTGCAACAGCACAGATTTCATAGCGATAGGAGATAAATAACACCAATCATTCATAATTAAAATTTAATAGCGTTTACAAAGTTTACATTCAACCATAATTCAAGTGTTTTACAAACATAACAAAATAATAATAATAAAGTCTTGATTGGTGATTTCATAACAACAAAACTAGGCTTTATCGGTCACCTTCTGATTTCCTGAAAAGCATGTTAAAAAGAGACGTCAACTACGAGAGTTGGTGAGTTCACAGGTTTTTATATGCACAAAAAGTTTCATATGCAGTCTTATTATCGAAAACTTTCGAACCACTTTAAACAATCAAAACCACGTGTATACTTGGACGTTCGCTCACGCCAAAATACACATTTATGCATAAGATATGTAAATTCGAGCCACTACCAATCTGTTAACCCCAACGAATACCTCAGAGGTGGTAGCGGACCACATGGGCAGAGCGTTCATGCGAGCTACCTCAGCGGTGGAATTTCCTTCCACATGGGTAGATCGTCTTCCAACGGGTACCTCAGCGGTGGGGACCTGTCCCACATGGGTAGCCGTTAATTCCGAAATAGTGCACCCTTCACTCGTCAGTCCTTCGGGTGGGTCTTGGTACCAAATAGCGCTATCCACTAAGTCATAGGCTCCTAATGAGTTAATGGTAGTGTATATTCTAAGGGGCAAAATTTACTCACACATATCATCACAATGCATATTCACTTGCTAGAAAGCAATACTTGTACACAATTCACATAACATTTGCTAGAAAGCATACGTGTACACAATTCACATAACATTTGCTAGAAAGCATATGTGTACACATTTCACATAACTTTGCTAAAAAGCATACGTGTACACAATTTCACATAACTTTGCTAAAAAGCATACGTGTACTCAATTCATATAACTTTGCTAAAAAGCATACGTGTACACAATCCACAAAATCTTTTATTATCAACACGCTTTTCACCCCAAAACACGTAAAAACGGTAAAAACGGGGGCTGTGAATACTCACCTTGAGTGGTTTTAGCGTTTAGACAATCGTTAGTGCGAGGTTAAGTCCCGGCTCCGATTCTACCAATGCCCTAATACAAACGTAGTTGTCGTAAGTTCTAAATTTTACGGTCCGTAAATAATAAATCAATTCCGATATCCATATAATGCCTTTATTATATTTTAATAAGTTCATTTTAATATAAAATGTCTTTTTGTTACATAAGATTATGATCCAAACACATGGGAATTAGGAATGTTTGTAAAGTAACATTTTTGAAATATTCCACTTCTGGCAGATTTGTTCCAATGCAAAGGTGTCACCAATAAACCTAGTTACAAAGGGAGTTAGGTTTCAAAATTTTTACCTACTGGAATTTGGGATATTAACAACAATCCCACAATTTTTCATAATTTTTGGAAGTGTTTTACATATTTTAAGAATTTTTGCAAAAACAGTGGACACCTTTTATTTTTCAGATTTACATGTCAGGGGTGTTTGCTTCATAAAGAATTCATTTCTCCACCAAATCACGAATTTCAAAAGGGATTTTCTAGATGACACATATACCAAGCTAATGAGACAAATTTCACATCATTTGGGTGATTGTTGAGGGAGATATGGCCTTTTAAAGTCGTGCATGTGCAATCTGCCACCATGGGACAGCCTACACCACTAACTTGTTTTCATTGGTTGAACCCTCAAAAGTCCACCAAATCACATGATTTTGGATTCTTTAGAAAGCTATCTCAGAGAACTTGAGTTTGAAATCAAAAATCGTGCATTTTGGATAAATTGTCAAAGAGATATGCATGCATGAAGATGATACAAGTTTTCTGACCAAGAGTTGATGAGCATCAAAAAGTTTTTAAATGGTTGGAGGGGTTTTACTCCGAATTTTTAAGTGATTCAAAAGGGATTTTCTTCCTAACTCATCAAATTTCAATCTATCAAATTTTTGTAGAAAAATACCTCAGTTTACTATACTTTTGAGACGTCCAAACACACATGCAAACATCAGACAGATTCTGTCCAGAATCAAAACCCCATTTTCATCCATCAAAACACATAAAATCACAAGATTTCTTGGGGTTTCTTGCTATTAAACCATAAACTCATATCATTTAACAAATAAATAGATGAAATATGCATTATCATCATCAATAAACATGCATGAACTATCAATAAAGTCCAGCCCCAAAATGATGATCAAAAACATCAACAACAAGATTTTTGAAATCAAACTTGTGTTCTTATGGGGGATTCATGGATATTCACCTTCATAGAATGTTTAAACAGATTTCTAAGGTTCTATCTCATCCCCAAACATCAAGATGATTATCAAAACATAAAGGAGGGATTAAACCTCAAAGAAAGTGGAAGAAAACTCAAGAATGAGCCAAAAATCGAAGTTACACAAACATGCAACACTCTTACCTTTGATAATCACTAATAAAGCTTCCAAAAACTTGTTTTAATCTTCAAGAACTTCAGATTTTAGAGAGAAAATGTGGCTGGAAATATGGAGAATTTGAGAGAGTTTAGAGAGAGAAAGAAGCTAGAGAGAGAGAGGTGTTTTGAAAATGAATAAATGAGAGGGTGTGGTGATGATTTTGTCTTGAAAATGAGAAAGAGAGAGAGATGATGATTGGAGGGTGGGGGTGGCCGGCCATCTTTGGCCAATCCCCATTTTTCTTTTTCTTTTTTTTTTTGTTAAATAATTTAAATTGTTTAAATTTATACTGCTTAATTCAACGCCGTATCGGTTTTTAGCGCGATTTCGGTAGAAACCGACTTTTTCGAAGGTAGTTTTGAATCAATTGGATCAGTTTATTTATATTTTTAACAAAGTCTTTTATTTTATAAGTTGACTTTTAAATTTTTGGCATTATAGGATTTTCGGACGATTTCGGACCGGTACGGGCTTTTCGGGCAGTTTTCGGAATTTCTAGGTTTTTGCCTAAATTTTTCACGCAAACTAACCTAGATTATTTGGGCAACTTAAATACTACATTTTTGCCTACGGAAACGTTACTGAGTGACTAAACAAGTAGTTAACCTGATGGTCAAGATTGGTAGTTGTCACATTTACCCCCGGTTGAAAGAAATTTCGTCCCGAAATTTAATTCTTGCAGCTACCGCAGGGGTTCTTTGTGAAGAGATGCGGGTACTTGTCTTTCATGAACGCCTCCCGCTCCCAGGTGAACTCAGGTCCGTGCCTGGAGTTCCATCGCACTTTGACAATCGGTATTTTACTGCGCCGGAGTTGCTTGATTTCTTGATCAAGAATCTCAATAGGTTCCTCTGTGGCGCGCAGTTGTTCATCAATTTGTATCCCCTCTAAAGGCAAGACTACTGTCTCTTCCGACAGGCATTTCTTTAGATTAGACACATGAAACATGTCATGAATAGAGCTGAGCTCTATTGGCAAGTCCAGTCTGTATGCGACAGGTCCGATTCTCTCCATAATCTTAAATGGTCCAACAAAACGAGGGCTCAATTTCCCTCTCTTTCCAAATCTTATCAGTCCTTTCCAGGGTGATACCTTTAGTAACACTTTATCGCCAACTTGGAACTCTAACGGCTTTCGTCGATTATCAGCGTAGCTCTTCTGGCGATCCCTGGCAGCTTTAAGCTTCTCCTGCACCAGCTTAATCTTATCAGTAGTCTCCTGTACGATGTCAGGTCTAAGCAGTCGACTCTCTCCCACTTCTAACTAGTTGAGTGGGGATCTGCACTTGCATCCATACAGTGCTTCGTATGGGGCACACTGAATACTTGCATGATAACTGTTGTTGTAGGAGAACTCGACTAAAGGTAGGTGATCATCCAGCTGCCTCCGAATTCTAACACACATGCACGCAGCATATCTTCCAGTGTTTGTATGGTCCTTTCTGTCTGACCGTCAGTTTGTGGATGATAGGCGGTGCTCAAATCCACGCTGGTACCTAATGCTGCCTGTAGTGACTGCCAAAATCGTGAGGTGAATCTGCTGTCTCTATCGGAGATGATCGAGATCGGCACTCCATGTCGCATAACTATCTCATCGACATATAATTGCGCGAGCCTATCAATGCTATAAGTTTCCCTTACTGGTAAGAAATGCGCAGATTTCGTGAGTCGGTCAACGATTACCCAAATCGAATCATGGCCCTTTTTAGTCTTGGGTAACTTGGTCACGAAATCCATCGATATCCGCTCCCATTTCCATTCTGGGATTTCTGGTTGTTGCAACAGTCCGGATGGTTTCTGGTGTTCTGCCTTTATTCTCGCGCAGGTTAGACATTTGCTTACATAGGTGGCGATATCCTTCTTCATTCCAGGCCACCAATAGTGTTCCTTCAGCCCTTTGTACATTTTGTCAGAACCTGGGTGTATCGAGTACTTTGATTGATGAGCTTCATCCATGATCAATTTCCTTAACTGATCGACTTTCGGAACCCAAATTCTATCCTTGAAATAACGCACTCCATCCGTTCTCTCCTCAAACTCCTCCTCCATCTTGTGAAGTGTCTCCTTCTTTAAATTGTCAGCCTTCAGAGCTTCTCTCTGAGCTGCCAATATCTGACTTTTCAGGCTGGTCTGCACTATCACTCCCATTGCTCTCGTCCTTGTAGGCTTCACCCTTTCCTTCCTACTTAGCGCATCAGCTACGACATTCGCCTTCCCTGGATGATACTTAATCTCGCAGTCGTAATCGCTGAGCAACTCAACCCATCTTCTCTGTCTCATGTTCAGCATTTTCTGATCGAGAATATGCTGGAGGCTCTTATGATCTGTAAAAATTGTGCATTTGGTGCCGTAGAGATAATGTCTCCAAATCTTAAGGGCAAACACCACTGCTCCGAGCTCCAAGTCATGAGTGGTGTAGTTCTTTTCGTGGACCTTCAGTTGTCTGGATGCATAGGCAATGACTTTCTCATTCTGCATCAAAACACATCCTAATGTGAAGCATCGCAATACACCACGAAGTTATCCGTTCCCTCGGGTAAAGCTAGAATGGGTGCATTGCACAACTTATGCTTGAGCAGTTGGAATGCTTCTTCCTGCTTCTCTCCCCAAATAAACTTCTTGTCTTTTTGCGTTAAGGTTGTCAGCGGCTGCGCAATCTTGGAGAAATTTGCGATGAATCGCCGGTAGTAGCCTGCCAAACCGAGAAATTGTCGAATTTCAGTCGGTGTCTTCGGGGCTTCCCATTTCTTTATAGCCTCGATCTTGGCTGGATCGACGTGTATTCCTTCTTTGTTCACCACATGGCCTAAAAAGTGAACTTCTCGGATCCAAAATTCGCACTTTGAGAATTTAGCATAAAGCTTTTCAGTTTTGAGTAATTCTAGTATCAACCTCAAATGTTGCTCATGGTTCTCCTTGCTCCGCGAATAAATCAGGATGTCGTCTATGAAGACAATCACGAACTTATCCAAGTACGGTCGACATACTCGGTTCATCAGGTCCATAAAAACTGCTGGAGCGTTCGTCAAACCAAAAGGCATGACCAAGAATTCGTAATGACCATAACGAGTTCTAAACGCTGTCTTAGCAATATCATCCTCTCGAACTCGCACTGGATGATATCCGGATCGAAGATCGATCTTGGAAAAGTAAGTAGCTCCTTGCAATTGATCGAACAGATCATCGATGCGTGGAAGAGGGTATCGGTTCTTGATGGTGATCTTGTTCAGCTCCCTATAATTGATGCACATGCGAAAAGATCCATCCTTCTTCTTGACGAACAACACGGGGGCTCCCCAAGGCGAAAAGCTGGGTCGAATGAATCCTTTGTCTAACAGCTCTTGAAGTTGATTTGACAGCTCCTGCATCTCGGACGGCGCTAGACGATATGGCGACTTCGCTATGGGGCCTGCTCCGGGAACTAAGTCAATGTGGAACTCTACTTGTCGTGGTGGAGGTAATCCAGGTAGCTCTTCCGGGAATACCTCGGGAAATTCCCACACAACTAGAATATCCTGGATTTGCTTCTCTTCTGCTTTCTTATCTACTACGTGCGCCATGAAGGCTACACATTCCTTTTCGTAAATGGCTACGCATTTTCATGAACGATACTAACTTAATATCTCTCTTCGGCTTCTCTCCGTGCACTTCTAGTACACCTCCATCGGGTAATGCTAGCCTTACTATCTTCTCAGCACAGCATATCGTCGCTCGGTGGTTGGACATCCAATCCATACCAACTATTATATCAAAACTCCCTATCTTGATCGGGATTAAGTCTATACTAAAGTCCTTTTCTGCTAAGCCTAGAGTGCATTTCCTGACTACTTTGCTGGCCTTAACTAACTCCCCGTTAGAATACTCAATTAAACGCTTCTCTTTCAAGTTCTGTGATTTCTTGGGTCTTTGCTCCAAAATTTCTGACTACTTTTTCAACTTTTGATTGATTTATCACGAGTCTTTTCCTCCGACTGGTGCTCAAATTTTCTTGCATTACCATCCTTCCATTCGATGGGTATTATGACTTCCTTATTTCTTCTATTTACGACAAGGTCGGTAGTGACTTTAGTGACTATGGTAGGTACGACTTCCTGGACTTGTTGGGCCATCAGTTGAGCAATGTTGATCGATTAATTCTCACGGTTCACTTTCTAGCTACGTGTGTTTCTTCTGGAAAATACAGTTCCAATTCATTTGTAAAATGTATGTTTAATTAAAAGTTGTCTCTAATAAATGTTCGAGAATATTTGTATTTTTATTTATGACAATTTCCTTAAAATAAATTCGGTAAGAACGTCTTGGTGATTTAATAAAAATTAATTTCGTAAAAGCTTAATACATATCTGAAGAGTTCAAAGTTTGATGCTAATGCATCCTTAAATTATTTATCTTGTCCATACTGGGGTTTTAAATGGAACAACCCAAAAGTGCATTTTTGGAATTCTTTCAAAATCACGAGAGTTACAATCGATAGGATCAACTTTGCCAACCGTATTACCACAACTTGTCCGCCCAAGTCAACTCTCCTAGTCATCCTTCTTGCCGTCATAGCATTTTCTACAACTTTGGTGGTACATTCCTCCAAGAGATGCACCAAGTTTGTCAACTAAATTATGGCCTGATTCCATCTTGATTCCCTGCTCCGACTATTTTGCAGTCCGTCGGCGAGTGTTCGCATAGTTCGAGCCTCTCCTTGTGTCATACTACTAATATATCCGATCAATATCCCCGAAAGGATGTAAAATAATCTTGCATTATCTAGCTGAATTATCGCCAGTCCATTCCGAATGGTTGCCGCAGCTCTCTTCTGAGTTGTCTCATATGAGGCATTGGGAGGTTCGAGTTAGGCGTAGGAATAACTGGTGTACTTTGAGATAAGACAGTTGTTGGGGGTAATCGGAGGTGGATCAATTGAAATGTCTTCACTTGTTAGTCCAATGTCGGAATCGTAATGCCTGGACGGGACTTTCTCCGAAGTCTAAGTAATAGTGTTCGGCATAGTGATTGTAGTGTCCGCATAACTTATTAACGCGCCTTCAAACTACTAGTGTCATCCTAAGCGCTAACGCAAGAGTGTTCAACAAAGGCGTTACTTTACTTAAACGCGTAAGTGCTATAGTAGATATCAGAATCATGATGTGCTTATGTGAACTCACACGGTTTATGTTTTTCAGGAAAATTTCGAAGGTTCCAACTTTTAAACTCTAACAGTACGCTTAGTTCATAAGTCCTATCCTACTTATATCATAGCTAAGCGTAGGTGATCAGGCTCCGCTTATATATGATATATCAGAATAGCACCTATCCTAATCGTACGAGTTTTTAAATTCTCCTATACATCGAAATCTTTTTAATTAAAAGTTTTAACTTATTTTCGAAAAAGGTTGGTTATAGTACTTGGTTTTATGAAAAACCGATGTTCTCTATAACCTATGGCTCTGATACCAAGTCTGTAACACCCCGCTAAAGCGGAAACGCAAGGTGCAACAGCACAGATTTCATAGCGATAGGAGATAAATAACACTAATCATTCATAATTAAAATTTAATAGCGTTTACAAAGTTTACATCCAACCATAATTCAAGTGTTTTACAAACATAACAAAATAATAATAATAAAGTCTTGATTGGTGATTTCATAACAACAAAACTAGGCTTTATCGGTCACCTTCTGATTTCCTGAAAAGCATGTTAAAAAGAGACGTCAACTACGAGAGTTGGTGAGTTCACAGGTTTTTATATGCACAAAAAGTTTCATATGCAGTCTTATTATCGAAAACTTTCGAACCACTTTAAACAATCAAAACCACGTGTATACTTGGACGTTCGCTCACGCCAAAATACACATTTATGCATAAGATATGTAAATTCGAGCCACTACCAATCCGTTAACCCCAACGAATACCTCAGAGGTGGTAGCGGACCACATGGGCAGAGCGTTCATGCGAGCTACCTCAGCGGTGGAATTTCCTTCCACATGGGTAGATCGTCTTCCAACGGGTACCTCAGCGGTGGGGACCTGTCCCACATGGGTAGCCGTTAATTCCGAAATAGTGCACCCTTCACTCGTCAGTCCTTCGGGTGGGTCTTGGTACCAAATAGCGCTATCCACTAAGTCATAGGCTCCTAATGAGTTAATGGTAGTGTATATTCTAAGGGGCAAAATTTACACGCACATATCATCACAATGCATATTCACTTGCTAGAAAGCAATACTTGTACACAATTCACATAACATTTGCTAGAAAGCATACGTGTACACAATTCACATAACATTTGCTAGAAAGCATACGTGTACACATTTCACATAACTTTGCTAAAAAGCATACGTGTACACAATTTCACAACTTTGCTAAAAAGCATACGTGTACTCAATTCATATAACTTTGCTAAAAAGCATACGTGTACACAATCCACAAAATCTTTTATTATCAACACGCTTTTCACCCCAAAACACGTAAAAACGGTAAAAACGGGGGCTGTGAATACTCACCTTGAGTGGTTTTAGCGTTTAGACAATCGTTAGTGCGAGGTTAAGTCCCGGCTCCGATTCTACCAATGCCCTAATACAAACGTAGTTGTCGTAAGTTCTAAATTTTACGGTCCGTAAATAATAAATCAATTCCGATATCCATATAATGCCTTTATTATATTTTAAAAAGTTCATTTTAATATAAAATGTCTTTTTGTTACATAAGATTATGATCCAAACACATGGGAATTAGGAATGTTTGTAAAGTAACATTTTTGAAATATTCCACTTCTGGCAGATTTGTTCCAATGCAAAGGTGTCACCAATAAACCTAGTTCCAAAGGGAGTTAGGTTTCAAAAATTTTACCTACTGGAATTTGGGATATTAACAACAATCCCACAATTTTTCATAATTTTTGGAAGTGTTTTACATATTTTAAGAATTTTTGCAAAAACAGTGGACACCTTTTATTTTTCAGATTTACATGTCAGGGGTGTTTGCTTCATAAAGAATTCATTTCTCCACCAAATCACGAATTTCAAAAGGGATTTTCTAGATGACACATATACCAAGCTAATGAGACAAATTTCACATCATTTGGGTGATTGTTGAGGGAGATATGGCCTTTTAAAGTTGTGCATGTGCAATCTGCCACCATGGGACAGCCTACACCACTAACTTGTTTTCATTGGTTGAACCCTCAAAAGTCCACCAAATCACATATTTTGGATTCTTTAGAAATCTATCTCAGAGAACTTGAGTTTGAAATCAAAAATCGTGCATTTTGGATAAATTGTCAAAGAGATATGCATGCATGAAGATGATACAAGTTTTCTGACCAAGAGCTGATGAGCATCAAAAAGTTTTTAAATGGTTGGAGGGGTTTTACTCCGAATTTTTAAGTGATTCAAAAGGTATTTTCTTCCTAACTCATCAAATTTCAATCTATCAAATTTTTGTAGAAAAATATCTCAGTTTACTATACTTTTGAGACGTCCAAACACACATGCAAACATCAGACAGATTCTGTCCAGAATCAAAACCCCATTTTCATCCATCAAAACACATAAAATCACAAGATTTCTTGGGGTTTCTTGCTATTAAACCATAAACTCATATCATTTATCAAATAAATAGATGAAATATGCATTATCATCATCAATAAACATGCATGAACTATCAATAAAGTCCAGCCCCAAAATGATGATCAAAAACATCAACAACAAGATTTTTGAAATCAAACTTGTGTTCTTATGGGGGATTCATGGATATTCACCTTCATAGAATGTTTAAACACATTTCTAAGGTTCTATCTCATCCCCAAACATCAAGATGATTATCAAAACATAAAGGAGGGATTAAACCTCAAAGAAAGTGGAAGAAAACTCAAGAATGAGCCAAAAATCGAAGTTACACAAACATGCAACACTCTTACCTTTGATAATCACTAATAAAGCTTCCAAAAACTTGTTTTAATCTTCAAGAACTTTAGATTTTAGAGAGAAAATGTGGCTGGAAATATGGAGAATTTGAGAGAGTTTAGAGAGAGAAAGAAGCTAGAGAGAGAGAGGTGTTTTGAAAATGAAGAAATGAGAGGGTGTGGTGATGATTTTGTCTTGAAAATGAGAAAGAGAGAGAGATGATGATTGGAGGGTGGGGGTGGCCGGCCATCTTTGGCCAATCCCCATTTTTCTTTCTTTTTTTTTTTGTTAAATAATTTAAATTGTTTAAATTATACTGCTTAATTCAACGCAGTATCGGTTTTTAGCGCGATTTCGGTAGAAACCGACTTTTTCGAAGGTAGTTTTGAATCAATTGGATCAGTTTATTTATATTTTTAACAAAGTCTTTTATTTTATAAGTTGACTTTTAAATTTTTGGCATTATAGGATTTTCGGACGATTTCGGACCGGTACGGGCTTTTCGGGCAGTTTTCGGAATTTCTAGGTTTTTGCCTAAATTTTTCACGCAAACTAACCTAGATTATTTGGGCAACTTAAATACTACATTTTTCCTACGGAAACGTTACTGAGTGACTAAACAAGTAGTTAACCTGATGGTCAAGATTGGCAGTTGTCACAGAAGCGATCGCGGCGTCGGTTAAGATACCGAAATGTTTGGCCAAGAGCGTCACGTATTGGCCACCAACGATGCGACTACCCTCGCGATAACCACTCGCCTTAGCGAGTTGAGCGGCGATGAGATACAGAGCATTTAGATATTTATCATCCGTAGAGAGTTGCTCAAGAAGCCACAAATCCTGCACGGTTACTTTCTCCTCACTCGAAGATCGAGCATTCACCGCTTGAATGAGCATGCGGTGTAGAAGTCTATCCGTCGAAGCAATAAAACCTTTCACCTTGAGGTTGCCATGATAATCACCATCACCCAAAATCGCCCATGCCAAACGCGGATCAAAATCATCGGGTCTCTTTGCGGTCGCCCACATGTACTCCTCAAATCCGGGAGCATCAACGTCCAATTGGGTATATATCCCCAAAGCAAGAGCAAAATCAACCAAAGAAAGAGATCTCCAAACACCACCAAGTCGGAAAGTCATACAAGATTGATGAAATTCCCCAAGAGCCTTGATCGCATCGAAACGAAACGTGGCCACAAACTCCACGATAAGCTCTCGGTAGAGGGTCTCGGCGATATTGAAAACTCGCTCCCATGCATGGCAAATGTAGTACTCGTTGCCATCCTCATCGTATGCGTACTTTTCAAGAATCGCTTTGATGTCGTTCTCGACATGTATTGATCGAAGAAGATCCCAATCGACTCTTTTCGGCATGAGAATTTGGCGGGGGAGAAGTCGGTTGACAATGTCCCGATATTCCTCCTTCTTTCGAGCGTTTAAAGTCGGGTCGTTCGTAAACGAGGTGAAAACATGACTTCCATCCGGTGCATGGAAGTTGATTGCGGCGGCGGTCTTAGATGCGCGGGTCTTTTGTCTCTACAAAATCAAAATACCATTGTCTTAGAAAGGTTTCAATCCATAATTGCAAGACAAGGTTTATACTTTCAAAAATCCAACGAGACAAAAACCTATACGACTAACAAGTTCAAGCATCACATATATATGCATAACAAAACAAGAACAATGGGGATGTGGAACATCCCCAGACTTGAACTTTTAGTTCAATCCACAATTTCAAATCAATCTAGCTAGCAAGAAAGAATGGGGGATTTTGGTTTTCTCAAAATCCCCACACTTATCATTTAACCACAATCACTAGATTAATCAATCAAGTAGCATGCTAGAAACAAGATTTCAATCACAATATAGGGCATGCATTCATCTATAAGCTCTAAATCATCAATGGTGTATCAAGAACCATGTCAATTTCATTCAAGCAAAGAAACACCATTGCTACCCAAAACAAGATCTTCAATTACCAAATCGAGCAATCCTTACGAAATCAAAGTTAGGAAACGTACCATGTTCATGATGAAAGATGAAATTGAAGCTCAAGAAGGACGAATTTCTCAAGAACGTGAGAGGGTTTGGCGGCGCCTAAGAGGAACTAGGTTTGTGTGTTTGTGAAAAGTGTGAAAAAGAAGGTTTAAAAACCCCCTGCCCCGACTTCGCGTCGCGAAACCCAGGGTTTCGCGTCGCCAAACAAGCTGATTTCAGAAAACCCTGATTTTTTAAAAGTTTCGCGTCGCCAAACAGCCTTCTTCGCGTTGCCAAGTTCGAAAATTTTTACCTGATTCGTGGCTTAATCACTTGGCGTCGCCAGAATTGGGATCTGGCGATCGCCAAATGCCTACTGTTTCCAACTTGTGAATTTTTGCATCGCATTCCGATTTCACTCGAATCTGGTTTCTATCCCCTCCGTATGGTTACCTAAGCAATATCAAATGAAAACATTAGTAAAAACACACACAAAAATCACTAAAAATGAAAGAAAATCAAAAAGCTCGGGTTGCCTCCCGAGAAGCGCTTCATTTTTGGACGGGTCTAGAGCTCGACCCCACTTTTGGCTCATTTCTTGGCACGTCGGGATGACGAGCCTCTCTTCTTCCTGTGATCTTTCTTGGAGGTTCCCGGTTCCTTGGTTGATTGCTCCTTTTTGTGCATCGGGTTTGAATAGTCCTCCGTTTTCTTTCCAAGCTCATGCGGGAGTAGTGGGCGGTTCATGCTTTTAGTGTAGGCCATAGAAGGATCATCGTAAGGTTCGTCGAGGTGTCTAACCGGCTCTTCGTTAGGATCAAAGTAAATCCGATTGTCTCCATAGCCTAGGCTTGTGACTTGATTGCGCATATCGGTATTTACTTGAGCGGTGTGCAAGAAAGATCTCCCGAGGATTATCGGGATCTCCGTGTTTTGTGGAAGGTTAGCTATGACGAAGTCCGTATAGTACACAAATTTTCCAATACGAATTGGGACTCCTTCCGCTATTCCTAACGGTGTTGTCATATAACCGTTCACTCCCCGGTATTGATAGTTCGTTGGCACGATCCTCTTGACTCCCATTTTCCTGCAATAGCAAACAGGCATCATATTAAGAGCGGCACCTGAATCAACCAAAGCAAGACCACTAAATTTATGACAAGAAATAGGCAAGTTGTAACTCCCTGGATCATGCTTGATTGGTGCGATGTAGATGAGATCATCTTCCGGTGCTTTCTCCTTTTCTTTCTCTTTCTCTTTGCCTTTATCTTCTTTCTTCGGGATCATGAATTCCGCGTATCCGCCTTGCTTTCCGTCTTCCTCATCTTTATTCTCACTTGAAGCTTCGGGAACTTTGAGTCGTAGGTGTTCGAAAGACACGGTGAACCCCTCCGAATCGTAATCAGTGGCATAATCGGGCTCACTTTCACTCTCGGTTTCCACGTACTTCTTTGTGTAGATGTCCGTCCACTTCTTCTTTGACGGCTCTCCGGTTATCATGAGCATTGGTTTTGCATTCTCCACTTTCGGGTTGACTAGTGTTTGCATTGGCAATTCTCCTTGCGTTCTTTCACTCAACATCTGCGAAACACGTCCAACCTGCAATTCCAAATTCTAGATGGTACTTTGGTGATTACGTAGGTATGAACCCACTTCATCGTTCAGTTTCTTTTGCGCATCCATGAATTGGATAATTCGATCTTCGATAGATACCCGTGGCTCCCCATCCGATCTTTGGTTCTGTTGAGTCGGTGCAAAGAAACCGGGAGGTCTAGGGATGAAATTACGGTTGTTGTTCCACCTCCCTTGGTAATCGCCTCGGTTGATATAGTTCACCTCCTCGGGTGTCATCATCGGTTTGTTCGGGCAATCCTTAGTCAAATGCGGTCCATTGCACTCCTCGCATCCAACCTGCAAAGCATGAACAGATTTAATAAGTTCCTCGATTTTGCGTTCAAACTTTACCTGTTGGTTTTTCATAGCGGCTAGTTCATCGGATGGATCGAAGTCGGTTGAGATCTTTCCGGCCATCCTCGGGATTTGTAATCGCTTGTCCGTCCTCCGGTCTATGTTATGTAAGAGCATATCTTCGAGGAGCTCTCAACCTTCCGTGGGCGTTTTGTACATGAAGACACCACCTGCAGATGAATCCAAAGTAGCTTGTGAGGAGTAAGCAAGTCCACTATAGAAAGTTTGAACCTGTTCACTCTTATTCAACTCATGACTCGGGCACGAGTTTAGGAGGTGCTTAAAACGTTCCCATGCTTCGGATATGGTTTCCCCGTCTTGTTGTTGGAAAGAACGGATCTCGGCTCTCAGTTTGTCGATTTTGGATGGTGGAAAAAATCGGGAAAGGAACTTTGAGCGAAGTCCTTCCCATGTAGTGATTGAACTTGGTTCTAAGGATCTTAACCAAGCCCTAGCTTCTCCGGTAAGCGTTAGAGGGAAGACCCGAAGACGAATCGCATCATCCCGGTCTGCCTCTGTTTTGAAAAGATCACATATGTCCACGAAGTTCTCCATGTGAACGATAGGATTGCTATCGTTTTTCCCGTCGAAGGTAAGGTCCTTGATCATGTGTAGGAGCTTCCCCGGGATTTCTTTGTTCAGATTCGGCTTCGTGATCGGATTGGTGGGTACAGTTGGAGCGGCTCTCCTGGCAGTCCACATCGGTGCCTCGTCTCCCATCTCAAAAATCAAAGCTCTCGGACGAACTTTGTTTGCTTTTGATTTCTTTTTGTTTCTTTTTCTGAACTCTCTCTCCGGCTCCTCAAATGGCTCTAACAAGTCTGCCGTGACTGAAATCACAACAAACGGTTACGGGCAACTTGCGGGAGACAAAGAGATAAAATATAAATAAAGATAAAACTAAAACTAATTAATTACACTAGAAAGCGAAAAACTTGCAAGGGAAAGAATCCCTCACAAGGATCGATTAACCAAACTAATTAGACTAAAATCTAACAACTACCGTTCCCCAGCAGCGGCGCCAAAAACTTGATGCGGTAATTATCGTATATAAAATGCGTAACAAGTTTTAACCTCTAATGCCTAGCCACCGTCTTACCACATATACAGGCAAGCGTACCTGATCGTGAGTAATATAGTGTAGGAAAGTCCATGTATCGTATCTACCACTGGGAACGGTCAAGTTTTCGTAGACTAAAGTCTGAATCGGTTTAATTAATCTAAAAGGGGGGTTTTGTATGAAAAAGGTTTGAATACTGAAAAAGATAATTAACTAAGTAAAACTAAGAAAGCGATTAAAATAATAATTGAAGTTTATAATAATGGAAAAACAGCAGTACTTATCATGATAACATGAATCCCCAATATGGATGACATGATTAGGTCGAAGGTTTGGTTGTTTTGACTATTGTAGGAATTTAAGTCTGGGACACCCTAACATGTGCAATTTATGGCTATGAACTAGGATATGGTCCTCCTAATTCTAATCCTAAATTGTTTGGTCCACAATCTAGAATCAGTAAACCCTTCCCAATCAGTATTGCAATGGCTCTTTTACTATCGGTCACTTATTGGTCAAAGTAACCCCTTAACATAACTCTATGGTCCAAGTCAGGCTAAGGTAGGTTGATTATCCTTTCGGAGTCTATCTGTTTTGGTCTAACAAATACACCCAACCAAGTGAATTCAAATCGCCACAACAACAATAATCAGAAAAGAACCATAAACGACATTCAATTAATCAAAAACAAACCAATAAACATTAATTGCAAAGTATCATCCACAAGGGTTCATCTATCATGACAAGCACTACTAATAGACTACTCACTCATATTGAAAACAAAAACATAAACAAAAGTGGACATCGACATGATACCGACAGTACAACGATAGATGATCAGAGATCGACTTCCGCAGCGTATCGGCACCTTTCGTACTCTCACTCTCGTTCCTCTGTACTCCCCTCGTGTATTGCACTTCAAAACTCATGTCCAGAACTGAAGGAGGAGGCTGATATTTAAAGAAAAACGACCAGGCTCCATCTGGCGATCGCCAGACTGCCCACTTGGCGACGCCAAACACTTAATTTAACCCTAATCTTCAACTCAGTCGCACTTGGCGGCGCCAAATATAGGACTTCGCGATCGCCAAGTGTCTTCTGTGTTGACTTTGTGCATTTTTCACGTTTTCTCGACTTTTTCCGTACTTTTCCGTTCCACGGCCTCCAAATCCTTCACAATCAATAATAAGCTCATTTAGTGCATGAAATGATCATAAACGGGTGAAAAATGGGGTAAAGTCATACGATTACGCGCAACCAAAACATGTATAATTTTGGTGTTATCAATCATCAAATGATATTCTTTGAAACTTTGGAGTATTTTCATACCAGAACGTGATATGATGGTGATTCATATGTGATACAATATGTATATGGAGAACATATTTTGAAAGGAAATGGGGAATATAAGTTGAAGATATCATATGTTGAAGAGAAATAGTCAATAGCTCAATCAAGTGATGATTGATTGTAGAAATCAAAATTCTTGATCATGAATTCCAAAGAACAAAATTCAAACGCAAAACAGATAGACTCAGTAAGCACAGTGTATTCAAGAAATGAATCAATGATTAGAAAGTTCAATTGTGAAGAACAATTCACCATTAATAATCTGAATAAGAATTGAATCATTGAAATGAAATAACGTGCATTGAAATCAAATAGGAATTCAAGCGAGTGTATTTCCACCGAATAATTTCAACGAATTTATGAGATGTGGAAATAACTATGTCAAGAAAATTATAACACGTGGTAATTCGTGAAACGATTTAGAATCGGAAAGGAATGAACACAAGTAAGTTCCTGATGATGAACACCACGGTTAAACACAATTAAGCGCAAGTTATGAACTAGGGTTTAGAGGGATACTTACAATAACGCTCATATAACACATTGATGATCGGGTCTTGAACTGATTTATTCAAGAGCCACAAACCTGCAAAATCAAAATCAAACAGATTTTGGTATCCACTTGGATGTGGATCCTCGTGTGTTAGATGCAATTGGTTTATAAGATGAAATCTTGTAAATCCCAAATCGATCATCTATATACTCTTCACACACAAAATCATTTCTTTGAAAGTAAGAACCATATGATGTTCTTTTGGAAAGACTAAGAAGTTTATTTGTGGAATAAACTAACTGAGACTTACCAAAAGATGTATCATGAAAAAATTTGTTCTTTTGAACTATCGGTTCCGAAGCAAAAGATTTTGCATTATCTAACTTTGCATTAGATCCCTTGACTCGCCAAACAAACTTACCATTGGAATAACGATGAGTACCTGAATAATCAACACGACGATCATAGAAGAGATTAGAAGAACGAATCTGACCACTTGAATTGATGTTACTCCGTGTAGCAACATTCGCAGGAAAGGAATTATGAGCATTAAAAACTAGTGTCTCAAGTTCCTTCATCTTAGAAGATAGCTTGTTTCGCTCTTCAAGAATATCATTAAGCTTCTTCTGTTGATCAGTTCGCATCTGTTGCTCATTCATGATATCAGTCAATAATACAAATAACTTGCTTGTAAGCTTCTTTATTTCAGCCTTAAAAGCTTCCTTTTGATCCTCAAAATCTTTTTCCACAAGACTTGGCTTCTTAGGTTCAGCAATTATCTGTTCCAAAACAGTCTTTTCATGTTGAAAAACCTTCTCTTTTTGTTTAAATTGATTTCGTACATCGGATAACTGATTTTGCAAATTAACAATTTGCTGATGAAGCTCAATACGTTTCTTTTCATCAACTTCCCTCTCTGATTGAACAACTTGTGTGTCTTCCTCAAAGTCATGCAAATTGTATTTCCCAACATGAAAACTCGGTTTCTTCGACGATTTCGTCTTACTGTCAATCGCATTCATTTTCTTCTCAAACTCCTTTCTTTCAATTACAAACTTTCTTTCTAAGTCAGATATCTTCTGTGAGAATTTTTCACTTTTTAATTCAAACGATTTTCTCTCATTTACAAAAACGCTTCTCTCTTCTTCAAAAACCTTTCTTTCTTTCTCAAAGTTACTTCTCTCAATGATCACAATTTGTTCAAAATCAGTTACTTGCTTTGAAAGTTCCATTACTCTTGATTGAGAAGATATAGGCTTGTTTTTGAAAACCTTCTTATCTTCATCAAGTTCAAGAACTTTTATTTGCAAACATTCATTTTCTTTTCTCAAAGAAGTTACAAGTTTTAAATTTTGAGCATTTCCAAAAGAATGTTTCAACATTTGATCCTGCTCATTTTGCAAATCCTTTTTCAAACTTGTAATCAGACTTCTTTCTTGTGAAAGAGAATCTTCAAGATCAGTAACTTTAATAAGAAGTTCAGCTTTTTCAACCTTTGAAACTGATAAACTTTTGTGCAACTCAAACTCTTCTTTCTCGGTGTTCAGCTTCTGTTCCAACTCAACTATCTTCATTGACAATTCAGTATTCTTTCCTTCAAATAATTGTCTTTCATCCCCAAAACTATTTCTCTCTTCTTCTAATTTCTTTGACAGAATGTCAAATTCAACTTCTTTCTTTGTAAGCCTAACAATCTCTCGTTGATCATGAGTCACTTGTTGTCTAAGAGATTTGATGATATCTTGTTGTGAAGATGTTGATTTCCCATGAGCCACTACTTGTTATGTGAGGGAAATATTTTCTCACTTAAGTTTCCAAATTATGCATGTGAACCGTTTGATCCTTTCATAGATTGTCTCAATGAAATCTTGGTTTAGGAGATCGTGCATATAAGCATTCACGGCTGCCCTTTGTAACTCTGTGAATTCAGAATCCATTGTTAACTGCACAACGAAAAATTAAGGATCGTCAACAGAAACTTCGATTAAAAGTATGAATTATGTACACACTATTGATATCGAACAAATCAAAAAATTCTGAAGAAAATGGGTAAAAATAAAATTGAAGGACTAAAAAATGACAAAACTTGAAACTTAAACGACTAAAGAATACAAGTACAAGGACTAAACGTGTAAAAGTGTGGAAAGTTTCAAGTTCAGGGACTAAAAATGACACTATTTGAAAATTTAAAAGTCCAAGGGTTGAAAATGAAACTTTTGAAAACTTTAAGTCCAGGCACTAAAAGTGACAAAAGTTGAAAATTAACAAACTAACGGTCTTAACGGAAACTGGACTAAAAATGTTATTAAACTAACGAAAATGATAACGGAACCTACAAAAGCTTAACAAAACACTACCGAAAGACACCGAAAAATTACGAAACAAAAACCAGCATATAACCAACTTCCTTCTCTAGCAACCCGTAACACCGAACTATGATCGAAACGTCTCGAGGTAGTCCCGAATTGAGCTCGAAAAAATGCGAGAAAAATGTTTCTCGTATCACTTTTAATGCACGTCGAACAACGTCGAGAACTCGCTGATTGAACCTAAAAATTTCACGAGACAATACTCTATCAGTCAAACTTTCAAGAAAAACAAAAATGATTTCCCGACAAAAACCGCTTGATCATCGAAATCGTCCCGCAAAATGACCGGTTGTCATGAATTTCACATAAAATGATGAAATTCGTTGCGAAGGCTTGACTTGAGATCGCTCAAAACCTTATCAGTTAACCTCGAAAGTACCCGAAAATCACTTTTCTCAAAAGTTCTCGTGGCACTCTACGTCAAAAAAAATAGAAAGATCTCCTGGCAAAGTTATCTCGATCACCGAAAACGTCCCGCAAAATCACCGTTTGTCATGAAAGACACATAAAATCATGAAATTCTTTCCATAGGCTTGACTTGAGAGCACTCGAAACCTTATCAATTAAGCTCCAAAAATCTCGAAAAATATTTTCCTCAACAAATCTCGTAGCACTTTACGTCTAAAAAATAAAACGGGTACTCAAAAGATTACCGTGTCCACCGAAAATATGCCAAAAAAATGAACGTTTTAACACTTTAAAAATGAAATTGTAACAACACTTGACTTGAAAACTCAAAGATGAATGTCACGAGATGTGACGTTGGTGACGTTTGCATGTACTACGAGTGTATGTGTGTGTTACATGTGATTATATATGTGACGTGAGTATATAAAATATCACGTGTGTGTATGAAAATAAAACGAGAGTATGAAATGTCTCGAGAGAGATTATGAATATTACGTGATTGGTTGGAAGTTTACGTGTGTGTATTCTGCATGAAAATAAAAGAAAAACAATTTACTTGAATATCTCAAAAATCACGCAGTACCCACAAGGTTTGACCAAAAACAATGAATTAATTGACCATCTAGTCAAATTAATACACTCATGACACGTCCATTTTTTTTTTACTCATTCAATCAAAGAAATTGATCACTAAAAAACAAGGTCATTTAATAAAGCATCCACATGTCAGAATGTATGTGACACACTCCAATCAGGTACACGCAAAACACACTCTTGCACAATCAGGTTCACGCAAAACACATGCTTTCATCCAATCAGAAGACGCCACCTCACTTCGAGTGAGGAGAGAGAAGACTTCGAGTGATGACATCATGCTGACGTCAGAAACGCGGTCAGCGCACGCTGACCGACGTCTGACCGAGCGTGAAATCGCTGACCGAGCGTCTGACTCCCTAATTTCCTCTGACCGAAATCTGACTCACACAAATTAACTATGCTCGAACTGCTGACTGACCTACTACACCTCTATTTCGAGCCTCTTACTCCTATTTCGAGTCTGACCAACTTTTTCCACTAAGAGACTCGAAAAATACCAAACTAAGACTCAAGACATCAAATTTGGACCCACAAACAACTTTTTGAAAAAAAAAATCTTAAAATTTTGGATCAAACACCCAAAATTTTCACCTTCTTCCTCAATAACACCTCAAGAACATGAAGAACACCTTCAACCCAAAAATTTTAAAAACACAAATTTAACCTCTAAAACCAAAAACAAATGGTAGATTTATGTCCAAAAACACTTTTTAGAAACAAATCCACTCAAAAACAAATAAAAAACACAACAAAAAACACCAAATCACTCAAGAACACTCAAGAACACAAACTCAAAAATTCAAGAACGATTTTCACAAATCTTCACCAAATTTGATCAAATTCAAATATGTTGCTTAATTCATGATTACAAACAACTTTTGTGAAGCAACACTTACCAAAAATAGATCAAACTCATCCAATTTTTCAAAATTTTCTCAAAAACTCCATGGATGAACTTTGAAGCTTTTCAAAAATCAAAAACTCAAATTTGAGTACAATTTTGATCTAGAGTGATTGGAGATGATTAGAAAACACACCAGAAACACAAAAACACAAACAAATCTACAAGATCTACAACAAAAATCTACAAATCTACAAAAATCCTATAAAAACCCATTTCTTCAAAATTTCTTCAAATTTCTTCAAATCTTCGTCAAATTGTGCACCAAATCTTCTGCCATAGCTCTGATATCAATTGTAAGTGCAAGAAACAATGGATCAAATCAATCAATTCTCATTCCATCACGTAAATCTTACAATATGAACTTTCTCTCTCTAGATTCTCTCTCTAGAACTCACTAATGAATATTACAATAAAGCTCCTTACTAATTACCACTTAATCTCTCCTATTTATACCAAAGACTAATTAGTCAAACACTCTAATTACAAGACTTTGACTCCTCTAATTAAACCTTTGACTTTGACATTAAAGCTTCCTTCTTTGACTTTGACTCTTCCATTTAATGCTTTTACTTTGAGTTTGATGCTTGACTTTCTTCTTTGACCTCCATGCTTTGTCATTGTTTGACTTGAATATTATTTCCTCATCTTGAGATCTCGGATACAATAATATTTGCTCTAACAGTCTCAAAAGGGAATTAGACACACGTTGGTTGGTTAAAGATTGGCGATACATTATCCTTTCATCATGATAAAGCTCTTTGGTTATTTCTAAGTGAACATCTTGGAAATATATCGCGTTTGAAGATTCGCAACCTTGATTTTAAAATCAGTAAAGGCTGAGGTTGCGGTCTCACACTCTGAAGAAAGCCTAATTCTCTCGGCGTTAGCCTCAAGTAACTCCTTTTCAAGGGTGTGAACCAAGGTGTCTTTTTCCGAAACAATCGCTCTTAGATTCAGAATCTGATGTTGACAGGCATCTAAGTCCATGGCTTTCAATCTAAGTTCAGACACCTCCTTCTCTAGTTTAAATAGGTCGGGACTCTTAGTTGCGGAAACATCCTCGGGTGGGATAACTAAGGTCTCTTCTGAAAGTTCCATTTCCCTAGTGTTATAACTAGTGTTCAGGTCGGTGTAGTTGATGGGAGGCATAGCAACACGAGGGGTTCTAGCCTTAATGCCTTCCCATGTAGGTTGGGTGTTGGTCGGATCACTAGCAGGAACAAAGATAGGTTTGTTTGGAGCAGGACTTGTGGGTGGACTGCCTGAGGTACTGTTTGAAGGACTAGTGGTTCTAGTGATGGTCTCACTATTGATTACTTCAGTGTAAGTGACAGTCTGTCTAACATATTCCTCAGTTACGTGTCCTCCTACAAAAACAGGTTTGGGCTTGGAGGCGGCCATGTCCTCAAAGTTGTACAGATGTGAAGGTGCCTTTTCTAAAACATGATTTTCGGAAAGTCCAAGGCCGGGTTTAGCTTTATAAAAAGGATTCTTGTTGGCATGCTGAGTGAGAATACTCAGAGTCTGTTCAGATTGTCCTCTTTTGAAATTGTTATCCTCAAGCTCTTGAATTTTAGAAAACAGTCTAGTTCTTTCTTCCGAAAGTAACTGCAATTTGATTGTGAGCTCTCCATGGTCACTGTTAAGTTCCTCATGGGATTTTTGAAGACACAAAAGTTTGTTTGAAAGGTTGGACTCTCTAATGCCAGACTCAAGTATCTCACGATTATAATCTATAGTCAAATCCTCGAGAGAGTTTTTGTAAATGGCATTGTCAGTTCTAAATTTCGTGACGAGGTTCCTTTCCGATTGGAGACTACTCTCTAAGTCACAAATTTTAGCTTCTAACATTGCCATAGTATCAGTAATATCAGGAATAGTGGATACCTCAGATGGATCGATGTCTTGGTAAGTGCTTGGACCAACAACTTCTGGTCCCTCGAAATCAGCCATCAAGCACAAACCCTTCACCATATGGTCATCCTCATCCGAGCTCTCTTCCTCGCATACCCAATTCTCCTCATCCACAAGCAAAGCAACCCCTTTCTCCTTCTTCCTCATCAAAGCAGCCTTTTTCTCAAAGTAGGCAGCATCCTTGTACTTAACTGAGCAGTCTCTAGCATAGTGTCCCAACTTACCACACTTGTAGCAAGTGGTAGTGGGACTGGCAGCTTGTTGAGGAGCGGGGTTTTGGTTCATGGGAATCGGGGGTTGATTTGACCTTTGACCACCTTGGTCGGCAGGAGCTTGTTGATCTTCTCTCGGAGCTTGTCTGGAACTGCTTCCCGTTGATCACCTCCGTTGTAGCTTCCTTTGCCGCGATCCATTCTCTCATCTGACCAGCGGTCGTTCCTTTCTTGCTCGAATCCATAACCCGGTCCTTGATCAAGCCTTCCACCATCATGTCTTCCTCCGTACCCGCCATCATACCCTTGACGGTTTATATACCCAGACTCTGGAGTGTATTGCCTTAAGCTTATCCGGTAGTTGTGATTGGAGATCTGATCTCTCCAGTCTCCTTGATACCTTGGACCTCCTTGATAGTCCAAGTACGTGTTGTCTCTTCTGGAGTTGTCTCTGAACCTCCCTTGGTCTTCTCTGTACCTTCCCTGCTCGTTGCGAAATCTTCCCTGATCGTATGACTGAAATCTTTCCCCTTGATGATAGTTTCCTCTACCTTGGTTGTTGAACTGAGATCTGTCCATCTGATACTGTCCTCCCCTGCCTTGCCCCATCCTGCCTCCTCCTGGATATCCTGATCCCCGTGATCTGTTAAATCCATGGTTTGCGTTCAGCTTTTGCACGTTGTGCGAGATTAGGGCAAGGGACTCATTCACGTTGAAGAGTTCTTCATCAGAAATGGTAATGATCAACGGATCATCGGGATGTTGTATGCTTGGACCAAAGTTCGGGTTGAACTCTTGGTTGTAATCTTCTTGATGATGCTGAGGTGGTACAATGTTGTACTGCGTGGGTTGGATTGGAACAGAGTTCGGTCCTCTAAAGGGCACTGCCGCTAGTGCCAGAGGATCAACAGCTTTCTTGGTTCTTCCACCGGTAATGAACTCCTCATGCTGAACCATCATACTGAAAAGATCATGCAGACCCATAACTCCAAGATTTCTGCTTAACTGAATGTTAATGGCCATGTTTTGCCATTCCGGAGTCAGATTCTTCAAGAATTTCACGTTGACTTCGTACTTCGTCTTCTCTACACCTAACCTTCTTAGATCATTGACAAATGAGTTCAGCCGTTGATAGGATTCTGTGAGGGATTCGTTTTCCCGGGCTTTGAATCCTTCATAAGCGTTCAGCGCGCTCTCCTTTTGGCTTTCTAGGGCAGTGTCACCACCCTGCATCTGTTGCTCAATCTCGAGCCATACGTCCCGTGCGTTGGTCAGACTGTCGACTCGGGCGTACATGTCATTCGGGAGAGCCATGATTAGGAGGGTAAGTGCTCGTTTGTCGACGAGGTGACGTGCTCTCTGTTTTGGGTTGTACATCTCTACAGGATTTTCAACGACGTATGACGGTAGTTCTGGGCATGTGTCAGTTCTCGGGACTGCGGCTACGGTAACCGTTGGTCTGACAGGGCCTTTGCGTATGGACTTCATCAGGTTCTCGTCTAGAAGATCAAGAAAGTGTATCATTCTGCGCTTCCATTGCTGATACTCTCCCATCACCAAGACGGGAGGGCGAGATTCGGATTCGATTCCGATAATTTCCTTTGACATCTCTCTCTCTCTCGAAGAGGATCTCCTAGTATGACTCACTTGGCTGAAGAAAAGATTTTTGTAAAAAGCAGATACCTTGAGCGCCTCGGGACACCGTTAGCTTCAAGTTTTGAAAGTTTTGAAAAGTAGCTAAGTGTCGGATTCGAGGAACAATTTTGCAAGAGTTCAGGCTCGAAGAGGCGAAATCCGACCTGGAAACTGACGTTTTCCGAATCGGATTTGGCTCACAAGTATGGGGTTCGGAAAAGAGGCTTTTCCGATTCGGAAAAGTGTATTTTCCGATTCGGAAAAGGGGTGATTTGGGAAAAGGCTTTTTCAGTTTGGAAAATGAGAATTTAAGGAGTAAAACCCCAAATCAGAAGGACCAAATTCCGATTCGGAAAACAAGGTTTTCCGATTCGGAAAAGGTGCAAATTCCGATTCGGAGAAAACTACAATTTCCGATTCGGAAATTTTGAACTGAAAACTCAGTTCTTGTTTTCCGATTCGGAAAACCTGTACAGGAACTCCGAAAATTTTCTCAAAAACGCTCAAAAACACTTAAAAAATTAAGTGTTAAGACCCCCAATTTGTGTGAAAACAGTAGAAAAACAAAGGGGAATCACTTAACACTTAGGTGCTGTTTGTTTTTTAAGAGGTCTGAAGTCTGAAGTCTAATTCCATGTCTGAAAAACTAGAGTTGGTGCTGAAGTCTGAAATCTGAATCTATAAGACTGTTTGTTTTTTTTTTAGCGTCTGAAGTCTGAAATTTGAATCTGAAATGGAATGAACTAAAAACTTGGTAACAAACAAAATCCAGCACTGATTAAACAAACCCAAATCGATTTCTATTAAACAATAAACGATTTCAAACTTATGAAACAAACCCAAATCGATCTCTATTAAACAATAAACAATTTCGAACTTATGAATCAAACCCAAATCAATCTCTATTAAACAATAAACAAGTTCGAACTTATGAAACAAACCCAAAACCCAAATCGATTAAACAAACAATTTCGAACTTAGAAAACTGGAGATTATAGCATACATAGAACCGTCACGATTTCGAGTCGAGATTGATTTCCAGATTGACGAACAAAAGCATAATCCAAACGGAATTCTAGATCTGCGATTAGAACAAAAGCAAATATACATTATATGAACCTCCATTACTAGAATACTTGGCACACTGGGGTGAGAAAATATATACTGTTTTCTCTTATTTCTTTTGATTGGAAATGGAAATAAACTTGGATTTAGAATCTTTCTCACATGATGAAAAGCTATATTTGAGTCCCAAGAACAACATTTCAGTACAATAAACAATTACATGATGAAAACCCCTTTTGTAAAAGACTTTGAAGTGAAGATTTTAACATACCCAAGTCCATAATTGCTAAAATCCACATAAATCGATCCTTACCCAACTCACAAAACCAAAACCCCAATTCAAAACCACAAAAACCATGAGAGAAATCAGAACAAAAAGGTCCTCAACTGTATCATCATCATCCCCACTAAACCCAGATCCCAAATCCTCTTCCAACGTCCAATCCACCTATAAGTGCAATAACAATGGATCAAATCAATCAATTCTCATTCCATGATGTAAATCTTTACAATATGAACTTTCTCTCTCTAGATTCTCTCTCTAGAACACACACTAATGAATATTACAATAAAGCTCCTTACTAATTACTCACTAAATCCTTCTATTTATACTAATGACTAATTAGTCAAACACTCTAATTACAAGACTTTGACTCCTCTAATTAAACTTTGACTTTGACATTAAAGCTTCCTTCTTTGACTTTGATGCTTGACTTTCTTCTTTGACTTCCATCCTTTGACTTTGTTTGACTTTCTTTGACTTCAATATTATTTCCTCATCTTGTGATCTCGGATACAATAATATTTGCACTAACAATCTCCCCCTTTGTATTCGAGATCACTCTTCAAAATGAACTTCAGCTTTAACGATCTTCTGTCTTCAAGTCAAACAAACTTTGTCGGTTACATATGTCAAACAACAAACAATCTCCCCATTTATACAAGCATCATCTTCAGAACAAAGTCTTCAATCTTGCAATCATCTTTAGAAAACCATAATTCTTTTCTTGAAAGAAGAACATTGTAGCTCTCTTGAATAAATCCACTATACTCTCAAGCTTCTCAACCAACTTAGTATCTTTGATCAAATCAACATTCTCCATCAATCTTCACAACACAATTTCAATCTTTAAATCCAAAGGCTTTTCAACCTTAGATTCAAAAGATTCAAATTCATAATTCTCTTTAGCTCCCCCTTAACCCATGCTTTCTCCTTCTTTACTCATATTTCACACTCGCTTCAAAGATCATTTCTTCACAACCAAAATAGGTTTTACTTTCAACAGAAACCATCTTCAAAAATTCATCACTATCAACATCAATACTTGAATTCACCAATCTTCTTAAACTCTTCAATCAACCAAATCTTTAAACAACACAACTTGATATCTTGAACTCTTCAAATCAACAATTATCTTGAAATATTCAACTGAATCTTTAACACTTCAACACATATCTTCATCATGTCTTCGTAAATGTCTTTGATAGAACTTCTCCCCCTCATGATGGTTAGGAGAATCCTGAACATCATGAACGATCAAAGACATCCCATTAAAAAGTTCTCCCCCTCAAACAAATATTGCATCCAAATCAGATTACTCCCCTTCACGCTTAAGTTGCTCCCCCTCAAATAATGGGTAATCATCTAACATAGAAGCACATTTAGCAACTATTAACACAACAACTCATAGAATTGTGTGGCCTATTTTCAGTGTTGGCAACGGGGTAGCACTGATAGGACTTCCAGTCATCACTGAATCATAGTTATAAAACTAAGTTCTCAAACTGTTCCGGCAATATCACAAAGATATGCAATTGGAATCACAAAGACTCGTGCAAGTGTCAAAGAAATATCATCATATCAATTAGGCTCAAATATTGATTCAACCTGGGACGCAGATTGAAAATCAATAGACTCTTGTGCATAGAATATGAAGTTCGGAGACCGGAGAGGATGTCGTCCTTGTTTCAATATCTAAATCTTCCGAGTGAAGAATAGATAGATGATATGCTAATTCTCCGTGAGAAATGAAACAAACATCTTTTAAGAGATATTTGAGTAGCTTGGTGGGGTGACACGAGTTATCGACACTGGGTCCATGTCTTGTTTCAATATTCATCTCCAAAGAACGAGAATGAACAGATTATGTGGTTACCCGGATAAGTGTATCGGTTTGGGAAGGATCTTCTTTTATTCTTTTTGATCCTGTCTCACACTCACCATTTTCTTTTAACTCCCCCTACACTCAAGCTCTCGGACATTTTACCTCATTCACACCCTCACAAACTAGGTCTAACCTAGGGATGTGTTTCTTGGGTAGATCCTCCGGCTCTGGATTGATCATAGAAACTTCTATATCCTATCACACATAAGTTGATATCATGAAATGATATTCGTTGAAATGTTGAGTATATTCATACCAGAACGTGATATGATGGTGATTCATATGTGATACAATATGTATATGGGGAACAAATGTTGAACAGAAATGGGGAACATTTGTTGATGAGATCAGATGTTGAAGAAATTCATTCAAATGCTCTAACAAGTGATGATTGATTGTAGAAATCAAAGATCTTGATCGTGAATTCCAAAGAACAAAATTCAAGCGCTAAACAGATAGACTCAGTAAGCACAGTGTATTCAATAAATGAATCAATGATTAGAAAGTTTAATTGTGAAGAACAATTCACAATTAATAATCTGAATAAGAATTGAATCATTGAAATGAAATAACGTGTAGTGAAATCAAATTGGAATTCAAGCGAGTGTATTTCCACCGAATAATTTCAACGAATATATGAGATGTGGAAATAACTAAGTCAAGAAAATTATAACACATGGTAATTCTTGAAACGATTCAGAATCGGAAAGAAATTAACACAAGTAAATTTCTTATGATGATTACCACGGTTAAACCAGTTAGGCACAAACTCTAAACTAAAGGTTTAGAGGAATACTTACAT
The DNA here is from genome assembly GCA_030169165.1 of Centaurea solstitialis. Lineage (NCBI taxonomy): Eukaryota > Viridiplantae > Streptophyta > Magnoliopsida > Asterales > Asteraceae > Centaurea > Centaurea solstitialis. Next base: position 74,987,139 of record CM058040.1, read on the forward strand.
TGAAGCGCATAAATGAAGTACGGGTCCTAAACTTAATGTTTAGAAGCCACTAGACATTGAAGACCGGGTCCTGAACTGAGTTATTCAGGAGCCATACAGCTGCAAAATCAAGAGAAACAAGATTTTGGTATCCACTTGATTGTGGATCCTCGTTTGTTAGATGCATTTGATTTAAAAGATGAAATTTTGTAAATCCCAAATCGTTCATCGATATAATCATCACATACAAAATCATTTCTTTCAAAGTAAGAACCATATGAAATTCTTTTGGACAGACTGAGAAGTTTATTTCTAGAATAAACTAACTGAGACTTACCAAAAGATGTATCTTGAAAAAATATGTTCTTTTGAACTTTCGGGTCTGAAGCAAAAGATTTTGTATGAGTTACCTTTGTACTAGATCCCTTAACTTGCCAAACAAACTTACCATTTGAATAACGATGTATACCTAAACGATCAACATGACGATCATAGAAGAGATTTGAAGTACGAATCTGACCACTTGAATTGATATGTCTCCGTGAAGCACTATCCACATTGCTTGAATCATGAGCTTTGAAAATTATCTCCTCAAGTTCCTTCACTTTGGAAGAAAGCTTGTTCCTCTCTTCAAGAAGATCATTAAGCTTCTTCTGTTGATCAGATCGCATTTGTTGCTCATTCATGATGTCAGTTGATAAGCCTGATAACTTGCTTGTAAGTTTGTTTATTTCAGCCTTAAACGCTTCCTTTTGATCCACAAAATCTTTCTCCACAAGAGTTGGCTTGTTAGGTTCAGCGATTATCTGTTCTAAAATAGTCTTTTCATGGCGAAGAACCTTCTCTTTTTGTTTAAATTGATGTCTTACATCAGATAACTGATTCTGTAAGTCAACAATCTGCTTTTGAAGCTCAATACTTTTCTTGTCATCAGCTTTCCTGTCTAAGTGAACAACTTGGATCTCTTCATCAAATTCATGCATCATATTCTGATATTTCCCAGCACGGAGACTCGGTTTCTTCAAAGAGTTCTTCATCTGCCTCTCAAACTCCTTCCTGTCAATTAAAAACTTTCTTTCTAAGTCAGATATCTTCTGTGACAATTTTTCACTTTCTAGTTCAAAAGATTTTTTCTCATTTACAAAAACATTTCTCTCTTCTTCAAAAACCTTTCTTTCTTTCTCAAAGTTACTTCGCTCAATGATCACATTATGTTCAAAATCAGTTACTTGCTTCGAAAGTTCCATTACTCGTGATTGAGAAGATATAAGATTATTTTCGAAAATCTTCTTATCTTCATCAAGTTCAATAACTTTCTTTTGCAAACATTCAATTTCTTTTCTCAAAGAAGTTACAAGTTTTAAATTTTGAGCATTTCCAAAAGAATGTTTTAACATTTGATCATGCTCATTTTGCAAATCCTTTTTCAAACTTGTAATCAAACTTCTTTCTTTTGAAAGTGAATCTTCAAGATTAGTAACTTTAATAATAAGTTCAGCTTGTTGTGAAGATGTTGATTTCTCATGAGTCACTACTTGGTCTGTGAGGGAAATATTTTCTTTCTTAAGTTTCCAAATTATATCTGTGAACCGATCGACCCTTTGATAGATTGACTCAAAGAAAATTGGATTTAGAAGGTCGTTCACATAAGCATCCACGGCTGCCGTTTGTAACTCTGTGAAGTCAGAATCCATTGTTAACTGCACAAAGAAAAATTAAGGATCGTCAACAGAAACTTCGATTAGAAGTATGAATAGTGCACAAACAATTTATATTGAACAGATCAAAAATTCCGAAGAAAAAAGGGTAAAAATAAACTTGAAGGACTAAAAACGACAAAACATGAAACTTAAACGACTCACAAACTTGAAATCACAAGTACAAGGACTACAAGTGTAAAAATGTGAAAAATTTCAAGTTCAGGGACTAAAAATGATAAACTTTGAAAGTTTAAAAGTCTAGGGGTTGAAAATGAAACTTTTTGAAACTTTAAGTCCAGGTACTAAAAGTGACAAAAGTTGAAAGATAACAAACTAACGGAGTTAACTGAAACTGGACTAAAAATGTAATAAAACTAACGAAAAAGATAACGAAACCTACAAAAGCTTAACAAAACACTACCTAACGACACCAAAAAATTACGCAACGAAAACTAAAAAATAACCAACTTCCTCGTCTACCAAACTGTAACACCGAGCCACGATCGAAACGACTCGAGGTAGTCCCGAATTGAGCTCGAAAAATGTGAGAAAAATGTTTCTCGTATCACTTTTAACGCGCGTCGAACAACGTCGAGAACTCGCCAATTGGTCCTGAAAATTTTACGAGTCAAAACTCTATCAGTCAAACTCTCAAAATAAACGAAAATGATTTCCCGGCAAAGTCCGCTGGGTCACCGAAATCGTCCCGCAAAGTGACCGTTTGACACAAAAGTCACATGAAATCATTATATATGTTCCATAGGCTTGACTTGAGAGCGCTCGAAACCTTATCAAATAAGCTCGAAAGTTCCCGAAAATCACTTTTCTCAAAAGATTTCACGACACTCTACGTCTAAAAAATAAAAAATATTTCCCGGCAAAGTCATCTCGAGCACCGAAAACATCCCGCAAAATCACCGTTTATCACAAAAGTCACATAAAATCATGAAATATTTTCCGTAGGCTTGACTTGAGAACACTCAAAACCTTATCAATTACGCTCAAAAAATTTCAAAAACTATTTTTCTCAATAGTTCTGGCGGCACACTACATCCAGAAAATAACAACGATTCTCGAAAATCAACGAAGATGACCGGAAAATACACCGAAACATGAACGTTTTAACAACTCATACACTAAAACGGTTATTTGAAACACATCTCATAAACAAACTCACGTGACTTGCATGTAGCTTCCATGTAATATAATTTCTAACTTTAATCCTCACACATGAATTTCTTGAGTCACGAAACAGTAGGAAAGAGGGCTCGAGACATTTAGACATGACATTCACATGCTTTGTATTTGAAAATTTTCATCAGCATCCATAAACACTTTCGGTCAAACATAATTCTTGGTCAACAACAAATCCTTTTTTTTTTTAAAGAAATTTCAACATCTTAAAGTGGAAGGCACGTGACACACATCAGCACCTCCTGGTGGACTCGAGACATTCTAAAGAGATAGGCACAAAACAAATTTTTTTTTTTTTAATTTTCAATTTTAAGATCAAACACACATACAAACAACTATTTAACAAACTCTCAATAAAATTTTGGATCAAAATCTAAGATCTACTCAAAAACACATGAAGATCTTCAAGAACACTCAAGAACACATTCAACCCAAAAATTTCAAAAATGATTTTTAGACTTTAAAACTTGAAATCTTTTATGGATTCATGTCTAAAAACACATTTTAGAAACAATTTTGCTCAAAAACACATCAAAATCTCATCAAATCACCAAATGACTCATGAACTCTCAAGAACACAAACTCAAAACATGAAGAACGGTTTTCACAAATCTTCACCAAAAACGTTAAGATTCGGATATGTTGCTCACTTCATGAATACAAACAACTTTTGTGAAGCCACAATCACGAAAATCAACTCAAACTCATCCAATTTGAAATTTTTTCAAAAACTCCATGGATGAACTTTGAATTTCTTCAAAAATCAAAACTCAAAATTGAGATCAAATTCGACCTACAATGATTGGAGATGACTAGAAAACACAAAAGAAACTTAAAAACACAAACAAAACCACAAGATCTACAACAAAACACTACAAATCTAGAAAAATTCTATAAAACCCATTTCTTCAAAAAATCTTCAAATTTCTTCAAATCTTCATTCAATTGTGCACAAATCTTCTGCCATAGCTCTGATACCAATTATAAGTGCAATAACAATGGATCAAATCAATCAATTCTCATTCCATGATGTAAATCTTTACAATATGAACTTTCTCTCTCTAGATTCTCTCTCTAGAACACACACTAATGAATATTACAATAAAGCTCCTTACTAATTACTCACTAAATCCTTCTATTTATACTAATGACTAATTAGTCAAACACTCTAATTACAAGACTTTGACTCCTCTAATTAAACTTTGACTTTGACATTAAAGCTTCCTTCTTTGACTTTGATGCTTGACTTTCTTCTTTGACTTCCATCCTTTGACTTTGTTTGACTTTCTTTGACTTCAATATTATTTCCTCATCTTGTGATCTCGGATACAATAATATTTGCACTAACACCACCCCCGAAATCAAAAAGAAATACGATGATAATGGATAACATACCTAGAACTGATCGATTTGGAGTCGAGATTGATTTCCAGATCGAGGAAAAAAGGTGTTGATAGAAGGATCTCAGACCGACGATTTGAGCAATTGAAGAGTTGAGCAGCGATCTGATAGAAGATTTGAGATCGGCGATTGGTTTTCAGAGGGGAAGAGTTGAGCAGCGTGTGTTTTCAGATGCCCTAGAGTCATGGATTTGGTCAGACGGGCTTCTGTGATAAGTACCTCTGAAGACTGAAAAAAAACAAACGGTCTGAAAGGCTCTACGTCTGACCGAATCAGACTTCCGTGATTTTCAGTGGTTTTTTTAAAAAAACAAACAGGCCCTTATAATCTCTTCTTTTAAAAGCCTTTTTGGATTGAAACAACCCAAAAAGTTTTTGAACAAAAACTTTGAAAACCCTTTTTTAAACAAAATCAAGCCAAGGAATCAAACAAGGATCAAGCTCTGATACCAATTGTTTGTCCCATAAACACTAATAGAGAGGAGATGGATTGAAATCACAAAGAAAAATGATGAAACCTTAAGATCTTGAATGCTTCAAGATGGTGTAAAATGATATTCAATAAATAAACCACAAAGATGATGATAATGAGCATTAACCAAAAACCCTAAACCTCTCATTCTATTTATAGGAATGAGAGGGAATAAAAGAATGTCATAAACGGCTCCCGAAGTTCCAAACTTCTAAACAAGGGCTAACAAAAGGATAATTGTTTCAAACAAAGTAAACTTAACTACTAAAGCAATAAACGATAGTGCTTCTGACTCTTCCCAACAAGAGGTCTAACAACTTTAGCTTCACATGATGCCCAAAGTTGCCTTAATATTATCCGTTGGGTAATAACTAGGAATATGTTCCTTTACCCATTGGATAATAAAAGGGAATCAATAGTACAAGGCTATCATTTCTCTCTTTTGTTGCCCTTTTCTCCAATGATATAATTTCCTCCTTTTTTCATGTGATTTTCCAGCAAGCATGAGTTGGTCTTCTGCACTAAGATGCCCCACAAGTTGTCCTTTTTCTTGAAATTCCGAATTTGCCATCGTCAGCGCCTTCAGTGGGCACTCCCAGAGCTGCTGCACAAGTTTTTCTACAAAAATACTCCAAAACACGTAATAAACTCCTAAAATACTAAAATACGGTTGTTAAGACTCAAAACTTTATTTTTAACTAAAAGATGAGATAAATACGCAAAAGTGACTATTTTTGTACTAATATTTAATTAAAAAGAGAACTAAATAACTATGAAAATTCATAGTTATCAATTTTAAAGCATGATTTCTTAATATCTTTTAATATCCAACATAGATAAACATATAGTTAGCTTTACGACATCTTGAAATAATTTGAAATTTTGAAATTGGATAAATCTTAATAGATCTTTCACATCCCACCGCATTGCGCGGGTACACTACTAGTATATATATACTAGGTTTTATCCCGTGTAATACACGGGGTAATTTAATTAAAAAAATCATAGATAGAGATAAAATAGGTAGATTAGTTTAATATTTAAATTGATAGAGATAAAATATTTTGAATATAAAATAGTTGAATTAATAGGTTGGAGTTTAATATTTAGGACTATCTTCACCAAAATGTATCCAACTATACCCGTATTCCTATTGTGTGTACCCAACTTCAAAATAGGTTATTGTGTGTACTAAACTTTCAATTTGGTTTATTGTGTCACCCATTTTACCTCCTAAATCCTTAGCCGGTCACTATTTCAAAAATTGCTTATGTGGATGCCATGTGGGTGCCATGTGTGTGCCATGTGTGTGCCATGTGGAATAGTGAGTGTTAGTCATCTTCTTCTCCATTTCTAAACTCAAGAACCCTAATTTGAAAACAAGAACCCTAATTTAAAAAGCCAAATCTTTCTAAACTCATCTCTATCTTCTTATTTTACACCCAAAATTGAACCAAATCAAAATCCACAGATCTAGAAATCGAAGTCATCCCTAGATATCACATAAATCGGAATCAAAATCCACATAAAAACCAGATTACGAAAAACCATATATGAAAAACGATACACAAATCAAATTCAGATTACGAAATCCACATAGAACCTCACAAAAAACGAGATCTAATTAGGGAAATCAAAATCTATTCATGAAAAACTACACGAAGAAGATGAAGATCTGGGCGATTTTGGGCAAATTCCGACATGCTTCTCTTTAGCGATGAAGATGGTCGAATTTAGGGCAAATTACTGCAGTCACCATTCTTGAAATGGTTTTAGGGTTTCTTCATTCGTTGGTTTTAGGATCTGTTAGTTGAAATGGTTTTGTTTTCTTTCCAAGCAGATTTGTTTGATTTCTCTTCAATTGGAACTAATATTCTAATAAAACTGTTGATGAAATGCATGTGTGTGTATATATATATATATATCTTCAATCACAATGTGTATAATTAGTGTTGATGCCATTATTGTTGTTATATTCACTGTTAATTCATTTTCCACTCTTTCAATTTGATGAGCCCTAATTTGATGAACCCTAAAATTAACCCTAATTTTGATGAGGAAGAAGATGTTTTTTCAGTTTAAAAATAAAATAAAATGCCATGTAAGAAATAACCTATTACACATCAGCATTATCATGTTACCAGGTAACATCTTACATACAATAAACCAAATTGAAAGTTGAGTACACACAATAACCCATTTTGAAGTTGGATACACACAATAGGAATACGGGTATAGTTGGATACATTTTGGTGAAGATAGTCCTAATATTTAATAGGATAAAGTTTAATAATTTTAAAATAAAATAGTTGAATTAATAGGTTGGAGTTTAATATTTAATAGGATGTGTGATAAAATGATATATATATATATATTATATAAGATGGGTTTAATAAATTTTGAATCTAAAATAGCTGAATTAATAGAATCTAAAATAGTTGAATTAATAGGTTGGAGTTTAATATTTAATAGGATAAAGTTTAATGATTTTAAAATAAAATAGTTGAATTAATAGGTTGGAGTTTAATATTTAATAGGATAAAGTTTAATGATTTTAAAATAAAATAGTTGAATTAATAGGTTGGAGTTTGATATTTAATAAGATGTGTAATAAAATGATATATCTATATATAATAAAAGAGTAAATGGTCTGCCATGTGCTTCTCGTTCTTAAATAGAAAACTTCTAAAATTTTACACGATAGATTCCTATTAGAGAACAAACAGAATCAATTAGAGCAATCATTGTCATTTAATGAAGCCCCATCTATATACGTTGATGCATCTCTTATATAACAAATGAGAATTCTCTAGGTCAAAATCGATAACAAAAATTCATTTATACAAAACCAAAAAAAGATTGATGATGGCTTAAGTTATTAGATAACAATAAGCATATTTAGAGTTACAACACTAAAAGCAGGGGCCACAACACCATACCACCATTTGTAGTAGTATCTTTCACCACCAAACGTCACACCCTCATACTTCAAACACTCACATTAATTTTTAAATACAACCTGAAATTGTACAAATCCACTAAACTTCTGAAAGTTTAATACAACCCCAAATTTAGTACCCATACAGAGTTATAGGTGGTAACAAATGAAGTCATGGATTCTAAACAAATCACTACAGTTCTAAACTTAGAAGCACTCACATTCTCCTTTCCTAAAAAAGAAACTTGGAAGCACCATCAATCAACACCGTCTCTTTTTGTTCGTTCTTTCTTCACCTCCTCGCATAGTGCCTTGATCACAAACATAAAAAATTAAAATTTAAAGAAACCAAGAAAGAAAAACAAACATTTTGACAAATTTAAGAAACTTACCCTTAGATATCCCTCCAGAAGTTTAAGCTCCTAATGTCATAGCTCTTCTAGACTACGATCATTGAGCCCCTCTAACTCAGCCTTAATAGAGAGTTCTCTAGGAGAGCCAGGTTGTTCCTCCAAATCCTTCAACTCCGCATTAAGATTTTCAATCCTCGTCTTCTATAATTCATAGCAAAAATCAGTTAACAATAGTATAGTTAACAATAGTATATATACGAGTTATGTAATGAAATTAACTTGCCATTCTATGTCTATAATATCCGAGACGCAAAGCATAGAACTCTCGCATAACTGCATGTAAAATAAACAGAAACAAATAAATTAGATCCAATAATTTATGGATTATCTGATAGTCTTTTGTCAATTACTTACTCTCTTCAGCACTATGATATTGCTTAGGTGAGCCCTTTGCATCATCTAAAAGGATCATATTCATCAAATCTATCTTAGAAGTCAAGCTAAAAGCTTTTAGAAGCTGTTCATGATCCATCTGCTGCCATTGTTGATTCACCCCACCAACATCAATGCAAATCTCTCATATCATCATCCTCTTCATCATCTTTTTCACAAAAAGTTTGTCTCTACAAAAGAGTTACCAAGTATCAATAATACTAATCTAACTTAAAACTTGAATGTATCATACATTTTTAACAATAACTTAAAACTTGAATGTATCTACCTCAACGAACGGTAATTTATCCAACTTCTCCCTATAAGCATTGGTCCACGTGGATATAGGGAGTTTTTTGATTTTGAGGCTGTTGTTTCCTATCACCTTTACCTTCCCATGGGTGATGTACCGCTTTGACTCTGCATCATCTCTTTTGGGTGCAATTGGAAGAATTTCACCTTTAAAACCATCATAACACGGGTGCATTGGTTTGTAAGGTTTATCCCTTAACAAACACTTAAGATTTTCTAGGATATCCAAGCATTAAAACACGGCACTTTGCACTTCCAGCCTAGCGTTATTCCGTCACAACCGTTGACCAAAATCAATGGTAAAATAGGCAAATACAACTCAGGCTGAATTGAATTCCCTTTGTCATCTTTCGTGTATTTCAATATGCATTCATCTTCTTCACGAAAAATCAATTTACATATTGGAGAAAGACCGGTACTAAGATACCTTGCCTTGGCATGATCTTTACCGCCCTGCAAAGAAAGAAATCAAATAAACAAAAAAGATAAAAAGCCTACGCAAATTATATTTGTATATATACAAAAATCCCACCTTAGCACGGGAACCAAATGTCCCATAAGCAGAAAGTAGACAAAGATAATTTTTGCCGACTATATTTTGTGCCATTTTAATTATCACAGATGCGATACTCTTTGCACCATGGCGATAATCACAGTTATTTATAGCATAGTCGCTTAAAGTATCGACTTCTACTTTCATGGCAGATTGCTTATCATACTGAAAAAGACACCATAATATTTTTCTTTGCCCAAGTTTCAACCCATCCAGAATGGATGGTAAGTATTCGATAGCAGCCGTCCTGAAATACCATGCCACATCCTTGTAAATAAAATCGGAATACCGAACAGCAACCACATCCTTCCTTGGATGAAAATAGCTATCATGCTGCACAATAAAAAAGGAAGTGAAAATCAAAGAAATTGAAACTTGTTAGAAAAAAACTTGAAACACACAATAAAAGTTGCAAATAAACAGACCTCACTAACATCGTGAATCATTTTCCTTCGACTTAAAACATCCTCACCATCGAAAGCCATCTGTATTGCCTTATTATCTTCTACATTCACCCAAATAAAATTCTTCTTCCTTGTTTCAATCTCAGAAAAGATTTCATTGGCATCACTTTCAGAATAAGAACCCAATCCGCGATAATAGAAAATTTCAAAGTTCTTAGCATCTGTCTCACTTGGCTTCCACGCCTTATACGCAGGAATCGAGTCGAATGAAAACACAAATTTTTGTTCCAACTTATCGAAAACCTTTACTAGAGGTAGCCCAAACAACTGTAAGAAACCTTGAACTTTAAGTAACGAAGGAAATAGCTTATAGAAAAAAGCAATCACCAACCCTTTAAGATGGACACCATGAGGATCCTACAATCCAATAAAATTCAATTAGCCAACTTAGTAGTACACATGGTTTAGTAAAACGTAAGAGGCCTCAAATGGAGACGTCCAAAGTAAATTTCTGAGGTGGCGCCTCTTAAGGGGTGTTTTGAACATACGCCTTCTTGACTGATACGTGGCAAAAAAGGGTGAAGCGGTGCGTATTGAAGAGGCGTCTGGGTGTGGCTTTTTTCTTTTTTTAATAGGCGGATAAACATCCTAAGAAACTAAAAGTGAGTCAAACACAACGGCTCTTTTTATCACCTTACTTTTATCTCTTTATTCTGTTGCAGTTGTATATATTCTGATATTGATTATATATAATATATAATAATATTTATACCTAGTTAATTACATATTTATTTTATTTTAATTTTTTAATATTGTCTATATATATTTATGCTATAAATATATAAAAATATATAATATATATAATTAATAACTTTATGTTTATATTTTTCTTCTTTTAATTGTTTGACTAATCTTTTTTATGCCTTTATTATTTACTTTATATTTATATTTTTTTCTTTTAATTGTTTGACTAATCTTTTTTATGCTTTTATTATATACTAGATTTGATCCCATGTAATACACGGGATAATTTAAAAAAAAAAATAATTCATACCAGAAAAACTAATATTACAAATATGATTTGCTTAATTTAAATTATTTACTATAATTTAATTTATGATTAATAGTATTACATCCAGTAATTAGTTTATTTTGAAAGTATTGACAATAGATTTATATTATGTACTCTATTATTTGCATTTCAATTAATCCGTTGATCATCCATAAATATGTATATATGTATGTATAATAAATTAAGTTTTACGAAAATTAATATATTAAATATTGTAAAACATATAAGTATATTTAAATTTGTAACTGAACTTTTAATTTTTTTCTTTCATTGAGAAATAGAGATAAGAGATAAAATAAGTAGATTGGTTTAATATTTGAATTAATAGATAAGCATAATTTAATATTTGAAACTGGACTTTTAATTTTTTTTCTTTCATTGAGAGATAGAGATAAGAGATAAAATAAGTAGATTAGTTTAATATTAACAAATGACATGTGTCAATAACTGACATGTAGGCAAGAATGAATGTAGATCATAAGAGTGTCCAGATATGTGTTTTGGCGGGAAAAATCAGAAACTCTGCCACGTGTCGCGCTCTGGTGAACCAGTTTTTGATTTTTCTCGCCAAAACACGTACCTGGACACTCTTATGGTCTACATTCTTTCTCGCTTACGTGTCACTTCTTGACACATGTCATTCATACGACTCATTTGTTGACATGTCACTTTATTTCAAATTTTCAAAATCTTAAATTATTCTATCTCTATTAATTCAAATATTAAATTATTATATATTTATTAATTCAAATATTAAACTATTATATCTCTATTAATTCAAATATTAAACTACCCATTTTATCTCTTATCTCTATCTCTCTCTACTATAACAAATCAACCATATGAAAGAAAAAAAATTAAAAGTCACATTTATAAATTTAAATATACTTATATGTATTACAATATTAAATATGTTAATTTCTGTAAAACTTAATTTATTATACATACATATATACATATTGATGGATGTTCAACGGATTAATTAAAATGCATATAATAGAGTATATAATATAAGTCTATTGTCAATACTTTCAAAATAAACTAATTACTGGATATAATACTATTAAACATAAATTAAATTATAGTAAATAAGTGTAAATTAAGCAAATCATATTTGTAATATTAGTTTTTCTGGTATGAATTTTTTTTTGAATTATCCCGTCACGTACCAGAGGTTTTGTCACTACACTCAACCCCGTCCCAGGAACAACAGTAGCTCCTACCCTCGGACATATTGTGGGTCCATGAAGCAAGCTTTGGGTAAGAATGAGGATCATCGGATGCAAATTTGTGAGTAGAGATGTTGTTCTTGAAGGCGAGTAATAGAGAGCAATCGTCGAATGAATGAGATTGAACTTGAAGTGAGACATATAACAACAGCAACAAGAGGGAGATAAACAGATGCAAAGAGTTTGCCATCATCATTGACGCTGAATGTATGGATACTCCCTCCCACTAAGAAGATGAGAATTAATGTGTTAAAACAATAAAGTGATTAGGGCTTTGATGATGGGGACGATGAAAATTGAATTGGGGGAAACAATATAGCTTTTATGAAAGGGATTAATGGCTGTCACGAAGAAAGAGAAAGTTTATATAATTTTTTCAAGAAAGACAGAGATAGAAGAGATGAATGAAAGCTTCCATTTTTCAAAAAGAAAAAGTTTATGGATGACAGCTGTCTGCATATATGGTGTGTTGTCCTTCACCTCATTACTATTAAGAAATCACAATAATGGTCCTTCAATTTTACCTAAAAATCATATTAACTATTTATATTATATAAGATGGGTTTAATAAATTTTGAATCTAAAATAGCTGAATTAATGGAATCTAAATTATATATATATATTATAGGATGGATTTTAATATTTAATAAATTTTGAATTTAAAATAGTTGAAAATAGGATGAAGTTTAATATTTAATAGGATAAAGTTTAATAATTTTAAATTTTGAAACAGTGTCATGTGTCAACATATGACACATGACACATATGCATATGATGTGGCAAATAGTGAACATATGCATATGATGTGGCAAATAGTGACAAGTAAGCAAAATGAATCTAGATTAAAAAAGTGTCTAAGTTCATGTTTTGGCGGAAAAAATAGAAATTCGGCTCACCAGAGCGCGACACGTGTCAACCAGTTACTCTTTTATTATATATATATATATATATATATTTGCAAGCCTCCTTGAAAACCATCCATCTTCAACACCTCCCTTTTCTCTCCAACTTTAAACACCCTTTAAACCTTCAAATATTCAAACAAATTCCAGAAAAAGTTCAGCCCCTTTTATTCATATTTTGAAGACAAAAACCAAGAATACAATCTTCTTGTGTTCATCTAATAGGTAGACTTTTCGTAAAGCATTCCTACTTCATTTCCAAGCATTTTTTGTGCTTTTTCTTGTTAAATATATGTTCAAAATGAACATGTACATCAATACCATTGTGAGAACTATCGATCCAGCAATTGGTATCATAGCAGGAACTAAAGTTTATTTCAATTATTTAGTATCAGATTATTGATTATTTATTAAATAATTTGGTTATTAATAAATATAAGAGAAATTGATTAATATAGACAAAAAAATACCCCAATAATTAATATAGACAATCTCTTCCACCGGTGACATTTATACCTACCGGACCGCTACCAGGCCAAAACGGCCCGCTCTCGGCGAGAAGCACGTATTCCGGCAAAAAAAAATTTGGTCCGCTACCACTCCACCCGCCATCCGCGGCCGGTTTGTGATTGGTCCACCTCAGCCAAGTCAGCTCCAAGTCACCGCCACCTCACCCGCCACAGCCACGTGGTCCGCTACCACGCAGGCCGCGAATAGCATCCCGATGCCACGTGGCGCCACCCCGTTCGTCCATGTGTCCTTCCGAAACAATAAAACCCTAACCCTAATTCACCTCCTTATTAAACAATCAGCCGACAAAGACATGAACCCCACCTCCTTCATCTCTTAAAAAATTACCCACTTCTTTCTCTCTTCTTTTTTACCCACACTTCCTTCATTAGAAATTTTCTACCCACTTCCATTAATTAATCAACTAGTGGGGACCAAATCAAGATATTTGTTTAATCAAAAGGAGAATCAAATTACTCAACACGTGTGTTTGTCGGCCGGCTCAAATTGGTGGTGGTTTTTCCTCCTCATCAACTCGTTTTTCCATTGTTGTTCTTCATGGCAAATCAAGTAAGATTTTTTAAGTTTTTGTTGGACATATCTTGTTTACGTTGTTGTTTTGATTAATTTAGTGTGTATGATTATAAGTTAATCAAATGTATGTATGATTGTAAAAGTGTGTTTGATTATAAATTGTTGTTGTTGTTGGACATATCCTTATAAGTAAGTTTTTGTTTACACAACTTTTCTAAGTTTTTATACCCACGATTTTATAAGCATTTTTTGGAGAGTAGTTTAAAAATTTTATAATGTTTTATACCCACGTTTTTATAAGTTTTATACCCACGTTTTTATAAATATTTTTTGGCGACGGGTGTAAAATTTTTATAACGTGTTATACCCACGTTTTTTATAAGTATGTTTTGTTTACTAGTTGTAAATTTTTAAAAAAAATTATACCCATTTTTTATATATAAGTGTATATCTAGTTGTTTAAAAAGTAGATGATTTTTATACCCATTTTTTTATATATAAGTGTATATCTAGTTGTTTAAAAAGTAGATGATTTTTTTACCCATTTTTATATATAAGTGTATATAAGTGTATATCTAGTTGTTTAAAAATTATACCCATTTTTTAAAAAGTAGATGATTTATATATAAGTGTATATCTAGTTGTTTATATTTTGGATGGTTTGGATCTAATTGTTTATCTAGTTGTTTATACCATGTTGTTATATTATCTAGTTGTAAATTTAAAAAAAAATTATACCCATTTTTTTATATAAATTATTTTAAAAAGTAGATGATTTTTATTGTGTTTATATCTAGTTTAAGGAAATGCACTATTGGCCCTTGAAGTTTAGGAAAATGCACTGTTGGCCTTTGTGTTAGGAATTATGTGCAGAGTTGACAAACCAAGTAATTACACATCCAATGTTACAAGACACTTGAGGGTCACACCTGTGAGGACCTATAAATCGAATAAGTTATATGAAACCCAGAAATGGAGAGTTAGGATTTATAATAGTTAATTATAAATCAATTGGGTAATTTCAGTCAGAAATCCCAAAGTTGGAGGGTTATTAATTAATTGAGTATATTATATATTTATTTGATAAAATAAATATATAATAGTTAATTAATAGTATTATATATATTAGATAAATATATATATAGGTAATTATCATAAGCAAATTCTTTTCCAGAAAAAGGGAAAAAAATGAGATAATTACAATAAGGAAACTGAATCTTGTTCAAACTGTATTTTTCCTCCATATAAATAAGGCTTATGGGTTTAAGGAAAAATTAAGGTTTTCAATCCAACCAATTCAATAATCAGTTTTCAGTTCTCTCTCTCTCTCTCTCTCTCTTCTCTCTCTCTCTCTCTCTCTCCCACCGGCGCCGCCCCTCTCCCTCTCGGAACACCAGTTCCGGTTTTCCAGTTTTCGAGTTTCAGTTCTGCTAGAGGAACAATTCGTAGGTCGATCATTGGTGGATCAATTCTCAAGCAATCCAGGTAAATCACTATAACTATTAGAATTAAATAAAATAAATGATTAAAGATCTATAAGCTAATTTAGGGTTTTTAGTTTAAACGCTTCCGCATAAGATCAAATCAGTGTGTCTTTGATCAAATAGGTCTTTTACCAGTTTGGT
The DNA here is from genome assembly GCA_030169165.1 of Centaurea solstitialis. Taxonomy (NCBI): domain Eukaryota; kingdom Viridiplantae; phylum Streptophyta; class Magnoliopsida; order Asterales; family Asteraceae; genus Centaurea; species Centaurea solstitialis. The sequence continues at coordinate 75,002,748 of CM058040.1, forward strand.
TATCAGATCTATGGGATTTATCGAACCAGTGAGGTTTCGTGATCCATGATAGTCCTTGTGTCAGTTTGATGCGAAGGAACCCACAAAAACCCCAACACTTTGTACTTTAGAAAAATGCACTATTGGCCCTTGAAGTTTAGGAAAATGCACTGTTGGCCCTTGAAGTTTAGGAAAATGCACGGTTGGCCCCTGAACTTTAGAAAATGCACGGTTGGCCCCTGAACTTTAGAAAATGCACTATTGGCCCCTGAACTTTAGAAAATGCACTATTGGCCCCTGAACTTTAGAAAATGCACTATTGGCCCCTAAACTTAATGAATTTACGATTTTGGCCCCAATACTTTAGAAAAGTACAATCTTGATAAAATATATAAGTGAACTAATATATAGATATATAAAATATGTAGATAAAATATATAATTGAACTAACATAAATACTTTAGAAAAGACACATGTAGATAAAATATATAATTGAAGTAACATAAATAAGCAAAATTATTTGAATTAACTTGACATATTCATTAGCATGTGTCTTCACATGTCCATCCAATTATATATATATATATAAAGTTGTACATTATATATGTATAAATGCATTGATAGTCAAATCCAGGGGTGTACTTACTATAAGCACTCTAAGGGGGTTTAAGGAGGTTGCCTATAAAATGGTAGCCGAATGGGAATGGTTTTTAAAATGCTTTGGCATTACCATACTCACCGCCTCTTGTGTGGACTAGTGGAATTACCAAGAGATTTGATGGGTCAATTTAAAAAGTTAAAAGTATTAGGATAGAATTATGAAACAAAATCCCGTTTAACAAATGTAAAATTAAAATGTTATCAACATTCAAATGTGGAATTCACAAACGGATATAGTGACAACTAAATTTAATCAAAACAACATATATACACTTGAAATTAACTTGATTAAATATATAAGTGAAATAACATAAATAACAACATTTATACACATGTGTCCTCACATGTATATATATATATAGAGTCAATCTAAAAAGTAAAAATTATTATATTAGAATTATGAAACAAAATCCCGTTTAACAAATGCAAAATTAAAATGCTATCAACATTCAAATGTGGAATTCACAAACGGATATAGTGACAACTAAATTTAATCAAAACAACATATATACACTTGAAATTAACTTGATTAAATATATAAGTGAAATAACATAAATAACAACATATATACACATGTGTCCTCACATGTATATATATATATATATATATAGAGTCAATCTAAAAATCTAAAAGTATTAGGATAGAATTATGAAACAAAATCCCGTTTAACAACGTTAATATTTTTTTGACATAGGTATTAAAGATTGACCTGACGGTTAGGAGCAAGTTGTCGTTATGTTTAGACTTTAGGGAAATGTTAGACGAGGGGCCGATGATTATTTTTAGGCTTACTCCATTCGGTCCTTGGCTCGACCTGACGTGGAAGACCGGAGATGCTATGCTTGTGAGCAACTTTCTTTCGCGGGAGGTTGAGAATTCGGGTGCAGAATTCCAGCAGTTAACCTACTCTATTGGAGATCATGTGCGCCATTTCGGCCGGGAGGAGTTCATGCTAATCACTGGACTCCCTTTTGGTCCGCTTCCGGACTCTAGCACTGTAGTTGGAAATAGATTGATCAGAAGGTTGTTTCCAGCATCTGTTCCAGCCCGACCGTCACAAGGTCAGGCTTTTCGTGTACGAATGTCGGAAGTTGTCAGGGTATGGAACGATGAATTTCGCGGCCTACCTGACGAGGACAAAGCGCACATAGCGCTTATTATGATGGTGGACTATGTGTTCCTAGGAAAGCAGGCAAAACAATTTGTTTCTGATGAAGTTATCTGCGCACTCGAGGATATCAATGGGTTTTCTGAATATCCATGTGGATCGTTCGTATGGGACTACACATATAAGCAAATGAAAGGCGCTTTTAGCAGACGGAACCCAGTTAGCAACAAAATGTCACTATCTGGATTTTTACTCGCTTTTAACGTAAGTTACATTAATAATTTGACTTATATTTATTACAATCATTTTTCTTAATACTTGTTTTAGACTTAGATATTTTTGTTTCTATAACTACAGATTTGGATTTTAGAGATGTTCCCTGTCTCAGAAAGGTGTTTTAGTAGGATCGATGATAGACATCCTAGGGGAATTCGTTGGCAGAGAAAGGTTAGGAGTCTGCCATATAAACAAGTTGGTGCGTATTTTCGCTTTCCAACGGTATGTTATACTGATATCTACTTAATTACGAGAAGCTTTTTTAAATTAGAGTTTGTTTTATTATTATGTTAATTTATCATGAGTTTATTTCCCATACTAGCGGTCGAGGCACCCACACTAGAAATCATGAATTACCTACTTGGTTGCAACCCCTCTTAAAAACTAAAAAAAAGGCCTACGAACACGAACGGGAAGGATGAAAGCGAGTTGGTATGCTAATTTCTCTCAGCCCTTCCCGTGGGTTATTTTCTCAACGAATAAGTAATTCCCCAGACGCTTATAGCTGATGCGTTCGAGCTTCAGCAGGACTGGTATGCAGTTAGCATTGATTGGTTTCGTAACCCTTTGAGCATTCGGCCGTCAAAGAGGCTTAAAGTATCGGATGTGGAGCCTTCCGATGATGATGATGGTGATGGTGATGATGGTCATGGCGATAATGGTGGAATTTGCTATAGTAAACTTCATGCCTAAGACCCTCATCAGGCACTTATTATGATTGTTCAAAGCCCACATTCTCACAAACTCGGTTGGAATTTGCTGAAAAAATTAAAAGACCGAACAAATTATGAAGTAACATAACTGGAATTTGCTATAGTAATAGTTATCAAACTGAAAAAAAAACTTACAAGTCGGCCAGTTTGGTATACAAAATTATCAACCTTAGTATGGAAGGATCTGCGTCACTCTCTGGTAAAAATGCTGCCATTTTGTATATGGTAGGAAGTGAAAAAGAGAGAGGATTTACAGTTGCAATGTGATTATTTGAAGACATTTGGTATCCTATATATAGGTGTTCACGGGTCTTTATTAACTATTCAATCACATGATTCATTAAGGCTTTTTCAGACGACTGATTAAAGCTATACTGAACTATCTGAAAAGCAAATGATGTTTGATTAAAGCTATACTGAATTATCGTCTTTTTATGCTTTATATTCACTTGAAAATGTACGAGAGTTACTGTTTGTTCACCTATTTATAACCAATATATTCAGTAAAAGAAACCAATGTAGCAATAAGGCTGAAGGGTGTAGCAATAATTCAGTATTGGGTCTTAAAAGAATGCTGAAACGTCTGTGAAAGGCTGATTCAGTAATTGTAATTGTTATTTACCCCTGTAGTGTTGTCATCTTTTATCATGCCAGATGAATTATTGTAAGGACCACATGAAGAGTTGTACGAACGTCTTAATGAGTTTATCAGTCACATGATTCACTAACGCTTTTAATTAAATGACCCCCCTAAAATGTTATTTTTGAGGTGGAGGAGGTGTGATATGTTTGTACCAGTTTTATGGTGTAGTTTTACTTGCTGTTATATAATTTAATTTAAATCAAATCATCCCCTTAGCAGTTTGTTTTCGGTTCAAAATATTACAGGCCATTTCGAACTTTTTTACCATTCACGTGGATCATTAATTCATTTTCATTAAGGCATTTTCAGACGAATCATTAATGCATGTAAAAGGCTGAAAAGTAAAACATGATTGATGCTTCTGCATAAGGCTGAAGGGTGTACCAATAATTCATGTTTGGGTCATAAAATAAGGCTGAAATACTGTAAAACGCTGAAAAGTAAAAGATGACTGACGCTTCTGCATAATACAATAAGATTCGTCTGAAAAGCTAAAACAGTAAGATTCGTCTGAAAACTCAATTGATTCATCCAAAAAAAATTTAATAAAATAAAGAGAAAACATGGCTATAAAAAGGGTCTATCCCATGAACCAAATACTCACACCTCTCATACAGTTCTTATCTAGCTCTTACTACAACAATGGCTGATAAATTGCCTTCCTCATCAACAAACCCTCGTTCTCAAAGAATGTCTGGAAACCCTCGTTCCTCTCAATTTCAAAACCCTCGTTCTCAAAGAATGTCTGGAAACCCTCGTTCCTCTCAATTTGAAAACCCTCCTTCTCAAAGAATGTCTGGAAACCCTCGTTCCTCTCAATTTGAAAACCCTCCTTGTACTCAAATAATGCCTGGAACACTACGTAGGGAAATAGCAAAAAAGGAAGGGGAGATAGCGGCGATACAAGAAGAATGGGTGCGTAAGCGTGGGGAACAAGATATAAGAAGAAGTTCGTTAAAGAACTTCAAAAGGAGATTCGAGCACAAGAAAAACGTGTGAAGGAGGAGTATGTACCTTGGTATCCAAATATGCAACAACAAATCAAAGCTAATGAAGACTGGATTGCTTCGATAAAACAACTCTATCCGAATGATAACTAGGGGATCTCAACTATGTTAGATCTGTTGTACTTTGGTATCCCATTGTTATTTGTTATTGTTGTTGTTGTTGTTTCTTTAACTTTTGTGTCTCAACTATGTTATCATGCTTTCAGTGAAATCAATTAAGTTTTATGTCGTTTTATGTCTACTGATTTATGTGTCAATTATATATGTATCAGTTAATTATTAATGCAATACAGTATTGTGTGTTTGTTATCTTTGTTACTAAAATGTTACATGCTAAAATAAGATACGTTTTATTAATGCAAGCAAAAACTAAAGACATTGACATGGGTTACATATTAAACGGCTAATTAAAGCGTACATTGTCGTAACCACTATTAAGATCGACAGTTCCTATTGGCTCTAGTTGACTGCTTCCTCTAGCGGAATTTGGAATCCACGGACACTGTGAGCTTATATGTCCGTATTCTTCACACCTAGAACACTTCTGCTGTGAACGACTTTCACCACGAGATGGACGACGTTTGTTGCCTTTCGGTCTTCCAACTGGTCTCTTTATTATCAGTGGTGGAAGTACGGTGGGTAGAGGGTTTTGTGGATAGTGCCATGTTTCTGCAGGTCCGATTGGCTTAATTACCCAATGGTATGTTGCCTTGTACAATTCGGTCATGTAATAAGGCTGAGTAATCAAATAAAATACATCTTTTTTACCCATTCTTTTTGCAACTGTTATGGCATGACCGCACGGCAACCCAGACACCTGCCATTTGAGACATGTGCAATTACGGTGACGCATATCAACTTCAGAATTATACCTATAATCGCGGACCTCCCATTTGTCGTAGCCAATTCCATGAGCAGTCCATGTCGCGGACTTTACAATCCTTTTATGGATCTTCTTTTGGGCCCATTCTGTTAGCTGGTAGTTTAACTCTTCTGCAAAATATACAATATACAGTTTTAGAAAATAGTCTATTCGAATTATAAAATAATCATACGTAAAACTAAGATATTGATATTTTCTAAACCTCCTTTACGTCGACGAATAAAGTACCACTCTTGTTGGAATTCTCTAAAGTACTCTATGAGTCCGACAATAGGTAGTTTACGAGCATTCCTTGACAATGCGTTGATGGACTTTGCACTGTTCGATGTCATAATGTTAAAACGTTGTGCAGGAAAGTGAGCCCTTGACCACCTCTCCACCCCAACCTCTTGCATCAATTGAGCACCTTCGGGTACGACAACTTGAAGACTATTCATCATTCGGTCAAACACTCGTGTGGTGTAAGCCTTGCAGGCCTTCCAGTATGGGGTCTTGAATTGTTTTATCCTTGGTGCTCTTGATCTAACGTTCATGACCAAATGTCGACAACACAAGGCATGATGTGCATTTGGAAAAATGGCGGTAATGGCTGCGTTTATAGAAGCAGCTCTATCCGACATAAACACCAACTCTCTTGGCTCGCCGATACATGTTTTTAACTTGTTCAGGAACCATGTCCACTCGTCCGCTGTCTCGGACCTACCGACTCCAAGTGCAACGGGCACAATGTTGTTGTTTCCATCCATGGACACAACCAAAAACATCGTACCCAAGTATTCCCCCTTCAAGTGCGTAGCATCTATTATAAAGACAGGTCGCAGGTTTTGCAAGAATGTATGGATCTGCAAGAAAATGTGTGTGTTTAGATACTGTATGAGCTAACGAAAATAATAAAATGTTTAATTTATAGAATTTTAACGTACCGCTACACCAAGGGCTACAAAACACTCCGCAAAACGCCCGCTAGAGTCTGTCCTTATTGATGTTATCGTACCTGGATTTGCATGCTCCAGGTTATACAAATACATGGGGAGTCGAGTGAATGACTCTGCATGGCTGCCTCTGATTAACGTTATGGCCTTCCACCTCGCACGCCATGCGGTGGCGTACGGGATCGTAACTCCATACTGTTCTCGAAAATCTTCGGCCATGTCTTTTGGCGTTAGTACTCTGCGGGAATTTTTAAATTTAGTTTTAAAAATGTTACCAAGCAACCTTTAGTTGGCTTGACGGTGGTTAGGGTTCAACTGGGTCCTTGAACACTTGTGTACATCAACCAAATCTGTTACCATAAACATACCACCACCTCCAGCGGCTTTCGCTTTCATACTCCTACAATGATCGCGGGCACATGCAATCTCGTACCTTTTGGTGCAAGACTTTTTCGTCTTATACTTAAATTGTTCTTCTATAAATTTCATTCCGACCTCTAAAATCAATTTCTCTTTCGTATCAAAAACTTTACCAATACTTAGCCTTTGACTATGTCTATAAGGTACGCCATCATTGTCTTCCGTCGAGAAATCTGGGGTTGGAATGATAGGAGGTATTCCAAAATAATCATCTAACCCTGGTCATAACCTGGAGGGTTCCACACCTTCTTCGTTTTCTTCATCTTCTTCGTTTGACAAACCCGTGTTCAAAACATGGGATTCATCTTCTGCACATCCGGAGAACTTTCTACGCTCGTCTTCGTCTTCGTCTTCATCTTTGTCTTCGTCTTTGTCTTCGTCTTCGTCTTCCTCTTCTTGTACTTCTTGTTGTTGATCTTGTTGCGTCTCTAGGACAACTTCTGGATAACTGTCACTAAGACCATATCCAAAGTCTGCACGATACGAGGTTTCGTGTGACTGTTGGATTTGGGACTCAGTATCCAAATACATTGGTTCTTCGTTTATAGTGTTTGAAGTACCTGCACCATCACCCTCGCCAGAAACGTATACATCAATGTAAAGTACAGGAGGATCCTCTGACCCTTTTGCAAATTGCAAAAATACGCTAACATCTTCATCGTCGGTTAACTGAAACATTTGGCCCTCGTTCTTGTAGTATAGATGCAGTTGGCCACTTGATCGGTCGATTTCGCATTTCCAGCTACAATAATTAAGCAGATGTTTAAATGTACTGTTTAATTTTACTCTAACACCTTTTCTCACGGTTGCTTCAACGTAATCCCATCCGTCGGCGCCTTCAGCCCATTTCCCACCGGAACAAAGGTATAACCTCGCTTTATCGTCACCGGAACTCATTTTCAGAAACAAAGGAAACTTTGTGAAGGAGGAATTTTACAAGACGGAAAACAAAATTTACACACTATTTTTGTGTTTTAGAATTATGCATCTCCTTCGTAGAACAAGTATCCAATTTAAACAAATTTTTGAAACAAAGTTCACAGACACAAACAGTAAAAATCGTACTTCTTATAACTTTCTTGTGAAAAACTGTAAAAAATCGTACACAATCACGTGAATTTCCAGCTGCTTTAGGGTTAAAGACAAAAATCGTACACAATCACATATGTCTAGGGCTGAATTAGGGTTAGGGTTTTCATCAAATCAAGCCACGTGGACGAATGGAGTGCCGCCACGTGGGCTTGGTCCGCTATTCGCGGCCAGCCGGATAGCGGCCGACGTGGCGGGTAGGGCTGAGGTGGCGGTGACTTGGCGCTGAGTTGGCTGAGGTGGACCAATCACAAAGCGGCCGCGGATGGCGGGTCGGGTGGTAGCGGACCAAATTTTTTTTTGCCGAAATACGTGCTTCTCTCCGGAGAGCGGGCCGTTTTGGCCTCGTAGCGGCCGGCGGTAGCGGTCCGGTGGGTATAAATGTCACCGGTGGAAGAGATTGTCTATATTAATTATTGGGGTATTTTTTTTGTCTTTATTAGTTAATTTCTCTAAATATAATCAACTCTTGTATTTAATTGGATAATTATTATTTTACGAAAATAATATTTAACCGGAAAATTATTATTTATGGAAATAATATTTTTTCTAAGAGAGAAATAACAATTTGTATATACATATGGTATGTTTATAAGTTGTGTACATATATTTGAACTACTAGAAGTTTATTGTATAATATGGACATATATGTAATTAACTTGTGTAAAATCACTCAATTTTAACAAAGAAGAGACATGAGAGTATGTGCATGGTTTGTATGACTAGTTTTGTTTTCCCATACTCTCTTACAAGAAATCTTCCCTTTCCTCCCATACCTCTTACAAGTTACCATATCTTAATGATGGTAAAAGTATGGTGCATTGTACTTATGTGGAAGTATGATAGATCCCAGACAATGTTGATATTGATTAATCTAGATCAATTTGACTCAAAACAGTTTGAACAATGGAAGACTTAAAGCAAAATAAATCAAATCAACATAAGCATATATAGATGATGAAGAACAGATTAAACAATCAGAATCAAAATGAATAAACAAGATGAATACACCTTCAAATGATCTTCAATTAATTTGAAAGATAACATTTACAGTGATAAAAGCTTACAATCTTGTATTGCTTGAATATGAAACTTGGATTAAAAGTATGAACGATTACACACCTATTTATACTACTCAAAAAGCAAAATCTAAGTAACTCTCTAGGATCTTGACGCATGGCCCAATCCCAGGCGTAGAAAGAAAGTCGGTTGAGTAGGTTATGTGAGTTGCGCGTGTGAGTAACCGTTTTGCAGAAGTAGTTGATCTTCACAGAGGTTGAGTCCACAGAACCTCTGTCATGCCTCATAGAGGTTCTGTCAGGAATGACTTGTAAGAATTATGCCTTCTGTGAAAGTCTTTAGAGGACTTCTGCGATCATAACCTTTTCTTTTGCGATCATAACCTTGCATCTTTTATCTATACTTCTAAGACATGTACTTTTGGAGCTAACAATCCCCCCTAAGTAAGGATAAAAGATAAGTGCAAGGGTAGTCTGAATTGATAAAGAAGATGAGAGTAAATCTCAGCCTCTGAAATGAATTACAATACAAAATTACAAAACTGAAATTGAAATGATTACAGAAGTCTATTCTACTCTAGAGTTCGGAAAATCATTTATGCCATTAGCCTTAATCACTATATACATTCTGACCATGAACTTGCGATGTTGAGCTTACGCTTCAATGGCTTGAAAGATTGGCTCTGCTTCCTCTCTACGAACTCTGCGAAGTTTGACTTCTGTGGCAATGTGCTTGTAAATCCAGGCTAGCGTTTCACTCCCATATTTGTGAGTCACATCCGGATTGAATAACCTCAGAATATCATCTTTGTCCATATATACAAACCCAAACGTTGGGTTATGAACGATTGTGTTCACAAAAGTTATGTCAGCATTGGCAGAAACTCTGTCAACATTGACAGAGATTCTGTTAGCATCGGCAGAAGCTCTGTCAGCGTTGACAGAGGTTCTGTTGAGATCTTCAAAATCTTCATACCATTCACTGAAAAGTCTTTCGAGATCTCTGTGATGGTTGCGTTTGGTGATGCTTCTGCTTGTATTTTCAGTTCCTCTGTGAACTAGTCCTGATCACCTGAAAAGAATCATCAAACTTAACATTAGTACTTACAACCACAGTTTGAGTTATGGGGATGTAGACTCTATATGCAACAGACTCCCATGCATATCCTATGAATATTGTATCATCCCCTTTGGGATCAAACTTTCTGTTAGACACTACTTTGAGGTTGTGAAGAAGTCAAGGGTCTATCTAGTATTTTCCTTATTCCAGTATTTAGCTTTAGTTTTTGTTTGCCCTCTTTTGTAAAGAGTCATAGACTCTAAGGGCTTGTCTTGTAATTTCATCTAACCTAGTGCTATATAAACAATGCTATAGCCTAGGGTTTGTTAGACTTGTTGGTAGCCTACTATCTTTATGAGAAGCAATCCCAAGAAATTCTCTTATTCTCTCTTGTCTTCTCCATCACTTTCACCAACATTCTCACTACTAGTTGTTCTTCATTGCTATTATTTACACTAGTTTTCTCTCCATCTATCATTCTCTATTATCTGGGATTCACATTTGGTATCAGAGCTCAACCTTTGGTGGATCTCTAGGAGGTTTTTGCATTCAAAATGGTTTGAAATGTGTTTTTGAAAAAGCTTGAGTTTTACCATTTTTTTGCTCCTTTTGAGCCTCAAATCCACTCATATCTTATTGTTTTTAAGTGATAAGTGATTTCAAAAGGTTTGTACACTTGTTTTGCACAAATTGGGACATTTTTCACTGATTTAAGAAGTGGTTTTTGATGATTTTAAGCTATTTTTCGGAGCTCCTGGTCAGCTTTCCCGAATCGGGTATTTTGAACTGATTCTTCAGCTCGAAAAACCTGAATCGGGTAAGTGCACCATACCCGAACCGGGATTGCACGTTACCCGAATCAGGAAAACCTCGGTTTCCCGAATCGGGCAACGGGTTCCCCGAACCGGGTTTTGCTCAAATTAGTCCAATTCGGGTTTTCCACTTACCCGAATCGGGACTCCACTGTTCACCCAATTCGGGTTTCTCCAATACCCGAATCGGGTTTCGCGGCCAGATATGAACCGGGAATCTCACGATCCCGAATCAGGTCTCGCACTCTTTGACCCGGAAATTTTCAATTTTCGTCTCAAATCCGACACTTAGCCAATTTTCTAAAATTTCAAACTTTTCAAGGCTACTTGTGTCACGAGTGCTCGCCCGAACAGTCTTTTTCAAAAGCTTTTTCTTAACCCTAGTTATCCACTCGAAGGGGATCTTTCTTAAGAGGATATGATGTCGAGAGAAATCGTAAGCATGGGGTCTGAATCCCGTCCCCCGGTGCTAGTTATGGGGGAGTATGCCCAATGGAAATTGAGAATGATCCATTTTCTCGATCAGCTTGATAGGAATCTGATGAAATCCATCAGGGAAGGTCCAGTAAGACCTACAGTCACCGTTGCTGAAGTACCGGAAACCGACACCTGTCCGCTCCTACCCTCGTACACAGTGGAAAAACCGTATCACTTGTACAACCAAGAACAACGCGCACGTCATGAGATTGACAAACGTGCAATGTCTCTTCTCATCATGTCTCTCCCAAATGACATGTATTCCCGCGTCGACAGCTTCGACAATGCTAGGGATATCTGGAATGAAATAGAACAGCAAATGCAGGGGGGAGACACTGCTTCAGAATTCCAAAAGGAATCTGCCATGAATGCCTACGAAGGGTTTCATGCAAGAGAAGGCGAACAGTTGCACGACTCATACCAACGCTTGAACTCCCTAGTCAACGATCTTCGTCGACTAAAGGTTGAGAAGTCGCGTTACGAGGTGAACATGAAGTTCTTGAAGAACTTAAACCCAAAATGGCGAAACTTGGCCATTAACATTCAGTTGAGTAGAAACCTTGGACAAATGGGACTTCACGACCTATTCAGTATGATGGTCCAACATGAGGAATTCATCACCGGCAACAAACCAAGGAAAGCTATTGACCCTCTTGCACTGGCTGCCGTGCACCATGGAGGATCAAACTTGCCGGTAAATCCCTACCCGGAAGAACACTACCAAGACTACCACTATGATGTGAGCCAAGACTACTACCAACACAGTGACAACTTTAATGATCCGACGATCATCACTGTCACAGATGAAGAACTGCACAACATGAATGAGTCCCTTGCATTGATCACATACAAGATGCAACGATTAACTGCTAATCGGGGATTCAACCGGTCAAGCTCTCATGGTGGAAACCGTTTTGGTCCGGGAAGAAGTGGACATCAGTCATTTGATCAAGGGAGAGGTCATTACTCACAAGGAGGGAGATATCAGTCATCTGATCGCGGAAGAGGTGGTCGTGGAAGATTCGGGAACAACTTCAGGCGTGACATCACGTACTTGGACTACCCAGAAAGCTCGGGAAATGGAAACAACTATCAAGGCAACTATCAGGGATCTGGATATAATCAGCATGGTTCAAACTACAACAATCAAGGCAGTGGATACGGGCAAACCTTCTCTGGGCAAGGTTATGAAGGAAAGAACGGTGCTGGATTTGATGATGGAAGGTTTAATCATCATTCAGGAAGCTTTGAACAAGGAAGGATTGGTGGAGCAGATCAGCACAATCATGGTGGAAACTTCAATGGCGGAAGTCATCCCAAGCAACCTCCACATGGCAAGGGTGTTCAGATCAGTGAACAGCAGTTGGGAACAAGCAGTACTCAAGTCCAGAATCCTCAACCCATGTCATCATCTCAAGGAAAGACTAATGGCCACGGGCCTACCTGCTTCAAGTGCGGGACGCCTGGCCATTATGCAAAAGATTGCAAAGCGGTGTACAAGGATGCCGCTTACTTTGAGAAGAAGGCCGCTCTTATGAGAAAGAAAGAGAAGGGTGTGGCCTTGCTAGTTGATGAAGAAAACTGGGTTTGCGAGGAGGAGAGTTCAGATGAGGAGGATCATATGGTCGGCGGACCGTGTTTGATGGCTGACTTCGAGGCGCCGGACAGTAGTAACACCGAAGTGGTCGACTTTGATGCTGAAGCCGGCCTGCAATACAACAACGACGCCTTTGAGGTCAGTCATGTGTGGTACATAGATTCTGGAGCCCATCGACACATGAATGGTCATCGGTCCTTCCTTTTTGACTTCGTTGAAAAGTTTGAGGGATACGTCAAGATGGCTTATTCAAGACCTAAAAGGATAGAGGGGTATGGAAGCATCACAGATGGGAAGTATATAATCAAGCAGGTAAGGTATGTGAGGGGTTTGGCTGTCTTTCGAATCTATTTTATTTTTATGACAACATGTTCAGCTCCAGCCAATTTTGTGACAATGGCTACTGGTGCAAACAATTCATGTACGGAGCTACTGTGAACACGGAAGATGAGGATCCTGTTCTAGTTGCACGCAGAACTGGGAATCTGTACACCACCGTCTTCAGATGCATTCCCCAATCACATCCTCAGTTTGAAGATCTATCACAACCAGACAACAAAATCTGTTTGCTTGCGAAAGCTACCAAGGCGGACAGTTGGTTATGGCATCAACGGCTATGTCATCAGAACTTCAAAGACATGAACAAGCTGGTTACAAGAGGCTTGGTCAGTGGACTTCCCGAGTCACGCCTCTCCAAGGACACACTTTGTCCTGCATGTGCGTTAGGAAAAATGAAGAGAAGTTCCCATCCTCCCAAGTTGGAAACTAATTGTCGAAGTCCACTCGACATGATACACATGGATCTATGTGGGCCGATGAGGATTGAAAGTCTAGCAAGAAAGAAATACATGCTAGTCATGGTTGACGAATTCTCTCGATTCACTTGGCTTGAATTTCTTCGTGCCAAATCTGATGTTGCGGATCGAATCATTGCCTTCATCAAACGGATCCAAGTTTCCTTGAATCTAAAGGTGAAGAAGTTGAGGAGCGACAACGGAACCGAATTTCGCAATTCAAAGTTGCAATCCTTCCTTGAACATGTGGGGATTTCTCACAACTTTTCAGCCGTGCGTACCCCTCAACAAAACGGGGTAGTGGAAAGGAAGAATCGGACGTTAGTCGAGGCAGCAAGATCCATGATGGCCCATTCCGGCGTTCCAAAATCATTTTGGGCCGAAGCAGTAGCAACAGCATGCTACACGCAAAACCGCACTCTCATCGTAAAGCGAATCGGAAAGACAGCTTATGAGATGATCGAGAAGTGCAGGTCGGACATCAAGCATCTACGGGTATTTGGTTGTAAGTGTTATATACTGAATGACCGGGACGATTTGGGAAAGTTTGATCCCAAGGCTGATGAGTCTATCTTCATAGGATACTCACCACACTCAAAGGCCTATCGGGTTTACAACAAACGATCCCAAACCATCCTGGAAAGTACCAATGTAGATTTCTCTGAAACCGAAACTCTCTCTGATGCTAGCTCTAGTAATCCTGATGCTATTCTGCCTGACTTGCCTAATGCACCACCGAGCACAGATTTTAGACCTAACACGTTTGATTCAGATTTTATAGATCCTTCAGACTATGATTTACCGATCTTAACTGGTCCGATCATCGTACCTGCTGCACCTGGAAACTCCACGACGTCTGTATCGTCCGATGCTTTCGTGACGGAAAGCACATCTGAGGCTACTACTTCCGCTCAGAATACGAATACAGAACCAGTGGTCTCACCACCTCAGAATTCATCCAACGAACAACCTTCAGGAGCTTCACCAGAACCCGTTGTAGCACAGAATTCAACACCTGTCCGTGCTTCGGTCACTGAAGCCGCTCCGCAACCACCTCCGAGCACCTCTCAAAGATCGTATGCTCAAGTGGTTCGGGAGCCCAGACTAGAAGTTGTTCTGAATATTGAGCCACTGGGAAGGGCTACAGGTGGTCCTTCCAGAGGAATCCAGTCAAGGAACTTTGTCGTGCAAGACGAGAACGACACAACAAACAACCAAGAGTCCTACGTCACTCTTCCTCACTCAAGAAAGTGGTCAAGAAGTCATCCTCCATCCCAGATCATCGGGAGTCCATCTCGGAATGTCCAGACTCGATCATCAAAGAAATCCGACAACTTAGGTCTCTTCGTCTGTTTCAGAAGCGAATTTGAGCCGTCGGAAATCAATCAAGCTCTGTCAGACCCGGACTGGGTAAGAGCCATGCAAGACGAATTGGCAGAGTTTGAAAGGAACAAGGTTTGGCGCTTGGTAAAACGACCATGGGGGAAGTCCATCATCGGCTTAAAATGGATTTTCCGGAACAAAAAGGATGAAAACAACCTTGTTATTCGCAACAAGGCTCGTTTGGTCGCCAAGGGGTTTCGCCAACAAGAGGGTATCGATTACGACGAGACGTTTGCGCCGGTTGCAAGGATAGAAGCCATACGGATCTTTCTCGCGTACGCCGCTCACAAGAATATGATGGTTTACCAAATGGACGTCAAGTGTGCGTTCCTGAATGGTGTCCTTCATGAGGAGGTGTATGTTGAACAACCCGAGGGGTTTGTAGATCCGAGGTTTCCCGACCATGTCTATGCGTTAGACAAGGCACTTTACGGTCTCAAGCAAGCTCCACGAGCATGGTATGAAACTCTTACTATCTACTTGCTAGGAGCTGGCTACAAGAAAGGTACAATCGACCCCACCTTATTCCTCCGTAAATCAGGTGATGATTTAATTATTGTACAGATATACGTGGATGACATCATCTTTGCATCTACAAGGCCTGAGTTGTGCAAAGAGTTTGAGCACACTATGAAATCACAATTTCAAATGAGTATGATGGGTGAATTGACTTTCTTTTTGGGACTTCAAGTCCGTCAATACCCTGAAGGCATTTTCATAAACCAATCAAAATATGTTCACGATTTATTAAAACGCTTTGATGTGGTTGGCTCAAACTCTGCTGCTACACCAATGTCCAGATCATTTCAAATGGACGCCGACATGTCTGGCAAGCCGGTAGATCTAAAGAAATATCGGGCAATGATTGGTTCTTTGCTTTACCTCACGGCCAGTAGACCTGACATTGTATTCTCCACGGGTGTCTGTGCTCGTTATCAGTGCGACCCGCGTGATTCACACCTTAAGGCTGTGAAGAGAATCCTTAGGTACCTGAAGGGCACGCCAGACTTTGGCCTTTGGTACCCAAAGGGTTCTAGTTTTGAGCTAATTGGCTACACAGATTCTGATCATGCAGGTTGCAAGTTGGACAGGAAGAGCACATCCGGAGCCTGCCAGTTCCTCGGGAACAAGTTGGTGAGTTGGTCGTCACGTAAACAGAACTGTGTGTCATTATCCATGGCCGAAGCTGAATACATCGCTGCCGCGTGTTGTTGCTCACAAGTTCTATGGATGAAAACCCAACTGGCGGATTTCGGATACACCATGAACCAGATTCCCATCTACTGCGACTCTCAAAGTGCCATTCAAATTACCGCGAATCCAGTTCAGCACTCCAAAACAAAGCATATCGACATCCGATACCACTTCATCAAGGATCATGTCGAAAAAGGTAATATTGAACTGTATTTTGTGGAAAGTGATCTTCAGCTTGCTGATTTGTTCACTAAGGCCTTTGATGAGAAACGCCATTTCTTCCTTCTAAGCAAGCTAGGAATGTTAGACCTCCCGCCTAAAGTCTAGGGAGAGCTGGGGATCTGTTAGGATGCATGTGTGTAGGGGGAGACTTGGTTATATAGCATCTTTCGAGGGGGAGTGTCTGTATAATCATATGTTTGTTTGTACTAACGTTCTCGGATCCACACTACAATGGATACCATCCTAAACTTTGTTTTGTAGGTGTGGACCATAACAACGACTTCTGATTAAATCAGATCAGGACTCGCGCAAAATCCGATACCGGGGTTACACAGTTAATACCCGATGAAAACATATCCAGGTTAGTCGTTACGTAGAGGTCTAGGGACTGAACTTGTGCATTTTTGTGAACTTGCAAGTTCAGGGGGTGGATGTGACAAGTTTCTGAACTTACAAGTTCGGGGACCAAATCTGCCACTTTCTGATACATAAGTTCAAGGGTTGATTTTGAAAACTCTCTAAAACTCAAGTTCAGGGACTCGTTTTGCAACTTTCGCGAAACTTGTAGTCCAGGGGGTGTTTGTGTCATTGTTGGAAGTTGAGAGTGAAAAGAGAGCACACTTATCCTTAAACTGATAAGTTGACTCTGATAATATAAAAAGAACTTTTTGTCATTATTCTATTCTTTACACAAAAGAAAAAAAAATCAGTTTTTTAAGAATTCAAAATTCTCTCTCTCCCCCCGACGAACCGCCAAGGCCACCTTTCCCACTTCCGGCCACTTTCCGGCAATTCCGACCGCTCGTTTTACGATCCGACTACTTCCTTTCGATCACGGTAACTTTCTGAACACTTTGGTATCAACATTAACATGTTTAGTTATCGTTTTCGCGTCCGAATCGAAGCCTAAAGCTTCTTGGATAAACCCGAAACCCAAACTCTTTGGAATGGGTTTTCGGGACGTCCAATCGATCGTTTGATGTTTAGAAACTAGTCTAGAACTGTTTTAAATCATAATGTACTAGTTTACTTATTCGTAGATCGTGTTTCTGAGCCGATTTGGGCTTGAAAAAAACGAACCGTCGGTCGTATTCATAAACCCCGAATCGGGTATTCATAATACCCGAATCGGGGAACTTGAATGTTCTTCGGATGTTCATAATACCCGAATCGGGTATCTTGAATATTCTTGTTGTTCTTGCTGTTTATAAGTCCCGATTCGGGAAACCTAATAACCCAATTCGGGTATTCGGGTTTCCCGCATCGATCCATCGTGGAACCCTTGTTATCTCGTGTTTTACAAATCCCGATCCGGGAAACATGGTTAACCCGATTCGGGTATCCAAGTTTCCCGCATCCATCTTAAGGGTGGACTTTTTGAACTCTTTTTTAAAATCCAAGTGTTTTTATCTTCTTTACCGATTCGGGTATACTCAAAACCCGAATCGGGTTTCTATAGGAAATCCAAAAATTTTTCTAAGTTACACTTTCTTTACCGATTCGGGTATTCACCATTCCCGAATCGGGTTTCTTGAGGAAATTCACATGCTAAATGATCTCAATTCCCGACTCGGGAAACTGAGTAACCCGATTCGGGTACTCGTGTTTCTCGACTCGCGTTGAGTCGAGGTCATGCCAAAATTTTTCAAGTGTTAGAAACTTGGTTGATCACGAGTGTCGTCTTACCCGATTCGGGTTTGACACATTCCCGATTCGGGTTTTGCCAAAACCCGAATCGGGTTTGGTACACTTGTGTTTTCCAGTTTTTCTCAACACTTGGTCGTTCTTTGACTATTCTAACTTCTTATCTGTATTATCATTGAACAGAAATGGCTCAACCAATCAACGGAGCTGCTGACCGCGCACTGATCGCCGCGGAGGATCTGAAGCCTATCACTCAGAACAATGAGTATGTTGATCTGAACAGCTTCCCGGCCCAAGAACCGGTGATTTTGGAGATCCTGAAGGTGCACCCTCTGGCCTATGCTCTTGAGGCCACTGCTGAAGTGCCAATGATCTACCTTCAACAATTCTGGAACACTTCCAGAATTGTCCATCATGCTGGAGGCCGAACACTTGTGGGACGCGTAGATCAGACGGAGATGTCTGTCACCCTTGCTGATTTCCGCCGCATCCTGCATCTTCTAGCTGACTCTGCGGATGCCCCATTCGAGCCGATAGTCGACATACCGATCCTTTTCAGCGAGATCCTTGCCATCGGTGTCATGGCAAATCCTGGTCAGAAGCTCAACGGCATATCTTAGGTGACCAACAACATGCTGCCACCTCTGTGGGCGACTCTGTTCAATATTTTGAACAGATGCCTGTCTGCTAAAGTTAAGGGCTTAGACAAAGACTCGACTCATCTGTGGCATGTCATCCACTCAGTGATCTACGGGCGTAGGATTGACAATGCGGCCCAGCTTTGGATTGACGTAACACGGGATGTGGACCCGAATGACCAGCGCAGCAAACACTCATCCATCCCGTGGATGCGATTCTTTGCCCTGATGATCCGCGACCACATGAGCCGACATCCAGAAGTCAACCCACGATCTCGTCACCCGATCTTCAAGAGCAAACAGATCTCCAGGTCCAAGATTCGGGAACTCAAGCCTGGTCAAGAGGAGATGCCGATACCTCGTCACGTGTTGGACACCGCGGATAGAGAAGCTGTAAGTGTAGGACTCTATAGGGCGTCCATAGGTCTAGGTGACATGTCCACGGACTCCTCAGAACCGAGGAGCCCTGCCCAGGATGTGCAAGCCGTCCGTCAGTCGGCTCGGGCCTTAGGTGCCGGGCCCCGGGGTACCACTGGGGTGCCTCCGGATCGGGTGTGGTACGAGTAGACGTGAGGGGGTCGCCGGGTAGAGTAGTTGGTACTTCCGCGGTTCCACACGTGCCTCATGTTGGTCCGAGCGCACTTTACCAAAGGGTGCGTCAAACGAGAGGTCGCCGCACTCGACGTGAGTTGATCGATGAGCACTCGGATGAGTACTACGTCCGCGCCAGAACGAAGAGATACACCGGCGCTCAAAGGTACTCGCCGCCTTCTCCAGACCATTCTGATGAACGGGAGCCGTCACCAGCACTATCACCAGCAGAACAGGGTGGGGACGTGGAAGCTTCCCCACAAGAACAAGCCCACGTTCCTTCGCCTCCTCAAACCGACGCTGCTCCCGGGCCACAAGGAGATCCAGAAGACGAACCCTCCGGAGATGATTCCGGTGATGCATCCGGCCGTGATGAAGGCCATGACGAGTCCTCCTCCGAGCACACTCCATCCAACCGAGAGGTTGTTGATGTTGAGGCCACCGAGTCCGAACAAGTGGACTTCGGTGATGGTTCTTCCGAGGAGGTGGACAACCTCAAGAGCGGCAAAGCTCAAAGAGACGAGGATGAGGTAACGTCATCTTTCAACGGAGACGACTCCGTGGACATCCTCAAATAGGATGAAGTTGTTTCAGACGGCCGAACTGACGGTCGTGATGGTGAAGAAGAAGAAGTGGGATCGGCAGCGGAGAGACAAGGTGATGAAGACCTTGAGGGCGTAAGTGAGGGTCTAAGAAAAGAGACCGTCGATGAAGAGGTCCACTTAGACGAAGAGTGGCTTAGGATAGAAGAACAGGAAGGAGAAGAAGAACCCACTAGGTTAGACACCCTAGGACTCCCATCTACCCTGAGTCACTCCCCCACAGAGGCAACCCACATACAGACCGGTCACCTTGTGACGTCAGGTCAAGACGCTGGCAGCCAACCAGCGCATTTGCACGCCCAAGCCACCCACTCGGCCATCTCTCAACAAATGGTCGTTTCATCTTCTCACGGGGATATAGCACAACTTCCACCGGCCACTCGCTTGGAGTCTGCCGGTGTTGACATCAGAGAGGAACTGCCCCACCTCTCGACTTCTTTCCGTGCACCTATTGTCTTAGATCCACTCACCGAGACGTTTCACGTCGTTCATTTGGATAGGACACTTCTAGGAGCATCATCCGCCCGCCCGAGTGGCCTGGCCGGAACGGGGAGAGTCGGTGCGTCTGATGACGCCCTTCGAGGATCCACCGGAAGTCCTGACATCGTCAACCCTACACCAACGATGACTTCAGGCCGAGAGAGCACCTCAGTAGGACTCTTCTCGTCAACTGGCGCCCAAGTGGCACCGGGTATTGTACTACCGGGACCGGGTCCGACGGATTCGGGCGACATCCTTAAAGTCGTCCAAGACAGGTTCGCGGAGCTTGACCGCGCCGAGGCCTCTCGCAATGCCAAACTTGAGGCGTTCGAGAGTGCTCTCAACGAGCAAAGGGGAGAGATCGAGACTCTGAAGTCTCGCGACGCTGAACGGGAGGAAGAACTGCAAGAACTTCGACGCCAAGCCAAGGGCAAGTCGACCGAGCTTCAGATGCAACAGTCAGTGGCTCCTCCTCGTACTGAGCCAGTCCTCCGTCTACAGCCTCCGCGACCATCACCTCAGGAAGCCATCCCGGGCTATGTTCATGAAGACGAGTTCAACATGACGGTCTCCGCGCTAACGACTCAGAACGACAAGCTTTCGGCCAAGCTCAAGCGCGCGGAAGAACTACTAGCCACCAGGGATGCCCAGTTGCGAGAGAGGGAAGCACAGTTGGAGGCCGCCAACCGCCGTATCCGCGAACTCGAGGCAGCGTGCCGGCCTCAGGCTCAGTCCTCAAAACGGGGACATGATGACACTGACCCGGGCGCAGGTCCTCATGAGGGGGAGATGCAAGGAGCCAAACGACTTCGCATCGGCCTCGCTCAAGCCTCGGGTTCCGCGCCTGCTACAACAGCTTCAGCTTCACAACCTGCTCGCTCGAGTGCCCCGTCAGAATCAGCCGCCGCCGATACTTCGTTCATAGATTCAGATACGAAGGAGATTCCTGACATGGGGGGCTGGCACTACGAGCCAATCCCGGAAGGTGAGGTAGTTGACTTTCCTCATCTGACCGAGACAGCAGGGATCGATGTCGTTCCCCCGGAAGCAGCACCGAAAGACCCTTCAGATTTTCAGATTCCGGAGGAAGCCCGGAAGATTCTTCGGTCGCTCACTCAGAGCCTCGGGATATACAAGAAGGGGGACGACATTGTCCAAAACACCGACTACACCAGCTTTTTGTCAGCGTTCGAGTTTTCCACTCCGGAAGCTCCTCGGACCATCCATTCGACCGCTCCAGAAACCTCCGCTCCAGTTGTCATCCAGCTCAACTGGAACCACTCCGTCATATTCAGGCCATTCCTTGAGGAATCTTTCAGCCGCATCTTCCAGCAGGAGAACCTGCACGTCTGGTCAAGAAAGGTTTACTTCGGGATCTCGCACATCAAGAACAAGAGGAGAAGGACTGCGTATGTGCACCAGAGAATGTGCAACTGGGCCACCCACGGACGTCAAAGAATCAGACGTCGTTTCGTCAAGGTAACTGCTATGCGCCCCTACAGACATGGCCATCAGGTATTCCTTGAGTACGACGTCCTCATGTATGGGACTGGCACTCCTCGAGGAGAGTTGCAACGCTGGACCTTCACAGAAGCAGATCTGGACCGAGTTCACCTAGAAGACCTTCTGACGCTCATCAAGTACCTCCAGGGCCCGATTCTCCGACCTGAGCACTACAGAGACGGCACCGAGATCTTGAAGAAGTATGTTCGTCATGCGATCACCCTTGCGCGTGTGACGGACTACCAACTTGCAATCGAGAGCCGCCAGCCGAAGGTCAACCTGCTCCGCCCGAACCTGCTCGTACCTGGTATTGATGCTTATCTTCCATACATGCCAACCAGGATACCGGAGCACGGGGTTCTTTATGTGACGATGAAGAAGAGGGAGCGAAGATTCATGCGATTTAGCGAACTTGCTAAGTTTTGCGACGGAACCCTTCTCTACGTCTTCAACGGGATGCAGAGTAGACTCTTGGCTGATCAGGTACCGCGTCGGAAGTTCGTAGACGGAAAGGGAAAGATTTTGGAGGCCATGAACCTGATTGAGAGAAAGCTCAAGGAGAGGCTCATGTACAGACGAGTGGAAGCGGCAATGCAGATGCGAGCAAGGATTATTGGAGAATGGGAGGAGTTCCTTCAGATGTCGAAGTGGGAACCAACGCTTGAGCTTCCACCACCCTTCTGACTTCTTCCCAAAGGGGGAGATTGTTAGACCCTACTTTGAGGTTGTGAAGAAGTCAAGGGTCTATCTAGTATTTTCCTTATTCCAGTATTTAGCTTTAGTTTTTGTTTGCCCTCTTTTGTAAAGAGTCATAGACTCTAAGGGCTTGTCTTGTAATTTCATCTAACCTAGTGCTATATAAACAATGTTATAGCCTAGGGTTTGTTAGACTTGTTGGTAGCCTACTATCTTTATGAGAAGCAATCCCAAGAAATTCTCTTATTCTCTCTTGTCTTCTCCATTACTTTCACCAACATTATCACTACTAGTTGTTCTTCATTGCTATTATTTACACTAGTTTTCTCTCCACCTATCATTCTCTATTATCTGGGATTCACACTTTCCAATAGGTTCTCTATCATTTAACACATAACACTTGCAACCAAAAACATGAAAGAACTTGATATTTGGTCTTTTGTTGTATAAAAGCTGATAGGGAGTCTTCTCAAATCGTTTCACCACCAAAGATCTGTTCTGTGTGTAGCAAGTAGTGTAGACAGCCTCTACCCAGAATGTAAGTGGTAAACCAAAGGAAGTTAACATGGTTCTTGCTACTTCTACAATGGTTCTATTTTTTCTTTTTACCACTCCATTCTGTTGTGGTGTCCTTGGTGCTGAGAAGTTGTGTGTTATGCCAACAGAGGATAGGTAGTCTTCAATGACAGAGTTCTTGAACTCAATGCCATTATCACTTCTTAGAACTCTAACCTGCAAACCATGAAGAACTTGCAATCTCTTTAAGAGATTGATTAGCAACAAGGGAGCTTGAGACTTCTGTTTAACAAACTCTACCCAAGTATAATGTGAGAATTCATCTACAAGTACAAGAATGTACTTCTTTTCTCCAAGACTCTGTACTGAAATTGGTCCACAAAGGTCTACATGTAGCATTTGCAAAGGCTTGTCATAGGAAGGGTCAGACTTGGTTTTGTGAGAAGACCTTTTGAGTTTTCCCATGTCACAAGTTGAGCAAAGATGATCTTTCTCAAATTTTATATCAGGTAGACCCTTAACCAATTTTAGCCTTACCAGTTTGTCCAAAGTATGAGAGTTTAAGTGACAAAACCTGGTGTACTATAGCCATGCTTCTTCATTCTTCACAAAGGAGACAAAACATATTTCTTCTTTTGATTCAAGAAGATCAATCAAGTGAGGTACAAGTCTCCTCTTCTGTTGGCACACATTAATTCAATGAGAGTGTCTGACTTGTACATGATGCAATATTTGATATTGAACATGACATCTAACCCATTGTCACACAACTGACTCATATTAATCAAATTATGCTTATGACCATCAACATATGATACTTGGTTTACACTAATCTCTCCTTTCACTATCATCCCATATCCCTTGATCCTCCCTTTCTGATTTCCACCAAATGCAACTTAACCTCCTTCTCTATTGACATAAGATGACAGAAGCTCTTGAGTTCCAGTCATGTGTCTCGAGCAACCTGAGTCAACATACCAGGTAGACACATGTTGTTTCTTCTGCAATCAAGAGACAGAGGATTTAGGTACCCACTTCCAGTTGGGTCCTTTCAAATTAGCTTATTTTAGGTATGCCACAACATCCTTTTGTTTGGACTTATCCCTATGTGAACTAGAGTTGCCAAATTGTCTATTATTGTTTGTTGAGCATATGCCTTTGTGACCAGACAGGTTGAATGGTGGAAATGATCAGACAAATCATGCATAATGTTAAAACATTCATAGAACTCAGTAATGCAAGCAAAAAACTTAAACTTTCCATTAAAATCCTCAAAGAAAGGTACAAAAGATTTTGATTTAGAGCCCTTCCTAGATTTGGGCTTCTTTAAACAAGATTCCTTAACTATTCTAGGCTCTTTATTTTGAAAACTTTTAGGATAAAACTTCTTCTGTGGAGATCCTTTCTTTGATTTCGCTGCAATTACTAAGACAGAAGATTCATTAGCTTGAGGCCATTTTCCTTTTTCTTGCCAAGAAAGCTGAGGCATCTGAATTTTAGAGACTGTTGTTGGAGAAGTGTAAATGTTCAAAGATTTCTCCTTTTCTTTCCTTTTTAAATTTAAACACAAATCAATGAAGTCTAGACAAATAGTGAATCCCCCTGATTTTCTTCTCAAGGACATGGTAGTTAGAGGAAGATTTACTATCTCACCATCCACAGAGGAATGAGCTATTATGTCAGACTCTATAATTTGATTAGAAACACTCATAGAATCCTTTGAAGACTCATGTTCAGAAGTTGGATCATTTAATGTTGAAAGATTTGTCATTGAAATTTCTAAACATGACTCAGATGCTGGTTCAGAAATGCATTTTGTCTCAGAGTCTGAACTAAAAAGATCTCTGTTAGATAAGATAAAATCATGATCCAAAGAATGATGAACATTTGAAAAATCTTCTTAGAGATTTTCTTCACAGAGAGTTTCACCATCATCAGAAGATATTGAATTATCAGAGGCCTCTGACAGACGACTTGGGACGAATTCAGGTGCATCAGAAGACAGTTCATTTTCTAAAGGTTTAATATCACAGAAGAAGGCACAATCCTCTTGGGTTTCTGGATGACCAAACTCAAATAACCCTAGTTGACTTTGTTTCAAAAATTTCCTTGGAATAGAATTCTTCTTTTCAGAAGGTGAGAATGAGTCAATGTAGTCTTCAAAAGCTACATTTGTAAAGATTAGAGGAGTTTTTGATTGTGGTGCACTCATAAGTCTTCTCCTTTTGAAAATGGACTTAGTGTCAGAGATGTTGTCTCTAATGTTCTTTGCAGATTTAAAAGTATTCTGTAAAGTTTTGTTAGATTTAAAACTTGGTTTATTGTCATACTCTAAGAATCCCAAGCCTCTTCTGCCCATGTTAACTCTTATCTTATTAAAAATATTTTGAGCATCCTGAAATTTCCTGATTTTGAGCTCTCTGTCAAGTAAATCTTGATGTAAAAACTCTCTTTCCTTTTGAAAGAAATCTTTGATTGACATAGCAATACTCCTTTCTTTGTTTAGTCTCCTTATTCTAGAAATCTTATCTTTCAATTCTCTCTCATACTTAGCAAACTTTTCTTTTGAACCTTTCTCATAAGAAATTCTCTTTTTCTTCTACCTTTTCAAACATTTTGAAAAATCTGTTTCTTTCTTCTACGAGAGTTTTGATTTCTTTTTCACAAAAGAAAACTTTTCTTTGAGATCATTGAAATCTGATTGACATGAATCCAAGTTGTCATTGATCTCATCATAAAGGTCATTTGATTCAGAAATAGATACCTCAGAAGATCGAGTACTGGAAGAGTCAGAGTCATCCTTTGCCATACCACATAACTCATCATCAGAGTCCTCAATGGCCACGAGACCCTTCCGTGGCTCATCATCCTCTGGTGATTCATCAGTTACTAAATCACTTGTATGAGCCAACAGAACCTTCTTGTTGTAGTAATCAACCTTCTTCTTGAAGTAAGTTGCATCTTTAGCAGGCTTCTATGGTGTCTTCTGTGGCAAGGATGGCTTCTGTGGTGCCAAAGGTCGTGTGGCCCAGCATTCTGCAGCATAGTGGCCAGGTTTGCCACACCTAAAACAACCATCTTTTCTTTCTTCTCCTCTGACTTCTTCTGTCCTCTGTTGAAGCCTCTGATCATCCTTTTCAGACCATTCTTTCCTTTCCGGTTCTCCTCTTCTGCCATAACCATATCTTCTGTCAAAATCTTTTTTCCTTTTCCTCTGCCACCATATCCTCTCTGATATTCTTTGGTGATAAGTGCCAGAGTTTTCAACATCTTTTTCATTGTGACTTCTTCCTCAGAATCCACTTCCTCTTCACTTTCTATGAAGAAAGCTTTCTTCTTCTTTTTCTTCTCATGTTTCTTCACCTCTTTCCCTTTATCCATGCTTCCCTCTACTACCAGTGCTAGTGGACCACCAATGCTTCTCTTAACCTGTTGAACTAGAGATTCTTGACTTGCCAATGATCCATACAGATTAGCAAGAGACAAACTTTCCAGATCTAAAGTAGCTCTCATAGACATGGTTAAGTGCATCCATTCAGCACCCAAACTTTTCAGAAACAACATATTGTTATCTTCATTTGATCTAATCACCCCAGAACGTTTGCACTTACTAATCAGAGTGTTAAACCTTGAATATGTGTCCTTAAGAGTTTCACCTTCCTTTGCTTTAAATTCATGATACTCATTAATGCACATAGTTCTGTTATTCTTCATTAATGCACATAGTTCTCTTATTCTTCATTAATGCACATAGTTCTGTTATTCTTCAAGGTTTTCCACTCCACCTTCTAACTGCCTTTGGAGTTCATTCCATAACTCCATGGATGTGCTGCAGTGATCCAATGATTCAAAGATCTCATTTGGAAGAGCCATAATAAGCAATCTCTTACATTTAGGTGCAAGGCTTGCAAGTTTCTTTTTCTCTTCATCCCAACCTGTTACTGGCTTTGGCTTGTAATACTCAGGGATTTCTTCAGTAGTTGCTGTTGCAGGAACCCGAGAGACTAATTGAACAGGAATGAAGGGTGGATTGTGAAGAAATTCAACAATCCGAGGGTGAATTCCCTCCCGAAAGTTAACCATTCGAATTTTCCATTGCTGGAACTCATCGCGATTTAGTGTAGGAGGTTTAGATTGAGATCCAATACTCATGAATGATGAATTGGTATTGGCGGCCATTGAAGCAGTTTAGATAAAGCAGAAAACAGAAAGAATTTGATGAAGAAGAAGAATGTGATCAATATCAAGCAAGATCAATTGAATATAGCAATTCAATTCTACTCTGATACCAATTGATAGATCCCAGACAATGTTGATATTGATCAATCTAGATCAATTTGATTCAAAACAGTTTGAACAGCGGAAGACTTAAAGCAAATTGAATCAAATCAACATAAGCAGATATAGAAGATGAAGACACATTAAACAATCAGAATCAAAATGAATAAACAAGATGAATACAGCTTCAAATGATCTTCAATTAATTTGAAAGATAACATTTACAGTGATAAAAGCTTACAATCTTGTATTTCTTGAATATGAAACTTAGATTAAAAGTATGAACGATTACACACCTATTTATACTACTCAATAAGCAAAACCTAACTAACTTTCTAGGATCTTGACGCGTGGCCGAATCCCAGGCGTAGAAAGAAAGTCAGTTGAGTAAGTCACGTGAGTTGTGCGTGTGAGTAACCATTTTGCAGAAGTAGTTGATCTTCACAGAGGTTAAGTCCACAAAACCTCTGTCATGCCTCACAAAGGTTCTGTCAAGAATGACTTGTAAGAATGATGCCTTCTGTGAAAGTCTTCAGAGGACTTATGCGAACTTTGTCTTCTGCTATCTTGACCTTCCATCTTTTATCTATACTTCTAAGACATGTACTTTTGGAGCTAACAATATCCCCCCTAAGTATGGATAAAAGATAAGTGCAAAGGTAGTGTGAATTGATAAACAAAAGGAGTGTAAATCTCAGCCTCTGAAATGAAATACAATACAAAATTACAAAGCGAATTTGAAATGATTACAGAAGTCTATTCTACTCTAGAGTTCGGAAAATCGTTTATGCCATCAGCCCAGGGACGGATCTAGAACTTTTTTCAAACGGTGGCACCATTTAACTATAAAGAACATATATAAAGAAAATTTTTAAAAAATCTCTAATGGTTTAGTGGTTGGTTCATTGCACTTCAAATGTGAAGTCACCAATTTGTTTATATAAACACTAAATCTGAAATTAAAAGCAAAAATAAAAAAAAGTGTTTCTAGCAAGACTTGAACCCATGACCTCATGGTTACAAGGCAAGTAACTAACCAACTCAACCAAAAAAAACTTATGTTATTATTGTAGTTTCAAAATATATATGGTGGCACACGACAAATTGATACGGTGGCACCATAATTTTTTACACTATGACGGAGGAATTTGACTGTGGCCCGTGCCACCGTGTGCCCCTCTATAAATCCGTCCATGCATCAGCCTTAAGCACTATATACATTCTGAACATGAACTTGTGATGCTGAGCTTGTGCTTCAATGGCTTTTAAGATTGGCTCTGCTTCCTCTCTGCGAACTCTGCCAAGTTTGACTTATGTGGCAATGTGCT
Organism: Centaurea solstitialis; assembly: GCA_030169165.1. Taxonomy (NCBI): domain Eukaryota; kingdom Viridiplantae; phylum Streptophyta; class Magnoliopsida; order Asterales; family Asteraceae; genus Centaurea; species Centaurea solstitialis. Next base: position 75,031,292 of record CM058040.1, read on the forward strand.
TGTAAATCCAGGCTAGCGTTTCACTCCCGTACTTGTGAGTCTCATCTACCCATCTCTAAAAAGTCGCTTATGATTCTCCTTCGAGTGATTTTTCTCTTTAATTGTATTGTTCTCAAACCGATTGACTACTCCGAACAATTTTTCTGAACATCTACTTTTCGACGAAGTAGATGTGTCTGTGTATCTCTTTTCCGGTCAAGGTAGTCACCGAGAGTGGTGGTTGGTTTCTTGGAGAATGAGTTTTTCTTTTAAGTTTTATTATTTATTTATTCTTCTATTATATAAATATTAATAGGGGTAAAGATGTCTTTTCACTAAAAGTTATAATTATAAATGCTTATATTTGATTTAAAATAATTAAAAATTTATAAAAATTATTTTTTAGATAAACATGGTATTTTAATAAGTTAGAAAAGATATACATAATATATATGAAATTAGAGAAAGGTTCATGCAAAAAACATAACTTTTTAAGAAAACACGATGATGATTCTCAACTACTCATCTGGTTAGTAAAAACGGCTTTGATCGAGTCACCATTCTTTAATCATCTCCACCCTCCATGAATCGTATCAATCTTTTGTGGTCGCATCCACCGTAACTGAAGATGTGTGACTGATAATCGTTATGACGTTGAGACTACAAATTTTATATTTGGAATTAATGACATAGGTAGGTGGTAAAAACGTAATAAGAAAGTGTTATTGAGGGAATTGGGGATACAATACATAAAAGAATCCCAAAATAAATGTTTTTAGGGGTCGGAGACCTTTCTTCTAAATTTCCCCAAAACCAAACCACCAAAACGTGTTTTCGACTTTCGATTCCTTTCTCTCTCCAAACTCCAAAGTGTTAATTTGTGTTTTTGGCTCCATATATAATCAATCAATCACAAATTCTTGCTCTCCAACGAACCCTCCACCTTTCGGATTTTGCTTACTGATTTCATTCATTCATCCGTCTTCTTCAGGTATGTATGCTGCTGGATGAATGAATCATCTTTTGAAGAAATTGTTTGAGGTCTTTCTTTTGTCGGTGGCTGGTTTGTTTGTTTGTTTGCCCTATTCTGTAATTTGCAACGGCATTGACCTCTCTTTCTGCTAGGTTTTTTGCTTTAATTCATCGCTCTGATTTCTAGGGTTTTTGCTTTGTTTTATTCTTTGTCCTCTTACCTTTTTTTTGGTGGTTATTGTGATTTTAATGTATGTTTGGTTATATTGCTCTATTGGTATTACTTGGTATGCAAGGCCTATTTGATTGATGTTTAGCACTTTCTTTTTCATACTACATAGTAAATTTTACTAAATACTTGCACATTTGCACCCACCCCTAAAATTTACAGAATGAATGATGATGCCCTTGATGAGTTTACTTGTTGAACAGTAGACTGAATTTTGGAAGTAAGTATTATATACATGATGTAGCTTGTTTGTATGTTTATATGTTTATGCCTATTGCATAAAGGACAAGCTTGCAGTTAACGGTGATTCATCGATATCAGTACGTACTATATGAATGTGCATGGATTTGTGCCTTTGTCGTGTTTCTATGTATCAGAGAGGAGTGATGAAGTAGTGCTGCGTGCCAAATATTTTTTTGTGGAGTATTCATATATAGACTGAAATTAAATATATCAAAGAAGTTCACGAAACTGTACATTTACCTTTTAGCTTGTTAAGTAATATATATAACAATGATTTGCAGGTAGTAATGGTGGTTGTGAAGCAAGCTGATGGTTCTTAGTGCTTGAACCAATTGAAGATAATTTAGAATTTCTTCATACACAAATTGTTGATGGCTAATAAAGATTCTGAGATATTGCTACCAGAAGATACACAAGATGCTTCATCTGACTTCAACGAACTTGTGTCTAATTTGGAGTCAAATTGTTTAGCTGATACGTTATCAGATTTCTTGGAATCGTGCGAGCCCTTTTCAGTCACTGACCCTGAGCCTTCTAACAATTTGGATGAACCAAATATCTCTAGGACAGATGTCCTTGTTGACCCTTTTAACTCTATTGTTATAACTGAACCATCTGATCTGAGAGATAATGATGGAAAAGATAGTAGTAGGATCCATCATGCTTGTGGGGAAAAAAATAATGAGATTAAACGTTCATCAACTCGGAGAAGTACCCGCAAGAGTACATTAACCCAGAAAACTGATACCAAACTGGCTGCGAGAAAAGGCAGCAGAACTTCTGGAAAGAGGCCAATGTTAGATCTGCTTGCTGCGGATGTTGGAAGACGACGAAGAAGTGATTTGGCTCAACGAGCTCGCCCTTCAGCTTGGGGATTAGGAGGAAAAATTGATGAAATCTTTAAGCAATATATAGAAAAGAATGTCGATGGAAATGGACATATAGAGTCAAGAAAAGGAAGGATGGGCCGTAGAGGTGGAAAGAGGGATACTGAATTTGTGAATCAAAGCATTCAGAATTTGCAGGGTGAATCCCGAGCTTTAAACAAGGGCCTTCTTCTAAAGTTAAAATTGGGGACAAAAGTTATTCAAAATTGCCAATTCAATACGGTACCTGATATGGATAAAGATCTTGAAAGTTACAGGGAGGTGAAGATAGATGCTTCTGCCTTACAACATGATATAAAGGACAATAATGAAAAAGAGGTGTCTCATGCTTCAATGTCTAGGGATTCTGATGGGAATCTGGATAAAAGGGTGGCTGGCAAAGCTGGCAGTGAATTTCATGACATGATAGGAATAGGAGGAGAATCAGTTGAAAACAGGTGCTTAGATCCCGGCACTTCACCTGATTCAGAAGTGATTAATGTGATTCCGGAGACTCAGATCAGTGGAATTATTGCGGAAGGACTAAATGACGTTCACATATCCTCAAAGGATTGTATTGCTCATCAATCAGGGGATTGTGGTGATGGAAGTGGAATACCTAGTCCAGAAATTGTCAGTGATGTTCTATTATGTGATAAGTTTGAGCATGGTGAGAAACAAATTGAAGGATCATGGTCTAGTGGGCACTCTATCTCAATTGCCACTGGAGTTGCTTCTAGCAATGCCTCTAGCAGGGAAGGGTGTCCAGTTGAACCAATGGTTTCGTTGCAGGAGACAGAAGTTGGAGTTTCAATGGATATATTGACAATTGAAGGTGGCTTGAAAGCTGATTTTAGCATTGCTGGGATCGAGTCAGTGGAGTCCTCTTTCTCAGATAAGCTTCTTTCCGGTGCAAAAACCAATGGTCAAAATCTCCAGAAAAGTTCAAAATCAAGAGGAACAACCAAGAGCATGCCAAGAGTTCCTGATTCACTGAATAAGAAACGAACCAATTGCCGGCAGAAAGGATCACAGGCTAAGCCAGCTACTAAGGGAAAAATCTTGGAGAAGAGTGGTAATGACCAGGCGGACTGTGATGTGGAAGGTGATCCAGCAACAGGTTTTTTCTTTAACTTTAGCTGTTCAAGATTTCTTCTCATGTGGACTTTTTTTTTTTACTTTTACTTGATATATCTTTTACTGTTTTACACCCAAATCACTGCTATCTACCTTGTAAAGCTTATACAGTACTGGTTCATCAGATTCTTTGATTTTCTATTTTTACTCATTATATATGGTTCTAAGGTTTAGTTATATGTTATAGGAAGTCATGAAATCAATGATGTTAGAGTACTAGAAGAGGGCTGCACTACTGGAGCTTTATCCAACTCTACAATGGTGCCTAGCGAGGGGGAGAGCCGGCAGGGATCACCACGAAGTGCGTGGGTGTGTTGTGATGATTGTCATAAATGGAGACGTATATCTGCTGTACTTGCAGATTCTATTGAATCAACAGAATGCAGATGGTATGATTTATCTTCGAACTTTGATGTAGCAATTTTGTAACTATGCTTTGCAGTGATATGATCCAAGGTCTCTAGTTAGAATGCTTGACCTGCAACTTTGATGCTTATGCATATGTTCAATTGTTGGTGGACCTTTAATATTCGGCATTTGTGTTTGTATCTTACAGCTTGAGCTTTATGGGTTTGATAGAACTAGTTACAGGAGTAATTTGTTTCATTAATGTTTCTTTATAATCTCCTAGGAAACATATGCATGACCAATAAGCAGTGGTTTGATTTAGATATTAGGTAAAATGGCTGGGTAAACCAAAAATACTTGGTAGGTGCAGGGCAGTTATCAAGGTTGATTGTTTGCTCAAATTCTGTTTCACTGCTGCATTCAAATGATACACATGGAGATTTGGTTAATAATTTGTAAGATTAAGAATCCTTGTAGCTGCGATAGAAATTGGAAAAGATACAAGTAAAAACAAAGGCTAGTAATACTTAACTTTTTTTGACGTGCAAGTTGTGCACATATCCACCTGATGAAGTTTATAAGATAGCTGTGTTTAGTCTGTCTTATTTCATTTATATGTTTCAGTAAGACATTATTAATGGTTTTTGGTTGCTATATTTGAAGGATTTGCAAGGACAACATGGATAAAACCTTTGGGGACTGTTCAATTCCACAAGAGAAATCAAATGCTGATATTAATGAGGAGTTGGAATTATCTGATGCATCTTGTGAGGAAGATGCTTGTAATCCTCGGCTGAATACCAGTCAGTTGGGACAAAAGCAGCCAATAGGTACTCATTTGTCCAGTGACATAATGTCAAACATCTTTGTGTGCTTGAACAATTAATTCATTAATCATGCCATTCTAAAGCAGCCAAGTGTCTAAATGTTGTTGCAGATCCTCCACAGTCCTCTTGGAAGCTTATAAAGACAAACATGTTTCTTCATCGCAACCGTAAAAATCAGACCATTGATGAGGTTTATATTACTTGCTTTTTATATTAGAGAGTTTTGATTCATCATTTTAATTATTTGCCCATGTTGAGGACCAGAGCTTCATGTCAGCCTTACTGCTTTCCTTGGGTGCTATTGTGAATCATGATTCTGATTGCTCCACCTGGTTCAGGCACCCACTTTTTATTCATCCTAGTGAATCTAATGACATGTGAACTTATGCTTATAGTCTAACATGGAAAATCCATCTCGGATCTTGGGATTTGGGCTTATTCTTAAAAAACTACTTGGTATGAGGATGAATTTCTTCTGGGGTTGGGTAACTAATGTCAGGTAGACTGTAGATGGGACCATAGATATGGACAGCAAGTGGTGAAAATGTGGTCCGAACAGTTGTTACTTGAACAGACATATTGAAGTAGGGCACTTTTGATTCTACCATATTTACTGGCATACTTAGTCTATTTTTGAGTTTTTTTAGTTCACTGTTAACTGGCTGTTAAGTAGTAGACACAATCCTGTAATCAGATGAACTAGAGGTAAATAATTACTCAAAAACACATAATATTCTAGTCATTTTCTCAGATGTTCCTTGTCCAATTCACTGAGGCGATTGGCTTTATCATCCAACGGTCACAGTGAACTCATGTTGTGACTTGTGACCATGCTTAGAACTGTACTAAGATTTTTCTTTGTATCCGCTGAGATAGGCAGACCATTACTAGTCAAGGTGTTTTACTATTATCTGATGTTCTTAGTTCTGTTTTCTTTATTACCTTTGATCTTGATTTCATATGGAACTGCATTTCTGCCTGTTATGGCAGAAAGTACACTGGCTAGTTTTCCATTAATACTCGTGTATCAAATGGTTTATTAATTGTAGAAGTGTAGTTATGTTTCATATCGAGCATGGATCAACTGTATCTGATTGTTTTAGGGGCAAGGAATCCCTATAAGTGGCTCTTCTTGACATGAACTCTACTCCAGGTGGTGGTACATATTCCCCCACTAGTTGCTGAGCAGGATTTGACATTTGCATATAAACTCTGAAACATGTTGTATAATTGACAAATTAATGCTTATGGATTTCAATAGTGTGGTTGCTAAAATTTGTTTTTTTTCACTTATGTTTGTTAGATTATGGTTTGCCACTGTAAACCTCTATTTGATGGTCGCATGGGCTGTCGGGATGAATGCCTTAATCGGATGCTGAACATAGAATGTGTAAAGGGAACTTGCCCTTGCGGGGAGTTCTGTTCGAATCAACAGGTCAGTTTTTATTTTAAATTTTTAATGCTT